>CANNZV010000198.1:0-381891 GCA_947561585.1 Caprella mutica
CTACAGTGTACAGTTATAGGTGGCTACAGTGTACAGCTATAGGTGGCTACAGTGTACAGTTATAGGTGGCTACAGTGTACAGCTATAGGTGGCTACAGTGTACAGTTATAGGTGGCTACAGTGTACAGTTATAGGTGGCTACAGTGTACAGTTATAGGTGGCTACAGTGTACAGTTATATGTGGCTACAGTGTACAGTTATATGTGGCTACAGTGTACAGTTATAGGTGGCTACAGTGTACAGTTATAGGTGGCTACAGTGTACAGCTATAGGTGGCTACAGTGTACAGTTATAGGTGGCTACAGTGTACAGTTATAGGTGGCTACAGTGTACAGTTATAGGTGGCTACAGTGTACAGCTATAGGTGACTACAGTGTACAGCTATAGGTGACTACAGTGTACAGCTATAGGTGACTACAGTGTACAGTTATAGGTGGCTACAGTGTACAGTTATAGGTGGCTACAGTGTACAGTTATATGTGGCTACAGTGTACAGTTATAGGTGGCTACAGTGTACAGCTATAGGTGACTACAGTGTACAGTTATAGGTGACTACAGTGTACAGCTATAGGTGACTACAGTGTACAGTTATAGGTGGCTACAGTGTACAGCTGTAGGTGGCTACAGTGTACAGTTATAGGTGGCTACAGTGTACAGTTATATGTGGCTACAGTGTACAGTTATATGTGGCTACAGTGTACAGCTATAGGTGGCTACAGTGTACAGTTATAGGTGGCTACAGTGTACAGTTATAGGTGGCTACAGTGTACAGTTATATGTGGCTACAGTGTACAGTTATATGTGGCTACAGTGTACAGTTATAGGTGGCTACAGTGTACAGTTATAGGTGGCTACAGTGTACAGCTATAGGTGGCTACAGTGTACAGTTATAGGTGGCTACAGTGTACAGTTATATGTGGCTACAGTGTACAGTTATATGTGGCTACAGTGTACAGCTATAGGTGGCTACAGTGTACAGTTATAGGTGGCTACAGTGTACAGTTATAGGTGGCTACAGTGTACAGTTATAGGTGGCTACAGTGTACAGTTATATGTGGCTACAGTGTACAGTTATATGTGGCTACAGTGTACAGCTATAGGTGGCTACAGTGTACAGTTATAGGTGGCTACAGTGTACAGTTATAGGTGGCTACAGTGTACAGTTATATGTGGCTACAGTGTACAGTTATATGTGGCTACAGTGTACAGCTATAGGTGGCTACAGTGTACAGTTATAGGTGGCTACAGTGTACAGCTATAGGTGGCTACAGTGTACAGTTATATGTGGCTACAGTGTACAGTTATATGTGGCTACAATGTACAGCTATAGGTGTCTACAGTGTACAGTTATATGTGGCTACAGTGTACAGTTATAGGTGGCTACAGTGTACAGTTATATGTGGCTACAGTGTACAGCTATAGGTGGCTACAGTGTACAGTTATAGGTGGCTACAGTGTACAGTTATAGGTGGCTACAGTGTACAGTTATATGTGGCTACAGTGTACAGTTATATGTGGCTACAGTGTACAGTTATAGGTGGCTACAGTGTACAGTTATAGGTGGCTACAGTGTACAGCTATAGGTGGCTACAGTGTACAGTTATAGGTGGCTACAGTGTAAAGTTATAGGTGGCTACAGTGTACAGTTATAGGTGGCTACAGTGTACAGTTATATGTGGCTACAGTGTACAGCTATAGGTGGCTACAGTGTACAGTTATATGTGGCTACAGTGTACAGTTATATGTGGCTACAGTGTACAGCTATAGGTGTCTACAGTGTACAGTTATATGTGGCTACAGTGTACAGTTATAGGTGGCTACAGTGTACAGTTATAGGTGTCTACAGTGTACAGTTATATGTGGCTACAGTGTACAGTTATATGTGGCTACAGTGTACAGTTATAGGTGGCTACAGTGTACAGTTATATGTGGCTACAGTGTACAGTTATAGGTGGCTACAGTGTAAAGTTATAGGTGGCTACAGTGTACAGTTATATGTGGCTACAGTGTACAGTTATATGTGGCTACAGTGTACAGTTATATGTGGCTACAGTGTACAGTTATAGGTGGCTACAGTGTAAAGTTATAGGTGGCTACAGTGTACAGTTATATGTGGCTACAGTGTACAGTTATATGTGGCTACAGTGTACAGTTATATGTGGCTACAGTGTACAGTTATATGTGGCTACAGTGTACAGTTATAGGTGGCTACAGTGTAAAGTTATAGGTGGCTAAAGTGTACAGTTATAGGTGGCTACAGTGTACAGTTATATGTGGCTACAGTGTACAGTTATAGGTGGCTACAGTGTACAGTTATATGTGGCTACAGTGTACAGTTATAGGTGGCTACAGTGTAAAGTTATAGGTGGCTACAGTGTACAGTTATATGTGGCTACAGTGTACAGTTATATGTGGCTACAGTGTACAGTTATATGTGGCTACAGTGTACAGTTATAGGTGGCTACAGTGTAAAGTTATAGGTGGCTACAGTGTACAGTTATATGTGGCTACAGTGTACAGTTATATGTGGCTACAGTGTACAGTTATATGTGGCTACAGTGTACAGTTATATGTGGCTACAGTGTACAGTTATAGGTGGCTACAGTGTACAGTTATAGGTGGCTACAGTGTACAGTTATATGTGGCTACAGTGTACAGTTATATGTGGCTACAGTGTACAGTTATATGTGGCTACAGTGTACAGTTATATGTGGCTACAGTGTACAGTTATAGGTGGCTACAGTGTACAGTTATAGGTGGCTACAGTGTACAGTTATAGGTGGCTACAGTGTACAGCTATAGGTGGCTACAGTGTACAGTTATAGGTGGCTACAGTGTACAGCTATAGGTGGCTACAGTGTACAGTTATAGGTGGCTACAGTGTACAGCTATAGGTGGCTACAGTGTACAGTTATAGGTGGCTACAGTGTACAGTTATAGGTGGCTACAGTGTACAGTTATAGGTGGCTACAGTGTACAGTTATATGTGGCTACAGTGTACAGCTATAGGTGGCTACAGTGTACAGTTATATGTGGCTACAGTGTAAAGTTATAGGTGGCTACAGTGTACAGTTATAGGTGGCTACAGTGTACAGTTATATGTGGCTACAGTGTACAATTATATGTGGCTACAGTGTACAGTTATATGTGGCTACAGTGTACAGCTATAGGTGGCTACAGTGTACAGTTATAGGTGGCTACAGTGTACAGTTATATGTGGCTACAGTGTACAGTTATAGGTGGCTACAGTGTACAGTTATAGGTGGCTACAGTGTACAGTTATATGTGGCTACAGTGTACAGTTATATGTGGCTACAGTGTACAGTTATAGGTGGCTACAGTGTACAGTTATAGGTGGCTACAGTGTACAGCTATAGGTGGCTACAGTGTACAGTTATAGGTGGCTACAGTGTACAGTTATAGGTGGCTACAGTGTACAGTTATAGGTGGCTACAGTGTACAGCTATAGGTGACTACAGTGTACAGCTATAGGTGACTACAGTGTACAGCTATAGGTGACTACAGTGTACAGTTATAGGTGGCTACAGTGTACAGTTATAGGTGGCTACAGTGTACAGTTATAGGTGGCTACAGTGTACAGCTGTAGGTGGCTACAGTGTACAGTTATATGTGGCTACAGTGTACAGCTATAGGTGACTACAGTGTACAGCTATAGGTGGCTACAGTGTACAGCTGTAGGTGACTACAGTGTACAGCTATAGGTGACTACAGTGTACAGCTATAGGTGGCTACAGTGTACAGCTGTAGGTGGCTACAGTGTACAGTTATATGTGGCTACAGTGTACAGTTATATAGGTGGCTACAGTGTAAAGTTATAGGTGTCTACAGTGTACAGTTATAGGTGGCTACAGTGTACAATTATATGTGGCTACAGTGTACAGCTATAGGTGGCTACAGTGTACAGCTATAGGTGACTACAGTGTACAGTTATAGGTGGCTACAGTGTAAAGTTATAGGTGTCTACAGTGTACAGTTATAGGTGGCTACAGTGTAAAGTTATAGGTGGCTACAGTGTACAGTTATATGTGGCTACAGTGTACAGTTATATGTGGCTACAGTGTACAGCTATAGGTGGCTACAGTGTACAGTTATAGGTGGCTACAGTGTAAAGTTATAGGTGTCTACAGTGTACAGTTATAGGTGGCTACAGTGTAAAGTTATAGGTGGCTACAGTGTACAGTTATATGTGGCTACAGTGTACAGTTATAGGTGGCTACAGTGTACAGTTATATGTGGCTACAGTGTACAGTTATATGTGGCTACAGTGTACAGTTATAGGTGGCTACAGTGTACAGTTATAGGTGGCTACAGTGTACAGTTATATGTGGCTACAGTGTACAGCTATAGGTGGCTACAGTGTACAGTTATATGTGGCTACAGTGTAAAGTTATAGGTGTCTACAGTGTACAGTTATATGTGGCTACAGTGTAAAGTTATAGGTGTCTACAGTGTACAGTTATAGGTGGCTACAGTGTAAAGTTATAGGTGGCTACAGTGTACAGTTATATGTGGCTACAGTGTACAGTTATAGGTGGCTACAGTGTACAGTTATATGTGGCTACAGTGTACAGTTATATGTGGCTACAGTGTACAGTTATATGTGGCTACAGTTATATGTGGCTACAGTGTACAGTTATAGGTGGCTACAGTGTAAAGTTATAGGTGGCTACAGTGTACAGTTATATGTGGCTACAGTGTACAGTTATATGTGGCTACAGTGTACAGTTATATGTGGCTACAGTGTACAGTTATATGTGGCTACAGTGTACAGTTATAGGTGGCTACAGTGTAAAGTTATAGGTGGCTACAGTGTACAGTTATATGTGGCTACAGTGTACAGTTATATGTGGCTACAGTGTACAGTTATAGGTGGCTACAGTGTACAGTTATATGTGGCTACAGTGTACAGTTATAGGTGGCTACAGTGTAAAGTTATAGGTGGCTACAGTGTACAGTTATATGTGGCTACAGTGTACAGTTATATGTGGCTACAGTGTACAGTTATATGTGGCTACAGTGTACAGTTATAGGTGGCTACAGTGTAAAGTTATAGGTGGCTACAGTGTACAGTTATATGTGGCTACAGTGTACAGTTATATGTGGCTACAGTGTACAGTTATATGTGGCTACAGTGTACAGTTATATGTGGCTACAGTGTACAGTTATAGGTGGCTACAGTGTAAAGTTATAGGTGGCTACAGTGTACAGTTATAGGTGGCTACAGTGTACAGTTATATGTGGCTACAGTGTACAGTTATAGGTGGCTACAGTGTACAGTTATATGTGGCTACAGTGTACAGTTATAGGTGGCTACAGTGTAAAGTTATAGGTGGCTACAGTGTACAGTTATATGTGGCTACAGTGTACAGTTATATGTGGCTACAGTGTACAGTTATATGTGGCTACAGTGTACAGTTATAGGTGGCTACAGTGTAAAGTTATAGGTGGCTACAGTGTACAGTTATATGTGGCTACAGTGTACAGTTATATGTGGCTACAGTGTACAGTTATATGTGGCTACAGTGTACAGTTATATGTGGCTACAGTGTACAGTTATAGGTGGCTACAGTGTACAGTTATAGGTGGCTACAGTGTACAGTTATATGTGGCTACAGTGTACAGTTATATGTGGCTACAGTGTACAGTTATATGTGGCTACAGTGTACAGTTATATGTGGCTACAGTGTACAGTTATAGGTGGCTACAGTGTACAGTTATAGGTGGCTACAGTGTACAGTTATAGGTGGCTACAGTGTACAGCTATAGGTGGCTACAGTGTACAGTTATAGGTGGCTACAGTGTACAGCTATAGGTGGCTACAGTGTACAGTTATAGGTGGCTACAGTGTACAGCTATAGGTGGCTACAGTGTACAGTTATAGGTGGCTACAGTGTACAGTTATAGGTGGCTACAGTGTACAGTTATAGGTGGCTACAGTGTACAGTTATATGTGGCTACAGTGTACAGCTATAGGTGGCTACAGTGTACAGTTATATGTGGCTACAGTGTAAAGTTATAGGTGGCTACAGTGTACAGTTATAGGTGGCTACAGTGTACAGTTATATGTGGCTACAGTGTACAATTATATGTGGCTACAGTGTACAGTTATATGTGGCTACAGTGTACAGCTATAGGTGGCTACAGTGTACAGTTATAGGTGGCTACAGTGTACAGTTATATGTGGCTACAGTGTACAGTTATAGGTGGCTACAGTGTACAGTTATAGGTGGCTACAGTGTACAGTTATATGTGGCTACAGTGTACAGTTATATGTGGCTACAGTGTACAGTTATAGGTGGCTACAGTGTACAGTTATAGGTGGCTACAGTGTACAGCTATAGGTGGCTACAGTGTACAGTTATAGGTGGCTACAGTGTACAGTTATAGGTGGCTACAGTGTACAGTTATAGGTGGCTACAGTGTACAGCTATAGGTGACTACAGTGTACAGCTATAGGTGACTACAGTGTACAGCTATAGGTGACTACAGTGTACAGTTATAGGTGGCTACAGTGTACAGTTATAGGTGGCTACAGTGTACAGTTATATGTGGCTACAGTGTACAGTTATAGGTGGCTACAGTGTACAGCTATAGGTGACTACAGTGTACAGTTATAGGTGACTACAGTGTACAGCTATAGGTGACTACAGTGTACAGTTATAGGTGGCTACAGTGTACAGCTGTAGGTGGCTACAGTGTACAGTTATAGGTGGCTACAGTGTACAGTTATATGTGGCTACAGTGTACAGTTATATGTG
Source organism: Caprella mutica (assembly GCA_947561585.1). Classification (NCBI taxonomy): domain Eukaryota; kingdom Metazoa; phylum Arthropoda; class Malacostraca; order Amphipoda; family Caprellidae; genus Caprella; species Caprella mutica. The sequence goes on from CANNZV010000198.1 coordinate 6,780, forward strand.
GCTACAGTGTACAGCTATAGGTGGCTACAGTGTACAGTTATAGGTGGCTACAGTGTACAGTTATAGGTGGCTACAGTGTACAGTTATATGTGGCTACAGTGTACAGTTATATGTGGCTACAGTGTACAGTTATAGGTGGCTACAGTGTACAGTTATAGGTGGCTACAGTGTACAGCTATAGGTGGCTACAGTGTACAGTTATAGGTGGCTACAGTGTACAGTTATATGTGGCTACAGTGTACAGTTATATGTGGCTACAGTGTACAGCTATAGGTGGCTACAGTGTACAGTTATAGGTGGCTACAGTGTACAGTTATAGGTGGCTACAGTGTACAGTTATAGGTGGCTACAGTGTACAGTTATATGTGGCTACAGTGTACAGTTATATGTGGCTACAGTGTACAGCTATAGGTGGCTACAGTGTACAGTTATAGGTGGCTACAGTGTACAGTTATAGGTGGCTACAGTGTACAGTTATATGTGGCTACAGTGTACAGTTATATGTGGCTACAGTGTACAGCTATAGGTGGCTACAGTGTACAGTTATAGGTGGCTACAGTGTACAGCTATAGGTGGCTACAGTGTACAGTTATATGTGGCTACAGTGTACAGTTATATGTGGCTACAATGTACAGCTATAGGTGTCTACAGTGTACAGTTATATGTGGCTACAGTGTACAGTTATAGGTGGCTACAGTGTACAGTTATATGTGGCTACAGTGTACAGCTATAGGTGGCTACAGTGTACAGTTATAGGTGGCTACAGTGTACAGTTATAGGTGGCTACAGTGTACAGTTATATGTGGCTACAGTGTACAGTTATATGTGGCTACAGTGTACAGTTATAGGTGGCTACAGTGTACAGTTATAGGTGGCTACAGTGTACAGCTATAGGTGGCTACAGTGTACAGTTATAGGTGGCTACAGTGTAAAGTTATAGGTGGCTACAGTGTACAGTTATAGGTGGCTACAGTGTACAGTTATATGTGGCTACAGTGTACAGCTATAGGTGGCTACAGTGTACAGTTATATGTGGCTACAGTGTACAGTTATATGTGGCTACAGTGTACAGCTATAGGTGTCTACAGTGTACAGTTATATGTGGCTACAGTGTACAGTTATAGGTGGCTACAGTGTACAGTTATAGGTGTCTACAGTGTACAGTTATATGTGGCTACAGTGTACAGTTATATGTGGCTACAGTGTACAGTTATAGGTGGCTACAGTGTACAGTTATATGTGGCTACAGTGTACAGTTATAGGTGGCTACAGTGTAAAGTTATAGGTGGCTACAGTGTACAGTTATATGTGGCTACAGTGTACAGTTATATGTGGCTACAGTGTACAGTTATATGTGGCTACAGTGTACAGTTATAGGTGGCTACAGTGTAAAGTTATAGGTGGCTACAGTGTACAGTTATATGTGGCTACAGTGTACAGTTATATGTGGCTACAGTGTACAGTTATATGTGGCTACAGTGTACAGTTATATGTGGCTACAGTGTACAGTTATAGGTGGCTACAGTGTAAAGTTATAGGTGGCTAAAGTGTACAGTTATAGGTGGCTACAGTGTACAGTTATATGTGGCTACAGTGTACAGTTATAGGTGGCTACAGTGTACAGTTATATGTGGCTACAGTGTACAGTTATAGGTGGCTACAGTGTAAAGTTATAGGTGGCTACAGTGTACAGTTATATGTGGCTACAGTGTACAGTTATATGTGGCTACAGTGTACAGTTATATGTGGCTACAGTGTACAGTTATAGGTGGCTACAGTGTAAAGTTATAGGTGGCTACAGTGTACAGTTATATGTGGCTACAGTGTACAGTTATATGTGGCTACAGTGTACAGTTATATGTGGCTACAGTGTACAGTTATATGTGGCTACAGTGTACAGTTATAGGTGGCTACAGTGTACAGTTATAGGTGGCTACAGTGTACAGTTATATGTGGCTACAGTGTACAGTTATATGTGGCTACAGTGTACAGTTATATGTGGCTACAGTGTACAGTTATATGTGGCTACAGTGTACAGTTATAGGTGGCTACAGTGTACAGTTATAGGTGGCTACAGTGTACAGTTATAGGTGGCTACAGTGTACAGCTATAGGTGGCTACAGTGTACAGTTATAGGTGGCTACAGTGTACAGCTATAGGTGGCTACAGTGTACAGTTATAGGTGGCTACAGTGTACAGCTATAGGTGGCTACAGTGTACAGTTATAGGTGGCTACAGTGTACAGTTATAGGTGGCTACAGTGTACAGTTATAGGTGGCTACAGTGTACAGTTATATGTGGCTACAGTGTACAGCTATAGGTGGCTACAGTGTACAGTTATATGTGGCTACAGTGTAAAGTTATAGGTGGCTACAGTGTACAGTTATAGGTGGCTACAGTGTACAGTTATATGTGGCTACAGTGTACAATTATATGTGGCTACAGTGTACAGTTATATGTGGCTACAGTGTACAGCTATAGGTGGCTACAGTGTACAGTTATAGGTGGCTACAGTGTACAGTTATATGTGGCTACAGTGTACAGTTATAGGTGGCTACAGTGTACAGTTATAGGTGGCTACAGTGTACAGTTATATGTGGCTACAGTGTACAGTTATATGTGGCTACAGTGTACAGTTATAGGTGGCTACAGTGTACAGTTATAGGTGGCTACAGTGTACAGCTATAGGTGGCTACAGTGTACAGTTATAGGTGGCTACAGTGTACAGTTATAGGTGGCTACAGTGTACAGTTATAGGTGGCTACAGTGTACAGCTATAGGTGACTACAGTGTACAGCTATAGGTGACTACAGTGTACAGCTATAGGTGACTACAGTGTACAGTTATAGGTGGCTACAGTGTACAGTTATAGGTGGCTACAGTGTACAGTTATATGTGGCTACAGTGTACAGTTATAGGTGGCTACAGTGTACAGCTATAGGTGACTACAGTGTACAGTTATAGGTGACTACAGTGTACAGCTATAGGTGACTACAGTGTACAGTTATAGGTGGCTACAGTGTACAGCTGTAGGTGGCTACAGTGTACAGTTATAGGTGGCTACAGTGTACAGTTATATGTGGCTACAGTGTACAGTTATATGTGGCTACAGTGTACAGCTATAGGTGGCTACAGTGTACAGTTATAGGTGGCTACAGTGTACAGTTATAGGTGGCTACAGTGTACAGTTATATGTGGCTACAGTGTACAGTTATATGTGGCTACAGTGTACAGTTATAGGTGGCTACAGTGTACAGTTATAGGTGGCTACAGTGTACAGCTATAGGTGGCTACAGTGTACAGTTATAGGTGGCTACAGTGTACAGTTATATGTGGCTACAGTGTACAGTTATATGTGGCTACAGTGTACAGCTATAGGTGGCTACAGTGTACAGTTATAGGTGGCTACAGTGTACAGTTATAGGTGGCTACAGTGTACAGTTATAGGTGGCTACAGTGTACAGTTATATGTGGCTACAGTGTACAGTTATATGTGGCTACAGTGTACAGCTATAGGTGGCTACAGTGTACAGTTATAGGTGGCTACAGTGTACAGTTATAGGTGGCTACAGTGTACAGTTATATGTGGCTACAGTGTACAGTTATATGTGGCTACAGTGTACAGCTATAGGTGGCTACAGTGTACAGTTATAGGTGGCTACAGTGTACAGCTATAGGTGGCTACAGTGTACAGTTATATGTGGCTACAGTGTACAGTTATATGTGGCTACAATGTACAGCTATAGGTGTCTACAGTGTACAGTTATATGTGGCTACAGTGTACAGTTATAGGTGGCTACAGTGTACAGTTATATGTGGCTACAGTGTACAGCTATAGGTGGCTACAGTGTACAGTTATAGGTGGCTACAGTGTACAGTTATAGGTGGCTACAGTGTACAGTTATATGTGGCTACAGTGTACAGTTATATGTGGCTACAGTGTACAGTTATAGGTGGCTACAGTGTACAGTTATAGGTGGCTACAGTGTACAGCTATAGGTGGCTACAGTGTACAGTTATAGGTGGCTACAGTGTAAAGTTATAGGTGGCTACAGTGTACAGTTATAGGTGGCTACAGTGTACAGTTATATGTGGCTACAGTGTACAGCTATAGGTGGCTACAGTGTACAGTTATATGTGGCTACAGTGTACAGTTATATGTGGCTACAGTGTACAGCTATAGGTGTCTACAGTGTACAGTTATATGTGGCTACAGTGTACAGTTATAGGTGGCTACAGTGTACAGTTATAGGTGTCTACAGTGTACAGTTATATGTGGCTACAGTGTACAGTTATATGTGGCTACAGTGTACAGTTATAGGTGGCTACATTGTACAGCTGTAGGTGGCTACAGTGTAAAGTTATAGGTGGCTACAGTGTAAAGTTATAGGTGGCTACAGTGTACAGTTATAGGTGGCTACAGTGTAAAGTTATAGGTGGCTACAGTGTACAGTTATAGGTGGCTACAGTGTAAAGTTATAGGTGGCTACATTGTACAGCTGTAGGTGGCTACAGTGTAAAGTTATAGGTGGCTACAGTGTAAAGTTATAGGTGGCTACAGTGTACAGTTATAGGTGGCTACAGTGTACAGTTATATGTGGCTACAGTGTACAGCTATAGGTGGCTACAGTGTACAGCTATAGGTGGCTACAGTGTACAGTTATATGTGGCTACAGTGTACAGCTATAGGTGTCTACAGTGTACAGTTATATGTGGCTACAGTGTACAGTTATATGTGGCTACAGTGTACAGTTATAGGTGGCTACATTGTACAGCTGTAGGTGGCTACAGTGTAAAGTTATAGGTGGCTACAGTGTAAAGTTATAGGTGGCTACAGTGTACAGTTATATGTGGCTACAGTGTACAGTTATAGGTGGCTACAGTGTAAAGTTATAGGTGGCTACAGTGTACAGTTATATGTGGCTACAGTGTACAGTTATAGGTGGCTACAGTGTAAAGTTATAGGTGGCTACAGTGTACAGTTATATGTGGCTACAGTGTACAGTTATAGGTGGCTACAGTGTAAAGTTATAGGTGGCTACAGTGTACAGTTATATGTGGCTACAGTGTACAGTTATAGGTGGCTACAGTGTAAAGTTATAGGTGGCTACAGTGTACAGCTATAGGTGACTACAGTGTACAGTTATAGGTGACTACAGTGTACAGTTATAGGTGACTACAGTGTACAGTTATAGGTGGCTACAGTGTACAGCTATAGGTGACTACAGTGTACAGCTATAGGTGACTACAGTGTACAGTTATAGGTGGCTACAGTGTACAGCTATAGGTGACTACAGTGTACAGCTATAGGTGACTACAGTGTACAGCTATAGGTGACTACAGTGTACAGTTATAGGTGGCTACAGTGTACAGTTATAGGTGGCTACAGTGTACAGTTATATGTGGCTACAGTGTACAGTTATAGGTGGCTACAGTGTACAGCTATAGGTGACTACAGTGTACAGCTATAGGTGACTACAGTGTACAGTTATAGGTGACTACAGTGTACAGTTATAGGTGACTACAGTGTACAGTTATAGGTGGCTACAGTGTAAAGTTATAGGTGGCTACAGTGTAAAGTTATAGGTGGCTACAGTGTACAGTTATATGTGGCTACAGTGTACAGTTATAGGTGGCTACAGTGTACAGTTATAGGTGGCTACAGTGTACAGTTATATGTGGCTACAGTGTACAGTTATAGGTGGCTACAGTGTACAGTTATAGGTGTCTACAGTGTAAAGTTATAGGTGGCTACAGTGTACAGCTATAGGTGGCTACAGTGTAAAGTTATAGGTGTCTACAGTGTACAGTTATAGGTGGCTACAGTGTACAGCTGTAGGTGGCTACAGTGTACAGTTATAGGTGGCTACAGTGTACAGTTATAGGTGGCTACAGTGTACAGCTATAGGTGACTACAGTGTACAGCTATAGGTGACTACAGTGTACAGTTATAGGTGACTACAGTGTACAGTTATAGGTGACTACAGTGTACAGTTATAGGTGGCTACAGTGTAAAGTTATAGGTGGCTACAGTGTAAAGTTATATGTGGCTACAGTGTACAGTTATAGGTGGCTACAGTGTAAAGTTATAGGTGGCTACAGTGTACAGTTATATGTGGCTACAGTGTACAGTTATAGGTGGCTACATTGTACAGCTGTAGGTGGCTACAGTGTAAAGTTATAGGTGGCTACAGTGTAAAGTTATAGGTGGCTACAGTGTACAGTTATATGTGGCTACAGTGTACAGTTATAGGTGGCTACAGTGTAAAGTTATAGGTGGCTACAGTGTACAGTTATATGTGGCTACAGTGTACAGTTATAGGTGGCTACAGTGTAAAGTTATAGGTGGCTACAGTGTACAGTTATATGTGGCTACAGTGTACAGTTATAGGTGGCTACAGTGTAAAGTTATAGGTGGCTACAGTGTACAGTTATATGTGGCTACAGTGTACAGTTATAGGTGGCTACAGTGTAAAGTTATAGGTGGCTACAGTGTACAGCTATAGGTGACTACAGTGTACAGTTATAGGTGACTACAGTGTACAGTTATAGGTGACTACAGTGTACAGTTATAGGTGGCTACAGTGTACAGCTATAGGTGACTACAGTGTACAGCTATAGGTGACTACAGTGTACAGTTATAGGTGGCTACAGTGTACAGCTATAGGTGACTACAGTGTACAGCTATAGGTGACTACAGTGTACAGCTATAGGTGACTACAGTGTACAGTTATAGGTGGCTACAGTGTACAGTTATAGGTGGCTACAGTGTACAGTTATATGTGGCTACAGTGTACAGTTATAGGTGGCTACAGTGTACAGCTATAGGTGACTACAGTGTACAGCTATAGGTGACTACAGTGTACAGTTATAGGTGACTACAGTGTACAGTTATAGGTGACTACAGTGTACAGTTATAGGTGGCTACAGTGTAAAGTTATAGGTGGCTACAGTGTAAAGTTATAGGTGGCTACAGTGTACAGTTATATGTGGCTACAGTGTACAGTTATAGGTGGCTACAGTGTACAGTTATAGGTGGCTACAGTGTACAGTTATATGTGGCTACAGTGTACAGTTATAGGTGGCTACAGTGTACAGTTATAGGTGTCTACAGTGTAAAGTTATAGGTGGCTACAGTGTACAGCTATAGGTGGCTACAGTGTAAAGTTATAGGTGTCTACAGTGTACAGTTATAGGTGGCTACAGTGTACAGCTGTAGGTGGCTACAGTGTACAGTTATAGGTGGCTACAGTGTACAGTTATAGGTGGCTACAGTGTACAGCTATAGATAATATTAGTATTCGTTGTGTACAAAAAAATCACAGACATTAATACTAATACTCTAAAATTAAAAAACTATGCTATTTTTAATAAATTGGAATTTGAACTGACCAATTTATTTAATACCTAAATATTAAAAATATTTTAACCTTTGGTATAAACAAGATTGTCATCATCATTTAAAATCCTAATTAAAACTTTAATTCACGTAATCATAAGAAATGAAGATATATTTATCACTGACCTTTCTCCTATAATTGTTATATACATGACATTTATATTATTTAATTGTAATGTTTTTTACTAATATTTCTTCACATAGTCTTCTACATACTACTATAAAGCTCCCATTTATTCAATTTACATTCATTATTGAATAAGAAAAATATATTAAAATTGACCAAATCGTTCCTTTCAAACAGATTTTGTTCATGGTGCACACTATGTATAGAACCGGGCTGAAGGAAATTCCCATAAACTTTATCTAGCTCTTAGACGTGGAATGATATCGTTTAAATGTGTTCAATTCTTAACTTAGTACTAGTTTCAATAAAGTGGAGTCCTCTATAGTGAATATAGAGTCCTGAGTAAGAGAATTACCCTGTATAGTGAACATATTCCCTTTAGTCTGTCATAAAGAGCATCAATTCTATAAAATAATGGTTATTTTATGGCAGACTAAAGTAATTTATCAACTATACAAAGTAGTTCTCTTACTGATAACTCTATACATTCAGTCAGAAGGAATTCACTATAGAGGACTCCACTATAGAAGAGTCCACTATAGAGGAGTCCACTATAGAGGAATTCACTATTGAAGAGTTCACTATAGAAGAGTCCACTATAGAGGAGTCCAATATAGAGGAGTTCGCTATAGAGGAGTACACTATAGAGGAGTCCACTATAAAAGAGTCCACTATAGAGCAGTTCACTATAGAGGAGTTCACTATAGAGGAGTCCACTATAGAGAACTCTACTATAGAACAGTCCACAATAGAGGACTCCACTATAGAAGAATCCACTATAGAGAAGTTCTACTATATAATGATCTGTGGCCTAACGCTACCATGTATTTTTTTCCAAAATAACTCACCCAATGCCGCAGTCACAGACCCACTTGTTGCTCTCCAGACCCCTGAAATCAGTCATGAAGACCGTGTCCCTCGCACCGGGATACGTTACTGTGTTGTAAGGTTCTCCCAAACTCTTTAGGTTACTGTTGTTGTATGCACCTACAGCTAGGAACCTGAGGATGAAAAGAAAAAGAATTATAAAGTGTATATCATATTATAGATATTGAACTGATTATTTATAGGTAGTTGTGAAAATAAGGAATGAATGTAGTAATATATATTAGTGGAATTAACGAATGAATGAATTAATTAATGTATAAGTTTCGGAATTAATGAATGAGTTAAATAATATATAAAAATTAATTAACTAATATATAGTAGCCGAATGATGAATGAATGAATTTATATATATATATTTGTGGAACTAATCAATTTAGTTATTAATAAATAGTAGCGGCAACAAATCGAACAGGAACGCCATTTAAAAGGATTTTAACATAGGTACGTCATGGCAAACTACTATAAGAACTAACACAAAGGTTGGAATATTTCGAAACATGAGGTCTATATATAAATTAGAGTGTTACCTCGTTTTCCCCATATGGGTGAACACATTATGTCCCACTGTCCTTAATCCTGTCCTTTTAAACGTCACCCTCAGATTTCTGGACATCACAGTCTGAAGATTGGGAAAATGTAGTTTATTATAAAAAATATAATATATAGGGTAAGTTACGAATTATCGGTCGGTTCAACATCTTCGACCATGAGAATTGGCATTATGGATACCAATAAAAAGAACATTGGATTATTTATTATTTTTATATCGTTATTTCTTTTGTGACTGAAGATGTGAAACTGACTGAAAATTTTAATCTTGCATAATATTTAATTATTATACGACGATATAAATTGTACTATTCAGGATAAATGCTCATTTCTCTTATAGTATTTCTCTTTGCTTACCTCTAGTGATCTGGGTGATATGTTTCTCAGTCTGGGGCCCATGAGGGTAATGTTAGCCAATCGGTAGGGAAGGGAACCCCCTCTCAACTCGCCCCCTAACGCTCCCTCAACCTGTATTAAACACAAAAGTCAAATGCATTAATGGTTTCATGTATATCAATATAACTATAGAGTATAACGCCTCTATAGTGAACTCCTTTATAATGAATGTAGAGTCCTGAGGAAGAGAACTACACCTTATAATGAACCAATTTTCTTTAGTCTGCTATGAGGAGGTCGGACTAAAGAAAATATGTATACTATACGGTGTAGTTCTAATATCAGAACTCTACATTCACTATAAAGGAGTCCACTATAGATTAGTTCTATCTTACCACTTAGAAAGCCACATAATCAACACTCAAACACTTCCTATTAATTTAAAAACGCATTCTAAAATACCCCATTGTCAAATATTTACAGTAGTTCATTAAATCCTAGGTTCATCATTTACGGATACTTTGCCTCGGCAAGATATGAACCGAAGTGTGATCGATGGCTCAGGCAGCTCATTAGGTAGAAGGAGTAATTAACATAATGACTATAGCAAACAAACTTAATGGCAACGAATACACTCAACTATTAAACAATTACCTCCCGCAAAAAATCTTTCGGCAAAATGAGTAATGTCAACAGTCAGTACACGGACTAAAAAAATAAACATCACATTGGTATAAGAATAGGAAAAAAATGAGAGTGACGTGCTTATTCTTCAAGTCTATTAAAATACGCATATGTTATGAACTTATATTGAACCTATATTTTATTCATTATACATATCTAAGACATGAACTTATATTTGTAATATGGAAAATATTCAAAATAGCTTTATTTAGTAATATAACTGAACGATTATTTTTATAGCTTGCATTTATATCCAACACAAATCTGTTCCAATCTTGGCAGAGCAAAAAAATCACTATAGAGGTTACTTCCTTACTCAGGACTATACGTTCACTATACAGGATTTTATTATTGAGGAGCTCCACTGTTCAGATATTTTCACACCACAGTAATATAATGACAACATGATAATAAATGGCTTCCATTTTCTGACCTGCAAAATGAGTTCCTGGATGGATGGCACTTTCGACAGGGCTGCTCCCAAGTTGAAGCGCGGAACATTTGGCTGCGTGTCGATGGTGAGACTCCGGAGACACTTCAGTGGAGCCAGGCCTCCAACCTATAGTGAAAAATAATGTTTCATTAATTTCATTATTTAACTGAAGCGCAAAATTAAGTTGATATAGGAATAAAGCTAGGAAAAATTAACCTTTTAAATTATTATAACTAATATTATAATACTAGGGTTTGTTAAAAACTCTCGGACAGCACCACATAGTCGGTCAAATAGGGATAAAAAAGTTATTATAATTATTTTTTTTTATCATGGATAGCTAGTAAACTAAAATAATTATAATACCGTTTTTTTTTCTTATATGACCGAAAATGTTGAACTGACCCGTAACTCGTAACTTACCCTATTACATATTTTAACCATAATAACTGTTCTGACCTGAAAGACATGGAGGGGGAAGTCCCTCGCATCCAGCACTTCCAGTCTACTGAGGGATGCAAAGGTGCTGTTGGTAATGGACCGGACATAATTGCCCTGGAGTCTGACGTCACGCAGGTACGGCATAACCTGCCACGCGTTACTGCCTGGAGTTGTTAACTCGTTATGAGACACGTCCAGTACTCTGCAAGTGGGGAAGATAACCACGAGTAAATGAAATGTTTGATAGTGTTTGGGGAAAATAATTACGTTTAAATGAAATGGTTGGCAGTGATAACCTAATTTAAATGGTAAATGGTGTATCAATTGAAAGATTATTTTATGAAAAATAACACACTAAATAAACTATTTAAAACGTTATGTTAATTAAAATATATTTTGAAATCTTATTTTGCTTATTAAATCAATTACACAAATTGTACATAAAGTGTTCCTTATATACCACAATGTATTATATTGAAATTTCCATATTAAAGGAAAATAATAAAATATAACCATACAATAATTGCAGTTTTGCTATATGACAAATTTACAATAATTGAAATTATATGTACAATCAAGTACCCAATACTGGTTACTCTAGTATACAATCAAGTACCCAATTTTAGGAAGTTTAAATAAAAATTGTATGATTTTAATAAAAATAAAATTAACCAAAACCATTTTTTTAAACTCAATTAGTATGAAATGTAGCTAATGTTGCTAAATAATATGTTGAGGTGTTAGCAACCAAATGAGATAATTAATATATAATGACTCATCATTTATTAATTATGATTATCGCTGAAAATACAATAAATTCGATGATCGAGGAATATTTTGAGGTCCTCCTCCAGGTCTGCTAATTTATAATGAAGAGTCTGAACGGAGTTCAATTTTAGAGATGAATTCAATTTTTAATGAGTTTTCTGATGAAGTTCTCATGGTGAATTAGGTAGGATAAATAGTGAAGAGGAAATGTGAAGAAGAGGTGGAACTGTCTTTGAAGTGTTATTTCGAAAATTAATAAATTAAATATGTGCTATCAACTTTAGAAGTATTTCCAAATAATAATGTTACCCTTAAAGTACACGGTTAATTAATAATCTACAACTATAAATACATATAAGGAAAGTTATTAATTATCGGTCAGTTTCACATTTTCGGTCACATAAGAAAAAACGATTTAATAATAAATATGTGTTTCTATTATTATTGGTATCCATGACTCCTACAGGTATCATGGACACCAATTAAATGAAAATGAAATAATAATTATTATATGGTTTTTTCTTATATGACCGAAGATGTGAAAGTGACTGATAATTCGTAACTCACCCTACTCATATTCAAATTATACTAAATGAATTATTGTTTATTTCTAATAACCGTCAGTAGCTCTATTTCAATAATATTCGTAACTAAATCATATAATTAATTAAAATTCAAACAAAATAGTAAATTTATTTTGGTCGAGTTCCTATCAGTCCCAGTTCCTATCAGTCCCAGTTCCTATCATCCTAAAATCTGAGCTCTACCATACCTATTCACCATTCTGTACATCTCACCATTACACACCATACTCGGCATATTACTTTCACCAATTTAAAGCTGAACAATGTGAATTGAACCAAAAAAACTAATTGAAAGACCCAAAATCTGACAGGATTTTCTTAATCCTGTCTGTTCTTGTAGGTAGCAGAACAAACGCAAATGGAGATTCCAAAGGAAAAATATTAGTATTGGAACTGGAAAATATCGTGAAGAAGTAAGAGGTTCGAGATTTGGAAATATCTTTGGCTCGGAAGGAATATCTCAAAGATTAACAGTTAGATTTAAATAAAAGGATTCGAATAGTAATGGAACGTCGACTTTATCAATATGAAACACAAATAAAGAATCCAGTTTCATTTGCCAGGTAAATCAAGGTATGCGGGTTTATGATATAAAATATGCAAATTCACTGTATAAAATGAAAATGCATCATTATAAAGAATCCTGATTTAAGGAATTGATTCATGTCTATAATATTTACTGAGTAATTAAATCTACATTATTATTAAAATTGTACATTGGACGTACACGTTATACATTTATTATTGCTTTTGAAAAAATTACCTGTTTATAACTATACTATGAATTTAATGAATGCCTTTGAAATGTGTTTCACTTATATCTAATCTACTTTAATTATTTTATTCAATATATATGCTATATAATATTAAATAAATCAAAAATAGCGACATGTATAATATTAAAGTGAATAACAATTCATGAAGTACGTAGTATGCAGTATCTATGATATGTATATATACTTATAGGTTAAATATCGCACTACTCACATACCTACATATCTATTCATATTCAGGACACAAGTGATATTCTGATAATAATTCAGAGAGAAAAAACCTTCGGATTCAGTGAATATGAATAAACAATCACAAGAGAGAATAAATGATTTGGTGAGAAGAGAATTCCCAGAATAAAGAAAGTTTATATGAAAGACACATGAAGAAAATCAATGAATATATGAATTTAATAGCATTAAAGTGTTAATTTAACAATAACAAAAAATATATATATATTGTATGAATAAATAGTTAGTATGAACCAGAGAAAGAATACTGGTTTAGAAATAGTTCACCTACATTGATACACTCTTATGACAATTTTGTATGAACACTTTTCTTATAGCACGAGATTTCCTATTTCCAGATTAAATAAGTGCTGAACTAAAGGAGAAATATTCATCGAAGACCAACCAAAGTTTAAAAAAATCAAACTTATTATTTAATGTGAATTATTTTAATCATTTAGAACTGTATATCTAAATGAAAACTAATTTCCTAAATCTTTTGGTGCAGGTAACGGAATGTTTGATAGTTCAAGCAAATCTATGCAGAAGAACCATTACATGGAAAATTGATATAATTCAACACTTGTATTAAATAAAGTTTGTTAAGCCTACCTTATGGCAGAGAGATTAGCCATAATGTTTGTAGGTAGGTACGACAGGACATTGTGGGAAGCGTTCAAGAAGGTGAGTTTAGAGTGGTGCATCTCTGGTAGACTGTTGATGCTCGTGTTGGCTATGCTCAGGTTCTGGAGAGAAGCTTCCAGACCGTCAAAAGTGTAGAGATTGATATCCTGGAAGAGATTATTAAAAAAACCTATTAGAGTTATAGTAATAAAAATATAATAGGTTCTTATGCAGTAGAACTCCTCTATAGTGAATGAGTTAGGGTTAGCCTGAATAGTGAACTAATTTTATTTAGTCTGAGATGAATTGCTATCAGTTTTAGAAAACTGAAGGTTATTTTATGGCAAACTAAAGAAAATCTGTTGGCTATTCAGGCTAACTCATTCATAATAGAGAAGGTCACTATAGAGGAGTTCTGCAATAACAATTTAATTAGTTAAATAATTGTAACATGGCTGTTTATTCCTCATTAACAGAATTATAATAATAAGTTAGCGAGATAGCATATGTTTTAAAAGAATTAAAAAATGAATTGACTTACCCTGACAGGGTTATGGGACACATCAAGGTGGGAAAGTTTATAAAGACCATGGAAAGAACGGTAGCCAATGTTGTGAATCATGTTATGCGATACGTCGAAGGAAATCAGGTTCTCCAGGTGTCCGACAACAGCATCCGACAGTTCAGTCAACAAGTTGTGGGACAAATCAAGAACGCGAAGTGTTTCCGTTATGTGATGTAGAGACGGGTCTGGTAACATTGTGAAGAAATTGTTACTCAGTTTGAGTATTTCCAGAGCCGTGTCACGGAATAGGTTATCAGGCATTCTGCTCATCAGATTACCGGAAAGATCTGCGTAATTTAGGTTCCTGTTATTTTCGAAGAGTATCATCGGTAAATCTCTGATCTGGTTGTAGCTCAGGTCAATACTTCGCAAGCGATCGTTTCCTCTGAATATTTCAGGGTCCACAATAGAAATGTGGTTGTGAGAAAAGTCCAGCAGTTGAACCTGATGCATCCCAGCAAAAATGTTAGAGCTGAGATTGTACATATTATTGTGATTAAACCATAGATGTAGTACAGAAGATCTGATAGACTCAAAGTAGTCTCTAGCTATCACAGAAATGTTGTTATGACTAAAGTCTATCATTTTGATGCTAGCTAAAGACTGCCACATGCTTCCGTTCATACTGAGAGCAGATATCCTGTTGTAACTAACGTCAATTTTCAAAGTTGAGAGGGTGCCAATCTGTTCAAAAGCGTCTAAATTTAAATTCGTTAACTCGTTGAACGACAAGTCTAAATACTGAATTTTAGGCATAGTTTGAAACGCCTCCAAATCCAAATGACGAAGATTATTCCCAGTTAGAGTGAGATATTCGAGATTCTCTAAATTGGTGAAGGCCATCTTCTTTATCCTGGTAATTTGATTGTCGTCGAGATAAACATATTTCAAGGCGCTGATATCATGAAAAGTGTGACTGTCGATTAGCTTAATTGAGTTGAAGGATAATTGGATTATTTCCAGATTAGGAGTGAACTGCTCCTTAAATAGATGGCGTGAAAGCTTATTTATTTTATTATCCTCGAGGTTAATCCTCGTGAGTTGTTTCATTTTTCTCAGGCAGTCATTCGGCACGAAAGTGAGTTTATTGTAACTCAGATCTAGAATTTTTAGTTTCACTAAACTGTGCATTGGAAAGGAAGGCAACACAGGTAACATCAAACCAGAATTAATTCGCAGTTCTTCCAACCCACCAACATTATTAAATGCTCGATTGTCAAGCGAACTGATTACATTTTGAGACAAGTCAAGGACTTTCAATCCAGGTACGTGCTCGAAAGCCAGAGCATGAATTGAAGTTATTTCATTATTCATTAGGTACAATTTTTCAACTGCAGGGCCAAATCCCAGGAAGTCCTCATTGGAGAGATAATAGCCTGGGAAAGTACTGAAGGCAAATGTCCTGACATTTCTCATGTGCTTGAGTGCATCCATCGGAATGATGCCCATATATTCCCCCAACAGATTCAGATACTGAAGGGTGTAAGTGAAGCCATTGAAACTCTTCTTAGGGTCCAGGATGAGCTTATTGTGTCCAAATGAGAGCCATTTCAAAGTATCTATTCTATCAAATATGTTCTGAGGAATCTCAGTGAGATTATTGTAACTGAGGTCTAAAACTTCAAGTGTCGCCTCAATTCCCCGAAATGATTTCTCTGACAGGTTCCAGACATCGCAATCTTGCAAATAGAGCTCTCTAATTTTAGAACCTTTGAAGGCATCGTTCGCTATTCTCTGCAAAGGATTTCCTTTGAAAGAAGATATATTCACACTGTCAAAATTCTGGAAGGAATGAGGAGGGAGATGCTGGATGTTATTGTAGTCCAGGATGAGGGTATCGAGTGCCAATGTGTTCCTGAACATGACATCATAAGGTTGACTGATGAGATTACGAGCAAGATTGAGATTTTGTAGACCTCGTAACGCTGAGAGGGCCGTGAAGGGGATGCTTGATAGTAAATTATGCTCCAAATTTATCTCCCTTAGTGCAGGTGACGCTCCCTGTGAAATATAGTCAAAAGTACCAATAAATTTCAAACACTTGCGAGGCAAATTGTGATGTCCTCCAGAAATAACTTGCATAATATTATCCTACATCAAAATGTGGTTAGAGGACCATACCGCAATTTAAATCTTTACCAACAAAAGCAATATTTAATTCACGAAAATGTGTAAATTTTTCTTGTTATTTGAAAAATTGTGATACATTGCTTGAATGCTTTATAAATATTTTCTATAATAAGGACTCTATACTTTCGAATTACTTACAAGCAATATCTAGGAAATGTTCCGCATGTATACAATAAGATCTTTAATTTCCGAAATGAGAATGGAATATTAAAATAGAAAAAAAAAACATAATGAATATTTATCCAATCGATATGTTATTATATTACATATTTTGAATTATTTTATTTTTCTACTGACAAATCATCAATGTGATACATAATACACTTAATTCACTTTCACATTATTATTATCCCAAGAATCACAGTGTCTCACCTTGAAGGCATCATTTCTGATGCTCCTAATATTGTTATCCTGGAGTTCGAGTTTCTTCAATGACCCCAAACTGCTGAAAACCTCATTAGGTATTTCGACCAGGGAGTTACTAGCCAGCACCAGGTCTTTCAGGTACCTGTTGTACCCTTCGAAGTCTTCCGATGATATATCAGCTATGTAGTTGCCTATGATGAGGATAATGATTGGTAATTAAAATTAATGGTCTTATTGAACATTATGAATGTTACTGTATACATCTACGTGTTCAATGTGAATGTGAACAATATATTTGATCCAATTTCCACAGAAGGATATACTATCATTTAAAATCTATTATCGTCGTACAATACGGTTCATTTTTAGTTAGAATTTGTAATATAAATATTAATGGTTCATATGTTAGATAAATTTAACTAAATAAAGATACGTATAACAGGTACAATATAACGATTGAAATGACTGAAATTTATGCAGAAGGATATCTCTATACAGAACCAACCAGATAAGTCAAGTGTCTTCAATTTCCTGAGGCCTTTGATTGCCTCCCTGGGCATCCTGGACAGATGGTTGTAGCGCATGTCCAGCTCTGACAAAGATCTCTCGATACCCTGGAAAGCCTTTTCTGGTACACGGAATATATCATTGTGTCGTATTTCCAATCTCCATAGACCTGAAATGCATGAATAAAAAGAGCTGGGAATAGATTTATCAGATGAATTTAATCAATGGATATACAGTAGAATTCCTCTACGGATTGTGAACTCCTCTATAGTGAATGTAGACCAGAGTAACATAATTATCCTGTATAGTGAGCAAATTGTCTTCAGTCTCCCATAAATTAGCTTTCTAAAACTGATGCTATTCATGGCAGGCTAAAGAAAATTTGTCCACTATACGGATTAGTTCTCTTACTCATGACAAGCTAGAATTTGATAAAAATTGGATCAATATTTGTTGAATAATGAAACTTATTATGAAAACTCAATGAATGAAATATCAGCATTTTAATCATAAAACACATATATTTCCATTGGTTCTATAGAGTATGGTAATATTTAAAACCAATATACTCTGTCATTTTCGAATATTGAAAATAAAGCATATTAATCTAATATAAACCACAACGTTTGAAATAACATTTAAGAATCAATTTATGCTATCAATAATTCTAATTTATTAAACCATTCCAGATTCATCCACTGTTTCTTCATGATTTATTTTCAGGAATCCGGAACAAAAAAAGTGAGGGGAAAAAATCCAAATCCTCTTTTCACCGTTAAGAAATAATGGCAATCCATTGTTTTTTTACTGCGTATGTTTTAACACACACTGTTATTATTCTAGATTTAAATACTGTTGAATTATATACGAAAATATAGTTACTAAATTGTATAGACTACATAATTAAATGTAATAATAAGAATATAAGATTCATAATATATAAATTTATGTAATGCCGTAGAGCAAAATTCATAATTTTGTATTACATTATAATGTCCTCATTTCGATAATATTTCAAATAATCGCCTATTCTATTTACATTTTATACCCAATTTAACTAATGTATCACAGATAACTGTATTGTCCTAATTGGGAGGAGAGGGGCGGGAGTAAGTAGATGATCATCTTTGAAAAGATCCACTGAAGATATTTTAAAGTCTGTGATTTTTATGTCCCAGTCCGGGAAATTTATAATAGGCTGAACGTCAATTATTGTCCATTACCGTAAATAGGATTCTATCGTAAAATCTCATTGTTTCAGACAATATTGTCGTTTTTTTCATGGAGTTGATATACGATTGACTAGAAGTGTTACAAGTTACTGTTGGACCTTTGTTGAATCATGATCTTCTGATCCTCGATCATAATCACCGATCAAACATCACCGATCTTTCCAGGCATTCAAGACCATGATCGACTATGTTGATGTCGGTAAATCAATTATATCTGTAATAGTTTCAATAATAGTACTGAAATGGATTAAAGAGATTATTTCAATCAATTGAACATGTTCAAGCTGACGCCATTAGTCGGTCCCAAAGTTAGTTGCTAATACCTCCTCCTGTCAAAACTTCAAGCAACTGTTAGTGGCCCCAGTCATGATTCAATCAAGTAACTTCTTAATAGAAATGAGAGACTAATCACTGCAAATACATCGTTAAGTCTTGTTATAAGTTGACAGTGCATTATGCCCAATTAATTACGTTAAATGAAGATAATACACTGGCTTACTTTATGACATGTGTGTGTAGGTATTAAATTAGTTGTATACAGCTCTACTTGACAGTTTGGACAATAATTCAAACAATTGCATAATGAAAATTGATACAAATTGAATGTTATATATTTAAAACCTTAATCTTTCTCTTTGAAAATAAATTGACATATTTATTTTCAAGGAATAATAATATACTATTTACAATATTTCAAAACAAATTTACATGAAATTTCATAGTGAATTAATGCATATTACACTACTATAAAATACTGAAGAAAAGCTCTACTACCGACTGCTTCCCACGAGTTACAAAACTGTATACAATTCCCATAGAAACAGCTTGTGTTGCCACCCAAAACTTATTGCCCAGAATGTAAAGAAAAACATCAATAGGTATAAAATGCAATATAAAAAGAGCGTATACGAATTATTGAGATTATTGCCCATTAGCATTATTTATGAATGCATATCTTATTGTGCCAAGTAACGCACGTTTTCTTTTATAATGCAGTATTTTTTACTTTACAATGATGCAATAGAAATAATACTGAAGATTGCAGTAAATAATTGGATCGAACCTTTTTATAATATGTTTGGGTGGACCAAACTATAGGAAGGAAAATATTTTTTGGATTAAATGACATATGAAAATTTGCCGTGGTTGTAATTTTAAAATAGTAATTCAAATAAATGGCATTAATAATTGCATTAGAATACATGTAGTTTAAGTCGTTATCGTCGTTAATGAATTTATCTAACAAAACTATAATGAGAAAATTATTTAATGATTGAAGGACATGTTACTAACATTGAACATCTGAAAGAGTTAAAATAAAATAAAAATATTAAATATTTACATTAGAATATAAAATAAAGGATAAAAGAATAATTTATTTGTTCAATCAGACAAGAGAAAAATATATTAACTTAAGAGGAAGAGAAGCCATAGTAATTTATTTCACATCAATATCAAATAAGCCACAAACAGTTATTTCACAAGATAAATAACAGGACAACTAGTGCTGGTTCTTGCATGGCTTCCTCAATCTTTATGTCTGTATCTATAATAACAGGTTTCATATGAGAGAAGGAATTAATAGACTGTGTAAAATATTTCTAAGATATTGTAATGGAGAATGGATATATGACAAGAAGAAATACTACATGTGAATATGATCATCACTTCCATTCAGGTACAGTGTTGACATCAGTTATTTCTAACAAATCTTTAAAGTTTTAGTTGAAAATATAGATTTTGGAAATAAACAGATATGATCGCCACAAAAGTGTCATAGATATTAATTAAGAAGATTATACCGTTTATAGGGAGGTGAATCCATACAACTCTTGCGTTTCAGTGAATTTTAGTATAAAACAGAGATGTTATATTTATATAAGACTATTTCGTATATTTTTACACTTATAATGGTAAGTAAACAGACCGAATTTATATATATTTGAGATTATATAATGCCGATTGTCAATTATGTTTAATAATCATTACATCATTTAAAAAGATTAAGAATAACGAATAATTATTTCATTCTGTTTCTAGTCAAACTCGACAATAAATTATACAATACAATATATTCCCAGGAAACAAACATTTATTATTGGGGCATCTCTTAAAATCCTCGTAATAAATCATTCTTACCTGGGTTGTCCTTACACATTTACTAATTACTCTCACCTGTTCCGTAAAAAGATCTCTCGTTGAGGTGCCTCAGTCTGTTGCCTCTGAGGGTGAGGATGTGCATCTTTGACGAGTTCAGCACCCTGGGCACCTGAGCCAGCTCCACACCCTCACAAAACACCACCCCCAGGTCATACTCCGAGTTAGAGGAGCACTTACACTGATAAAACAAAAGGGGTAAGTTACGAATTATCGGTCGATTCCACATCTTCGGTCATACAAGAAAAAACTATGAAATTATTATTTTTTAATTTCTATTTCTATTTGCTATCCATTCTACCTGTAGGTATCATTGATACAAAATTGAAATATAAAATATCATAAGCTCTTGTATATAATATATGGTAATCCAGAATATATACAACTATACATATATAAAAATAATTAATACTATGTCATACTAGTAATGCAAGTATATACATTGAAAAAATTAATTGATTTCCTTTTTTTAACTGTATGAATTTCTTTGTATGAATTATATTATTCCGATAAGATATTATATTTCTTTTAAACAATTTTAATATTATCAATTTAATAAATCATATAATAATTATCATCATCAGCACAGTGCCCAAATATTTCGATTGGAATGGCAAGATGCTTTTGTACTTCCATTAGAATGATCCACAAAGACTGTATTTTTAGGGTATTTTCTTTGAAGATTTTCTTTCTTTTATTTCATCCTCCCGACTGCTTTTCCACACCCACTTTTATTTCTCATTAGAAAGAACATAGCTTTGTTTTATCAATGGAAACTCGAATGGAAGAGAAAACACTAATAGTGTATGTGCAGTTATTGTGAATTGTGATCAGACTAAAAAGCATTTATATTGATAATAGAATTGTGTTTGGAATTAAATTCTAGAAAGTTTTAATAAGAATTAGCAATTTCAGCTTGATTTTATTAAGCAAAATATTCTGTTAAAAAATTAGAAAAAAATTAGATCATATCATAATAAATATATTCGAATTTAACTGACTATCATCATTACTTGACTGAAAGTAAATTTGAATTATATTAGTTTAATAAAATTATAAAATATGATATAATTTTTATTAAACGGTGGAATTTTTCACTTTTTGAGTTTAACGCTGGTGGAATCTTCCTGTTGGAACTTTTCATAGGAGAACTTTCCACGGGGAAATCTATTGGCCACGCGTTTTTTATGGTACATTTTTATTATATTTTTTTGTAAAACATATTGGTGTACAATGGTATATACTAAATCGTTACCTGAGTATTGAAGGAACAAGGTGGTAGATATTCCTCTGGGGGATAGGGATCAGGTCTCCTCCTGTTGCTGAACTCTGGAGTATCCTGAATGATTTGTCCGTTGGTGGGATATCTGTCGTAAAGAGAAAAATGGAATAATGTCATTTATCATTGTTCAATTTATTTTGAAATTAGAAACAGAATCATTTTTAATGAGGTAGAGCCAGTCAGAAGGATTTATTCCTGGTATATCAAGGGAATATCCCAGGCAAGAAGCATTTATTCAAGATATATTCACTTAATATCACAGGAAAAAAATCCTTCTTGCCTAAGGTTCATATATATATTGAAAATAAGATAACATATCCGTATTTCTTTTTGTTAATGAAATAGTATACGTACATGTAAACGATGCGCTTTTAATACCTAATAATTAACATTGTGAATTGTATTGTAGAGCTGCATTTCTGACCAACAAAAAAGCTAGCACTAATATAAGTTCCATCGTTTAGGTTTCCACACTAACATATATACGATATTTCAATAAAAAATCCAGAATTCAAGCGTGCAATGACGAAGTTGGATGATTCTTATCCAAAGTTTTGGATCATTAGTCTTAGTCTTGTTAGAGTAGAGATAATTCGTCTCTGTCACTGTCCATTTACACCATCATTTTAATCTCCCGAACTAATGTTTGGATAGGAAGAGAAAGCTTTCACTGAGAAGAGTGTTGGTGTGATTGACTTTGAAAAATACGATTGGGATGATTCTGTGACGAGTGTCAAAACAGAATGCGATACATAAGAACAATTATTATTATCATATTTTGGAATATATATTCATCTCACATAATTTTCATAATTAATAAATTAGGAACGAAAAATGCTAGATTCGAGTAAACTTCAATTCAATTTTTTTAAATATTCAATATAATTTCATGAAACAAATACGTTTTAAAATGCTTCCACTTAATATATTTCTATTATTTTGTATTCATATTTAACTCTTTGGTCAATTAACAAAACAATATTTTCAAATTAATTACTGTTTAAGAAATTGATGTTGGAATACAATTGTTGCGACACCATTAAAACTTGCATGAATTACAATTAAAGATACATTGTTAATTATGGGGTAAATTAAGCAAGCATTTGAGTTACTACTATAATATTTTCTACGGTAAATCAACCCGGTAATTAGATTATTCATGTACAATTAATCTACGGTAAATTAAACTAACATTTAAATTATTCATATATAATTAAATCTACGGTAAATCAAACTAATATTTAAGTTACTAATTCAAAATTTAGTCTACGGTACTTTTATGATTTTTAATGTTGATAAGAGAAATTCAAAAAAGCTAACCAATAAGTTCCTAGATTTAACATTGAGATTAAAATAAATTTTCGTTTAATAAAGTAGTAGTAGTAGTTTTCAAAATAATTCAGGTAAACCTAATACTCTCGTATCAATTTGCAACACAAACCCAGTTGTCATTCACTTTCAAAACATTTTCCAGAAAGTTTCAATAACTGATATTCTTTTTAACGACCAAAAACTTTGCAAGTAAATGTTTTTATTATGAAACATTTGAAATAGAAGTTACGATATTGAGTTCCCGATAATATTTCAGATGCAGCATATCTCTTCTGTAAACTTTATGTTATGGTTGAATATACTTAGAGTGAGCAGTTGAAAAAAATAGTAAAACATGCACATGAAATTATATATTGATTACAATTTATAATATTTAATTTGAAAGAGATTTTTATATCGATGACGGACATTATATCGAATTATTATTGTTCTTGGTCGTCTTTTTATAATTCGGTTATATTGTTAATTTGAATTAAATGATGTAATTATAAACTGCTGTAGAATCTTACACACAAATTATATTATCTAATTTATACAATAACTGAATGATACAAAAGTATGAACACTTAATATAAATTCCATATCATAATGTTTTATTTTCATTTAAATTTTAAAAATTATCATTTTTTTAAACAGTTTTGAATAATAAGTACCTTATTAGTCAAATGAAATATTAATTATATTAACGATTCATGATTTTTTCAACAAATATTATTCATCGATTGAAGGAAAATTACTTGAATAAATATAACCCAAAATTTCTGTGAAATGAAATACTTTCATAACACATATAAGAATTACTTACTAATACACTCTTACCATTTGCATTTGCTCTCCATACCCCCACACTATCTCATGCCAAAGTATTGTATTCTGAGCGCACCACAGTTCCTAATTTATTGTAATTTGTATTCGCGGTGTATGCAAATTAAACCACGGAGCAATCTGAGCAGGGATTACGCTGCCCACTTACACCGCATTTTCTCGACTTTTTTCCCCAGAAAGGATGTAAGGAGTTCAGTTGGAAGTGAAAAGGAAGAAAAATTAGAAGGATTTCAATTGACTATTAGTCTTTTTATTTACTAGGCCTGGTGGAGAAGAAATGTTTTTGTTAGCTTTAAAGATTGGGTTATTATTAATTGCCATTTATTTTTAAAGACGATATTTTTTCATTAAAAATATGATTTTGTTTTTATCATTTTAGATTATAATTAATAATTGTGAATTTGATCAGGTTCTACTTTAAATTCAGAAAAAAAGTACATATATATTAGTGTTAATACATTACATTATTTAAAACCTTAAATGTTGAATAAACTGAATAATAATTTATCATATATTCCTTGAAACTTATCATTCTATTATTTCGGACACAAACTAAACATATTGCTTTAATAAATATTCCACAATAACACATAATATTCTTCTTATACGAGGGTAATATATAAGAAAAAACAATAACATCATCCAATATTCAGTGACATTAATTTGAGGAAGGCCTTATAGCATGTACAGCCATCGCATATGAATCCTTATTGCCTATCATGTCAAACATGATAACAAATAATAAGGGGGCAGAAGCTACTTGTATTAGGGACAACATCTGGTCACTGAGGCACTTGAAAATACCCTGTGTTTATCTCTGTTGTCTGGGGAGGCTATTTTATCTAAATAAAGGAAATTGCTCTGAATATATAACATCTAGTAATTTATACAAATTTACTTTATTAGTTTCTCAATATTATAATACACATAAAAAGAATATGTATTCTACTATACATTATGAACAGTTTTTTTGAATCTCATATTTCATCTGAATGTTAATTTATTTCATTTAACTATTATTTAAGCATAATTAATAGTGATTAATTATAACTAATTAACTCATCATAAAAAGACGATCATATTGAAGGGAAAAAAATATTATTATTGTTCAGCTACTCGTTTTTTTCTACTGATGTATCATGGCTACGGAGTACAGGTCACACTTAAGGCTGCTTTACACATCACCTATATCCGTCCGGGACGTCAACGGTCCGTGTCCGTCACTCTCCTCTCAGTGATTCGGTGTCGGTAAAAAAATATGTCGTTACATTAATTTCAACGGACCTATTCACAAAGTATCGGCTCTCCTCAGTGATAAAAAATCACTTACCGGTGACGTCCCGGACGGATATCGGTGATGTGTGAAGCAACCTTTATAATGTTAAAAATGATAAGAAATCATAGTCTTGACTTTTGAGAAAAAAATGTATTATTATTTGCATTCAAATGTAATCCTTAGAATATTTATTAATTTAATTCTCAAGAAATGAACAAAACGTACTGTACAATTTATATATAAGAGCTAAGAAAATATCCAGTCTGTAGATAGTACCTTCCTAGGTCTATATCGTATGGCTTCACCTACTCGTATTTATTATTTAGTTATTTGTTGGCTTACTCTTTTCTTTGGCTTCTGAGGGTCATGCTTTGATAGGTAGGTGTATATGTTCTTATTGTATTGATAGTTACAATATTGTATCTATCTATGTGTTATTGTATTGATAGGTAGGTGTATATGTTCTTATTGTATTGATGGATACAATATTGTATCAATCTATGTGTTATTGTATTGATAGGTAGGTGTATATGTTCTTATTGTATTGATGGATACAATATTGTATCTATTTATGTTTTATTGTATTGATAGGTAGGTGTATATGTTCTTATTGTATTGATGGATACAATATTGTATCTATTTATGTTTTATTGTATTGATAGGTAGGTGTATATGTTCTTATTGTATTGATAGATACAATATTGTATCTTTTTGTCTTATTGTATTGATTGATAGGTGCATATGTTAATTTTTGTATTCATTCAGATATTTTTTATTATACACGTTACACTCCTAGTTAAGATCAGCCCTAGAACTAGGAACCTGGTTTATTACAAATACTCAGTCTATAAACTAGACCACTAGTTATTTCTGTTGACTCACTTGAAGAAGTACTGCCCTGTGACTAGTGAGATTGTGAACACCAGCAAAAGAGGCACCATCCATCCCCTGGATCGTAACATCTGAGAGAAAAAAAGAAAATGTTATTAAGGTGCGATAGAGATGTTAAAGGTGAAATGCACTAATAAATAACAATATCATTACCTGATTTGTTCACTGAATAATCCGAAAAAAAATCCGATGGTAGAACAAAAATAGTATACTAAGATGAGAGTCACAAACGTAACTGAATTTCATTATAAATGTCTTTAAGTCAAAATATAAATGTTAGTCAAAATAATTTATTTGCACTATTATTATTACTATATTAGTTTACTTTACTTTAATAGTTTCACTATTATTATTACTATTATAGTTTCACTATTTTTATTACTATAATGGTTTCACTATTTTTATTACTATAATAGTTTATTTTCAATATTAATTTGAACCCAAGCTAAAGAATTACAATTCACTTATAATAGCATCATATGAAAATTATTACTAATTTGTTCGGTAAAATATAAATCTATTATCGGGCCGAATGAAAAGATAAACTAATTATCTTTGAGCCTAAACCTTCAGCCGTATTATTAATCCCTACTTTATTTGCATCGACAGCTGCAATTAATTAAATAATGCAGATTAACGGAATTAAAAGAGTTGAATGGTACAAATTGAAAGGTAATTATCAAAAATAGAAATAGTTCAAGCACAAATAATTTATCGGTAAATAATATTAAATACCGATTGTTTATCATCAATTAAATTTATAATTTATACATACATGAATTATATTTAAAACTAAACTATATATAAACAAAATATATAATATATATAAACAACAGATATTTTTAACTGAGTAAGCAATTGTCATAAGCCTATAAGATAAAATAAAGATTGAAGAGAATGAGATAATTTTGGACGACTGAAGAGGATGAGATAATTTTGGACCACTGAAGAGAATGAGATAATTTTGGACCAGTGAAGAGAATGAGATAATTTTGGACCACTGAAGAGAATGAGATAATTTTAAACCACTGAAGAGAATGAGATAATTTTAAACCACTGAAGAGAATGAGATAATTTTGGACCACTGAAGAGAATGAGATAATTTTGGACCAGTGAAGAGAATGAGATAATTTTGGACCACTGAAGAGAATGAGATAATTTTGGACCACTGAAGAGAATGAGATAATTCTAAACCATTGAAGAGAATGAGATAATTTTGGATCAGTGAAGGGATTTAGATAATGGTGTACCACTGAAGAGAATGAGATAATTTTGGACCACTGAAGGGAATGAGATAATTCTGGACCAGTGAATAGAATGAGATAATTTTGAACCACTGAAGAGAATGAGATAGTTTTGGACCACTGAAGAGAATGAGATAATTTTGGACCTTTGAAGAGAATGAGATAAATATGGACCACTGAAGAGAATGAGATAATTTTGAACCACTGAAGAGATTTAGATAATGATGTACCACTTATCGAAGCATATTGATCAATGGTTTGCTCATTACAAGCAATGAATCATCTCGTCTCTGACTCACACGGCTTGCTATCATCGTCATAATATTTATCATCCATCATTGTCTCGGTCTCGACAGCTCTGCCAAAATATCGGTTACGAATTGTCCAGATTTTCACTTTAAGAGTATTTCGGATGAAATTTTTACTCATTACAAAGAAAATACATTTACATCGGTGTAGTAATAAATTAAATGGTGTCACCTAGCGCTTCCACTGTGTTATTGCCTTTTTGTTAAGTTCTGTAATAGGAAATGGGTGAATATGTGCAACCTGCGTTTAAATTTAAAAAGATAAATTAATTTAAAGTAATGTTTTTCAAATTAATGTCTATTTTATTTCAAATTCACACTAGTGCTATCTAATACTTCTGCAAAGCCGGGTTTGCAGAAGTATTAGATAGCCCTGTGTAAAAATAACAAATTTATATACTCTTTTCTTATATGACAGTACAGACCTTATGTACAGTCAGAGAAAAGTGTATCCGTAATTATATTTGAACAGTTTACTAAGTTCACTTTAACAAAAATAAACTCTACAAATTGTAATGCCTGTAGATATTTTTAGATTGGAGTGAGTACTCGATGACAAATCTGTAATATTCAAATTAATGGGAAATTAGAAAACTGTGATTTGAGAAATTAACATCTTGTGGTGACTCATATTTTGTTGTTTTCTAGACTGCAGTAATTGCGCACGAATATTTTATACATGATTTACTTTGCATTTCCCATTATTTATTATTAACTTGCATAGATTAGTATATGAATTCTATATTAGATAATTACCTCAATGTAATCACCTGTACTAGAATTGGATAACTAATTTCATTACTTTTCCCATATGTAGATTGTTTATGAATACGATACTATCATTGCAGGGCCTTTCGTTCGACTGATATTTCGTCCACGAAACGCTGTATTTTATATTATAAAGTGTATATTCTATATATTTTACATTATTTATATATATTGCATTGTGAAAAAAACCTTTGTTTTAAGCATATGTAATGCATAAAAACAGGCGTGGCCGGAAAATTGTCCCCCGATAATTATCACCGTGATAAAATAAATGCGTAATCTGTTTTTTTTATTATACAATTACTTAATAATTATTTGATTGATAAATTACCTAATTTTGTAATAATTAGTTAACTATTTACATTAAATTTCAAGTAAGTACTAAATTCACTATCTGTACTTTAATAATAACATTTCTTTCTAAAATAAGAGGCAAAATTGGTACAGAAACTAATCATTATAAATTGATGATAACTGTGTAAATAATGAGGAACCAAAAAATACTAAAATGCAATCAGCAAAAAAAATTAGTATTGTTATAATTAGCATAAAAATCAACTATTGCATCTCTGCAGAAATATTCAATACATTACAAAAAGTTGTAAAAAATAAATGTGAGGGAATGATATTATACAATAAAGTACATATTTCCTCATAATATCCCCATGTTCTCAGTAGGTAAAGTCCTTCATAAGCAGCAGAGTATAAAACTTTATTAAATTTACTTATTTTAAGACAGAACATATTTCACTTTTCTGATTTGGATTACTGAAAGGACGAGCTATAATAAAAGTGACTGACAGAATCAGAGTCTTTTTGTTGAACGGGAGAGGAGGCCATTCTTCTCAGGGTGGTCCTTTGTTTCAGGGTATAAATCATAATGCTTGAGTTGAAGCAACGGCGACTACGCAAGAGAAAGTCTCCAGAGAAGAAAACTGTAGACAGAATGTGTTTCAAAGAAGAGAAATCACGCTAAACTTCTATTCTTCAAGTGAATTCTTCTATAATAATTGAACTGAATAATTTTATGAAAAATCCAAACGATAAGTGCGTACTTTTAATGGTTTTGTTTTCCTTCAACTTAAAATTTATACCATTTAAAAGGTTGGAGAGCATTTTAAGGCCATCGACTTATTTTAACTTGTAAGCAATTATGTGAAACCTTAATTCCAATTAGCTGCAAATGTATCTCAATCGTAAACCATTTTTGAGAAAAATAAAAATAGTGTCGAAAATTTTAATTTTGGTAGATTAAAAAATAATGAAATACGTCAATTATCTCTTCAATCATTTGATCGCATCATCCATCCTGTTCTGAACAATTGAGTGTGCGCGTTTATTAGTTTACTGAGTAGTACATCCACGTCCCAATCTGCATACATCGTACTTCTCACAAGATATCAGGATAAATGCATTAGCATACAAAAGAATAATGGTACAAGAAGCAGATTCCATTGAATCACGCCTCATTACTTCCTATTTCTTTTTTCCATCTCCAGAATGAGTCGGAATTCTCTATATCGCGGAGAGCCAACCATTCAATTCCCTTCGTCAAAGTCTCTCCCATAAATAACATTACATGGAACCCTAAATAAAATTTTGTGAGGCGGGGTCGTTTCTCCGGCTAGAGCCAGAACAGCAATCTGGGGGCTTAGTGGTACAATATCATCAGAATACAAATTCCTTTCCTAGCTCCAATAGGACAGACTCTGTATATTGTCTGATTTATTGCGTCTTGATGATACGACTATTTATCTATTATTAATTGAATAATAAATAACAATCTCTGTTGTAGATATGGATAATAAATTCTAATACTGCTATAAAACTAGGAAAAATCTTTTATTTACATTCAACTCTAACAAGAGCTCGTTTGCGCTTAAATGTAGCCAAAAATTTGAAATAATATAATTTTCAAATACTCGTATACTTTTTTTTTCAAAATAATGACCTTAAGATTCCTTGTTCTAATAGGCTTTTTAACAAAATTCATCATCCCCATATTGGTCTAGTAATACATAAGAGTGGCTCACCAACTAATAACTTTCCTAATTTCATAACCAAGAAGGAATAGCCTATTTCCTCCCTTGAATTAAATCCACTCCGCTGTGGTATCAGGTCTATTTTTTAGGGTGAGGCTTCAGCTGAACATCATCAAAGTTTCGGGACCGTGAAGATTAAACTGCGCAAGGAATGAATCAAAATTCAATGGAAAGATAATTCGAAACTTAATACACGCAAGAATCTCAAGTTTGAACGACACCAACAATGGGCGATATCAATTAAAAACTACCTATCAAATAATTATTTCTAGCTAGCAAACTTATTCTTCTTCTACATTGTATTTTTTGCAATAAATATGAAAAGACTATTTTTGATGACAATGTAAAAGAAGAGTTTCTAATAACACGCTTAAAAATTCATTTTTCGTTCAGTTAACCTCAGCCAAGCAATCTGCTTATCTGAAGACAGTAAAGTACTTTTAAATCCACCTAACTACTAATGATGGATCAGAGGGCTTAGGATGAACCAGTCCCTCAATCTATTTATCCTCCTTAGGTATCACTTGTACAGACAAAAAGATAAATTTACCCTCAAGGAACATCAGTAGATCTTCATTCAAAGCTATTTAGTGAGGCATAAATCAAGTCTGGTGGGAACAATGTTATCGGATTGCAATCAGACTGTTCTGCTATCACTCAGAATTTACACAGTTAGTAATGGCTGTAAATATTTATATAGTGTAAATGACTATCTACTTATTCACTTCACTTTAAATTCTAATTTCATTTATACTAAATATGTAAACATAAAAGTAAATCTAGTTCTCACTTTAAAAGTGAAGTTTTCTAACTAATATTATTTCCACATATTAGATGTAGCCTACATTTATAATGCGATTTGTAAGAACGGTAAGTAATTCATTGAAAATACCATTTTTTTCTAATGTACAATATCTTCCAGCATTCTGACCACCCAATATTACAGCACGACATGTTATTCGAATTGTCGAAGAATTCATCCCTTGTTTCTGTTCGTAACTAATTTTGATCCCAACTATTAAAGATTAAAACAATATTATATCAATAAATAGGCATTTCAAATTACAAACACATATTTACATCATGCACTATAGAATGTAACATAACTTCATTCGCAATGTATGTAGATAATTCTCACAGTACATGTTCTCGTCAAAACTTCACCAAAATCCATCCATTAGCCCTTGAGTTTTAATTGGATTTCTTCGACTGTGTCTCGACTCGTACACGACGAAGCAATGACCCACAAAATGAAATCATTTCTGAGATAAATCAGATTAGAGGAGTTCTGTCTATTCAGATTTCAGATGATTCTTCAACTTCCTTAAATACGTGAAAAAATAATGATCATCAGCTTGAGAAAAAAATTGTAGTCCTACGCATTCTATTTCCATTGAAACTTGAAGTTACATTAAAGTTCGTGATAAACTAGTCGAGAGAATTCAGTAAATCCACATGGCCTTATATAAAGGATCAAAACCCATAATTTTCAATGACTGAGGTTTCGTGATATAAACCTGTAGATATATGTTCTCCTAACTTCAGTTTACACATGAGCAATCTTGAAAAAAGAGCAGCTGTCACTTTTTTACCAGCCTGTTTTGCATTTCCCATTCTGACAGTAAAATATCCTGGCTGTCGAATCTCGTCACCGTGTTGCTCTTGGCTTGAAGCCCAGACTACTTTTTAATTCTTATTTTAAACATTACACGAAAACATGAACTAGTGAACTTCAACTCACATGACTAATATATTTTTCTTAGTGCATTGAATGTAGTTAGTTACATTGTAAATAGTAACTACGGGACTTTATCGAATTTGAAAAAAAAAACAAGCATAAAGTCTACATAAAAATTCACAAAATGTTTCTTGAATATAATATTAAATTATAGCTTGTGAATAAATATCAACTGAATATATTCTACTATAGTAGATACGCAGCAAATTATTGTTAATGGAACTGGAATACATTGTACATTTCTATTTTCTTTTAAAAGTAATTTTGTACTTCTTTGTACACTAATTTTTACTGAAATTGAACCATTTTTTATTCTATTATTTTGTTACTGTTTATGATAATAAATTACAATAGTCAGATATTCGGTCTTAAATTCATTCACAAAGCCAATAAAAACCTCTCTCCCCTCTCCCCCCCCCCCCCCGTCCGTTTCTTCTTAGCTAATTTTTGTCCCAAACTAAAGTAGTCAGTTGAGTTATGGGCCCGAAACCCGTAAGACTCTGAGTGATGGAGGGACGCTATTCGAACGCACGCCACTCCTATTCGACACTCATATATTTGTAGCGACCGAACTCTCTCTCTCTCTCTCTCTCTGAATATTCATTGGCTACAAATTTCATTTTTGTGATAATTATTCAGCCGATGATTTATGGAGCGCAAAGAAAAAACATCAAAATCTCGACGGCAAATCCACTGAAAAGAAAGAAAAACTTTTTCTCAATTGTGCCTATACGAATGGATTTAAAGAATGGTCTGCCATCGGAAAAACAAAGCCTGCACCGGGATTCCGAGCCAATAGGGAGCAAACATATCAATTCGAATTGCCCTCTTAAAATTCCACTGGAAAAGTCGGATTATGCATTTGTCAATATGGCCGTTCATCATTGTTATTAACGATTGTTGGCAGATTGTTGCAATGTGGAGTGATAGACCGATGTGTGAATGTCGATAGGCTGAGCTTTAATGGTTTTGATTGCAAAAGGGTGAGATTTATTTAATTTACAGTTCCTATATTACTCAGTTCGATGACAGATTCCATTCTTATAAATCAAAAAGAGGATGTATCGATTCTAACTCCACCATCCCTGTGGAATTGGCAAAATATTCCTATACAAACCCTACTGTAGAATCGAATTGAAAATATTTCCGACTAGACAATTAAAATAATTTGGGTCTCAATCGCCGTATCAATTATTCAAATTATAAAAACCTAAATCTCGAATAGATAAACAAAATATTGTCTAATGATATCGAAGTTTCAATGAGTTCTCTACACGAGCTCTCACAAATAAAAGATGTGAATGAAATCCTCATTATCGTCTCCGAGGAAGCGAGAGCGGCATATCATTTGGCGTAACTTCTGTACAAGTGAAACAAGTCTTACCGAAATACTTGAGTGTATCCACTATTCAAAACTTACTACACCACGAGTAGGCAGGCATCTTGTTTAGGGTTCTTAATTATAAGTTGAAGGATCACTCCCAAACAGTCTAAATACAATTACATGTGTTGAGAATTCTAAACCCTCAAGTCTATAGGTTTTCCCTTGAAAGTTTTACTGAAGTGCATGAAGGAGGATGAGGTTATTTTTTATTTTTATTCAAGGTTCTATGTTATCATTTGTTCAATAATTGCAATTTTGGAGTTTCAATGAAGAAGGATTTCCCAACATAATAAAATATATTAATTTGGAACCGCTACTGAGAATAAAAGTTCCATTTAAGTTTAATAAACTATTTGAGTATTTATTATTCATTTAAAAATATTTAATTAACTGATGCGAAATATAAAACCTCTATGTATAAAAACAGCTCCTAGAAGGTAAATATAGAATGAGACCAAACAGATCTCTCATAGTTTCTACCTTTATTCTGCTACAGTAAATAGAATATATGTGATAACTCTAATTTATGATGGCAATAATATTCGCTCATATCGCTGAATGGAATTATTCTTTGAACAATTTGTTAATTTAATAAAAAAAATATACAACAGCCTATATAAATTAAAAGTCATTTGATATCTAATCTACTTACACCATTAATGTGAAAATATATTCATAGTTCATGAATATGAGGGACATTATCACTATCAGTTATTTCAAAAATAAGATTGAGAATTTATATTCTTATCTTTAATTCCAATTATACAAACAATCTCCCTTGATAATAAATTTTATCTGAGTTGCTAAACAAAAATACTGATTTGAAAAATATAAATCTTGTCATAAACGATCAAAAATTATAAGTGGACTTAATAAAATGTTAATAGTATTTTCAGTGTATTTATACGAGATTTTAGATATCGTTATAAATTGTGAAACTTCCTATTTCTGACATGAATTAATTATTTACATAACAATAATGAGTATATTCCACATAAAGATATTTACCTGAAATTGTATTTATTTAACGTTCTTTACTCAAATATTCAAATAATCGTATTAATAATATTCCGGTTCATTAAATGATATCAATTAACATATTTATATGTTTCTTATTAGATTAATTTATAACTTGTTTACTGATTATAATATTATTTTTTATATGACTTATAAAAATGACACAATATTTATTTTTACTTATTAATTAATAATTAAAAATTTTGATTATTGGGATACTTAACTAAAGTCAACCACAAAGTTGATATCATATTGGGTAAGTTACGAATTATCGGTCAATTTCACATCTTCGGTCATATAAGAAAAATCTATATAAGAATTTCTTTTTTAATTAGTATCTATGATACCTGCAGAGATATGACCGAAGATATGAAACTGAGGAATAATTCGTACCATACTCTATGACTTCATGCGCTAAAAACACAAGCGCAGTTCTGCAGTCTATATTTCAGGGGTCTGCCGTCCCTATGATCTTTGGAATGGCTAAAGTCTAGGGAAATGTCTCGAAAGTTTTCAACAAAAGTTATTCTTTTCAATGTTTGTATGTGAATAGAAGATATTGATAGTGGACTGAGGGAATGGAGACTATAATTATGTAGCGAATGAAGGGAGAGAAGAAGGAGAAGTTAAAGGGGAGGTAGGAAAGAATACTTTGCATATAATTGAATGAGGGAAAAAATATATAAAATAAACAACCAGAATAATGTTACAATATTCTATTCGAAACTTAACCAGTGTGGATTTTGTTTTTTGGTGAGAGAAAGAATGTTCTGTTTCTTGTATTTTGCCGGTGATAATAGCCAGTGTGTTTCTAGAGAGGATGAATGACACAACCTCTCAGTGTGAGCTTCACTGAAGCAATGACACTTCTTCTTACTCTATGATGAAATTGAATACTGAACAGTTTATGATTATTTTCTTACAGTTGATTATATTGATTTATAATAGTTTATACCAATTGATAGTATTTCTGATGTTTATAACATCGGATTTTTTAATTTTTGATGAAATTAAAAACGTAATTAGTTCTAAAATTCCAATTTCAATTTGTTTTAAAAATTTCAATTTCAATTTTAATTTCTAACTCGAATTAATATAAATTTTTTAATGAATTACAACATTGAAATTTCATTCATTTTAACATAAAAATTTCTAATTCATTTTATCATTAAATTTTCTAATTAATATTACCATTAAAATTTTGAATTAATTATAACATAAAAATTTCTTTCATACTAACAATAATGAATATTCAACACTTTTCTAAAATAAATATACAATAAACATACCTGGTTGAACAAAAGATAATGAATTCTGCTAATTAAAATATAATAAACCTACATACTTGGATAACATATTGAGTGGATGGAAGAAATGGTAATATTAGGTAAGGGATAAACAATGTAAGTGTAATAGGAAGAGAGGGTGATAAATGATGCATGGGATAAGAAGGGGAACTCAGAGGATAAACATGATACTTAATATAATGAGATAAATTATTGTTACAACATAAGCAACTGAAGCCTTTTCATTTGTTAATAAAATGAAAACTGCGGAAATTAGAGTATTAAAACAAGTTGTATTAGTACGAATACATCTTGGACATTTGTTTACTCTAGGTTTTTAAGATTATATATTATAAATAATAGCATTATTTTCACGAAAAAGAAATGTTCAGATCGTAATTTTTTTTTTCAAACTAAGTACATTCTCATCTATCATGCAATGTTAATAAAAAGAATTTTAGGATTTCGAGTAGGTACCGAAAGCACTAAGATAATTGAAGAAAAACCTCTGTCTTCAATATAGGATAAATTACGAATTATCGGTCAGTTTCACATCTTCGGTTATATAAGAAAAACCGATATTTGTTATTTTATTTTTATATTAATTGGTATCCATGATTCTTAATTTACATTATATATGTTTTTAATTAGCTCGATTTTGTCTGAAATTCCTCACAAAGGTTTCGTGTGATAAGAACACTTCTTTTGTTGAGAAAAATAGGGCTAACATTGTCCTTAAAACCTAATGTGAACAAATATCCGAGATGTATTCTTTCAAATAAATCTTATTTCAAAATTCTTATAGGTTTCTAGTTTTTAATTGATCAAAAATGAAAGGGTCAGATGTTTATGTATTATATTCTACGCATATAAAATACTCTATGAATTTACGTTCATCGATATTTATAAGATATATAGATTAATTAAATACAGTTATATGATATAGAAATATAAGTAGGAAGGGTTATAATTATGATTAATGTTTTATCGTTGGTTAGTTATTATGATATTACATATTATTTGAATAATTCATAAAATCCTTTTAATCTTCAATTCATCCATGTTTTAGAAATATAATTTAAAAATAAAAAGAAACCGTTGCAAGCGCTCCATTAATTTAATATATTTAAATTGAATATATTACTTTCTTTGAAATTTTCTGTACTCACCCTAGCAGTGTCCGATTAACTACGAGTGGCTTCGACTCGCTCACTGCAACTCATTCGAATACGTTTCGCAGACTTCAAACATCATTAACTGTGGAGAGAAAAAGATATCAGCGATACTCTTCAGAAGCGCGATAAAAGAAATAATTTGTTAAATAATAGATATTGGAGGAATTAGAGTATATTATCCAAGAGCTAATTACGTATATTAAAAAGATTTAAGGAGATATATTGCTTTAAAATTATAATAGATTATAAGTAATCATAATTCTATTATTGAAAGGAAGATATATGAAACATCATTTTACACACATTATATATAAGAAATAAAAATAAGCTGAGAAATAAAGATCACAGTCAGTTAATCATTAGGTTAAAGGTCAATCAAAACAGTCTCATTAGAATAGGAGATGGCGAATCAAAACAAGTTGTTCTTCAATCTTTTTCTGCCCTTATTAATGAGTGTCAGCTGCGAAAACACTCGTTCTATCATCTTCTCATTCGACCCTTCAATAACTTTAACTGTGATTTGACTATATGAATGACTTTAACTACACAACTGGTTTGTTTTCTTACTAAAGGCATGTGAAAATGTCAAAGCTTATTGGTGGACACATCAACATTTGTGATGATATTTACAGTGTAGATGAATAGGAACTAACGAGCCGTACACACGCAGAGTTTTTTTAAGTCTTTCCACCAGACTTTTTGCTAAGCTCCTCCTACTGTTTCCACGAGAATATAAGAATGAATTATATTTTTGTTATTGATTTAAATTGGGACTAAAATAATAATTTTATCATTTTTTTTATTAAATTCAAAAACCTCGTGAAAAATTAATCAGGAGGAGCTTAGCAAAAAGTCTGGTGGAAAGACCTAAAAACTCTGCGTGTGTACGGCCCTTTACGTTGATACGTAGGCTTTGTTTCTTCAGGTGCCTATGCATTATTCAGTTAGGCTCATTGAAGTGCCGTATCAATTAAAAGTTAGATTGGAATAGTGCCATTTTATTGCGGTGGGTCTATGCAGATTTGATTGGGGGTCGGAAATAGAAGCTGGATGTGAAATGAGAGACCTGGACGTAGTGTAAACAACAATCATGCTAGGTATTTGGGTAGCAAAAATACAGGGTGGAATAGAGAGAATGCCTTATTAAATAACTATAATATATAAAGCTTTATGTCACAAAAATAATTAGATTGATAAATAACATTTATTAATAATATCTAAAATAATAATTTATAACTAACATTTAAGAATAACTTTTATAATAGCAATTGCGAGTAAAATTTATAGATATTCTTTATAAATAATAATTATAACAACATTTATGAATAACTATTAGGAATAATAATAATATTCTGTGTTGAAAATAATCTCTGTAAAAAGATAATAATCGTTGTAACGACATCAGTTTCTTAACCTTTACTCAAGATTCGGTGAAATTTTCATTAATATGACCACAATTGCTATATAATACCGTAAACTCAAAAATTGCATTCGTGTGAATTAATAAATTTCGCTTAATGTTTTATCATTTGGATCAAATGATTTGGTTATAAAAAGGATGAAATGATCAATCTGTATCCACATATCATTCAAGTTACATGTTCAATATCTTCACATATGTATAGAAACAATCATTTACTTGATCAAGTTTCTTCCTCACGTTAATAATCGAGTGTCATAATAAATTTAAATTTCACTTTCCTCGAAAGCAATCAGTGTAAATAATAAAAACCGAGTGACGCTTCCAGAGGGTAAAAATTGTACCGCAAACACATTTGCTAGATGTTCCTGACTTTCTTTAGCCCTTCCTGTCTCCAATGGCACTTCAGCATGAATCGTTTATTTAGCTACTGAACCAATATACGAACACCCAACGTATACGTGACTGGACTCACCGAGTGATGAATGGACCATATTAGAACATGGGCAGACTCAGGTCACCAATATATATGTCAGTAATACATTCTGGACAATATTTAAAAGAAAATTTATTGCAGATTGATTCATCCGTTAGGCGAGGTAATATCAATCTCACCTGTGTTCAATTATTTAGTGTATATATTTAAATGCATCTTTTAGAATTAGTGTTGTTATATCTAAAATAATTGAAAGCAGTACTTTGAAAATTAATGAATTAAATAACTACAAGAATAGTTAGAATATTCATTCAAAATTTTTCATTATTAAACGATTAAAATGATGTAAAATAGGATTCAAAATTTCAACCTGAAAATTATCGACTCTTCAATCAAATGAAAATATTTAACAACAATATATGAATTGTCCAATTCGCTGATATAATATACAGTAATTATTACCCCTTATGAAAGTGTCCTCTTCTCATACAGTTTTGGTTTTAAGAAAAAGGAGAAGTAATTCTTATATAATGATACATTCGATATTGATTTGTGTTTTTGAAGTAATACAATCCTTATTAGAAAACAGCTACTCCATCTGAATATTTAGGAATTACATAAATAAAACTAGATTATATGTATATTTAATTATAGTAAGTTTATATCAAACTCACAGACTTTTTCTGTAAATCAATATCAAAATGTATCAGAAGAGGTGTAATATTGTACATCAAACTTGAGACGACATCAAATTTGCATATTGAAGTAAATATTTCTCCGACACATAATTTGCGTCACTTTTGCATGATGTACCGTACAGTTATCCTTCCGAAAAATGAGCAGCGACGTCAACATCGCGTCTGAAGGGTTTTGACGACACTTGATGGCCATTTCGACAATAGCTTGAAGACTATTTTAGTGTTTCAATTATTGTATATGCGTAATGTATATTGTATTTGTGTAATTTATTTTGAATATTGTATATGTATATTTTATATGTATATTGTATATGTATAATGTATATTTTATATGTATAATGTATATTGTATATGCGTAATGTATATTGTATTTGTGTAATTCATTTTGAATATTGTATATGTATAATATATATTGTATATGTATAATATATATTGTATATGTATAATGTATATTGTATATGTATAATGAATATTTCGTATATGCTTAATTTCATCATCTTTATTGATCGTAAGAATTAATCTTATGACGAAACAAATAATATTCTCAGATCGATTTAATTTATGAAATGATGCAATTATTAATATCATTCGGGTTATCTGCAATTTATAGATCATTTAATTATTGCCCTCTACATATGACATCTTATATTTTGTTCTTCATTTTAGATAAATCAATCAACGACAATCAATTTAACAACTTTTTAAACTATTGAGGAATGATTAAAAGGGATTACTAAATACATGTCGTGAATATTGAAACTATCGAGGAATGATTAAAATGGATTACTAAATACACGTCGTGAATATTGAAACTATCGAGGAATGATTAAAATGGATTACTAAATACACGTCGTGAATATTGAAACTATCGAGGAATGATTAAAATGGATTACTAAATACACGTCGTGAATATTGAAACTATCGAGGAATGATTAAAATGGATTACTAAATACAAATCCCATACCATGGCTATATCTTCCCTTGTTCATTGCAGCAGCTTTTCATTTTCTATTTGTCTGTTTCTTGAGAAAACTGTGGATAGAGACAAGACGTGCGGACACTGAATAACTCCTAGGAAACGGTTGCAATTTATTGCCCTCATTTATCAAAGGATTATATAAGGAACTGAAATTTATCTAGCTTCAAAAACTCACAAATTTGAATCTTATGAATATTTTAAATTATTTTTGTACGATTAATTTTACAGTCAATATGTTAATTTCATTATTACAATATCCAATACCTTAGAATTCATTGAGACTGTTGTAAAAAAATGTGTATTACAGCCAAATGGGTGAAATATTTATTGGTAAAAATGATTTCGAATACAAAAATAGTTTCTCAAGAACTCACGATTTCTCGATGGTTATTGGAAAAGTGACATAACATTTCCAAATTTATCTATCATTCTTCTTCAGCTGTGATGGATTTATAGCAAAGGGCCAGAATATGCCAAGCCAAATGCTACAGCAACAGAAGTGGTAAACGAGTTGTTCAAATCGAATTATTGGCAGAAACGTCAATAGTTGATGGTTGCTAACCAAAGCGTGGTGAAATTTTATCAAACTCAAATCTTCAGATTCGAGCATGAAATGTTCACTATTTATATGGACTATTTTTTTGAAGCATTGGTATAAATGTTTATTGTAATTTTTAGCCATACTATATAGGTAGTTTTCGGTGAAACTGTGAAATAAATTGAAATTTGTTGAAACTTCACCTAGCCTAATTAATATTCAAGCCTAATACAAGATTATATATTATTATATTCCTGTTAGTTAAAAATAGTTATTTCTGGTTTAAGGACAAAACAATTAATTATTGAAAAGGTTAGTTATCCATTCTTCTATTGGGGAACACAATTTCATATTAAATCTAATTAAAATTATAAACAAAATAAGAGAAAGGAAGAATCTCTACGAATCTACATTGATCAAAACTTGCATAACTTCCGAAGAAATTCAATCATTATGAGGTAGAACTGTAGCCTAAATTATTACTATGGGTACAAATAATAAGTCGTGCCTTTTATTATTGGGTGGGAGGGGTAATAACTATATTGCCGTTAATAATTGCACGATAAATCCACAACAGGAACCGTAATGAAAAAACCCGGACCGATTCCCTGTCCGATACATTGGTCTTAAATTATCTTTCATACCAACTACTCCTCCTATAACTCATGATAACTGTCCACCAGAATTACACTCATGAAACATCTTCATGATAGAATTAAATTTATATCAAGCTTTACGAAATAAGTTTGGTTTACCTGCACAACTCCTCTTAAATGCTTTGTGAGATATTAACCAATCGCAACGAGAGAGATACATTAATTGAATTTCAACAAGAAGTTTCGAACACGATGTATTCCAATCCTTTGTATGTAGAACCTGAATATGAAGACTGCTTTTCTGAATAATGAAGGTTTAAAGGTTTTGAATAATTGTAATTTAATTGTTATTCCTCAATCTGATTGATAAATATTCAAAAATTAAAAGAACATAATACAAAAAGATCAAATAAGGAATAAACGAAGTTTCATTTTTGAAGAGTTTCACAGTCACAAGTACATCATAGAAGGATATTTATTCACCAGTCAGTACCACTGTAAGTCCTGCATATTCATAACACCCACCCACACAGAAAATATCCAAAGACTATTACAGATTCGCAAAGTTAGGCCCCTAATGACAATTGCCAGGCCAAGTTAGACCAGCGGTCAGTTTTTAGCAGCAAATTGGATTCAATGAAGGAATTGTGTGGCACTCACGTGCACTAAATTCAATTTGGAACAGCAGCTGAATGGGTGCAACTTTTTGGAAAATGGTTTCTGCTAACAGTGTGCATTATCCGAATACTAACCGAGGTATTAAAACATTCTCTCCACGTGTATTATCTAATCAGATTCTTTAGAAATACTTCTCTCATTAAAAATACATTTGAATACAAACTTAGAATTATCATCATTTTATCATTAATGTAATTATCATTATCCTCGTACCTATAATGTTATGTCTATTCCATATTTACATTATTTTAATCATTCCAGACATAACTCAATGGTGTCATCTAAGTGCTGAGATCAGGTCATGCTAAACTTTAGATGGCTTTGCCTCCCTCCATATTATGTTAGGCTGTTTATCAAATGTTTTTTTGTCAGCAGAGGAGATAACCGTCCTTCTTCTCAAGTTTTATTTCGAAGGGCTTCCGTTGGCGCTTTGGATTATTATCCCGAGTCCACATCGTCTCGCATTGCTCGAATAATAGGCTCTTTAATGCGAGACTTTGTGATGTCTCTTTGTCTCTACTTTATTTGCTACAATTTACAACACTCTAGACCTAAATATTTTCACTCTAAGAAAAGCTAATCAACAGAAAAAAGTGATATTATTCATTTGAAATTTTGCAAATTAATTCAGAGCTAATTATTGTTTTATTTTCCATTAATGTTTCATGAATAGAAATGTTTCCGATATCGTAATTAGCATACATAGAACCCAAACAAATAATATCCAATAAAATACAAATCATATACATGTTGTATAATTTCAAATACGATGATGTACGTTTTCTAATTTGTGATAATTTTTGAAAAAACATCTATTTACTCTAGATCCAATAGAAGATGTTATTTTAAGTCGATCAAAGTATAAGAAAGAACCAAACCTGATCTTCTACATATGGCCATATCATTCTTTTCCTCGGAAAGGAGACACCAAAAGTACATATGCAGCTGAGTGCCTATAGACTAATTGCCAGCTCTCGCTTCTCTCTTCCCAGACGCATGCACTACTTTTTCGCGTATGGACTATAAACCTGTATTGTTCCAACTATAAAAGCACCTTAACGACAATTCTAATGGTGCAGCACAGTACTTAAACTTCATCAGAGGGTAGTTGGAAAAATTTAACTACACTAATAGCTGTACTCGAAGTAAGAGAACGTGTTTTGTTCATTTCCAGTTGGTCATGCTTTACAGATCGAATTCAATCCAATCAATAAGAATTATACATCAGTTAGCTACAACGTGAAGGTATATTCTGTTTTGAAAAATACAACGTTACTCATGTAGCATAAAAGTTCACTAAATTCTATTTCGGTGTAAAATAAAAATAAAAACATAT
Organism: Caprella mutica; assembly: GCA_947561585.1. NCBI lineage: Eukaryota > Metazoa > Arthropoda > Malacostraca > Amphipoda > Caprellidae > Caprella > Caprella mutica. The sequence continues at coordinate 50,820 of CANNZV010000198.1, forward strand.
TTTACATGAAACTTGGTAATTGGAAGAGAACGAAACAGAACTAAATTCAGGGTTAATACTATTCGAGCTTTCCTGTTTGAATATATTTTCTACGTTGTATATCTCAAAATTATTTATACATAATTTCCTATTCCAATGTTACATGTTGTAGCCAATTCCATTGTAACATGTTATAGCCAATTCCAATGTTACATGCTGTAGCCAATTCCATTGTAACATGTTATAGCCAATTCCAATATTACATGTTGTAGCCAATTCCAATGTTACATGTTGTAGCCAATTCCAATGTTACATGCTGTAGCCAATTCCATTGTAACATGTTATAGCCAATTCCAATATTACATGTTGTAGCCAATTCCAATGTTACATGTTGTAGCCAATTCCAATGTTACATGCTGTAGCCAATTCCAATGTTACATGCTGTAGCCAATTCCAGAGTTACATGTTGTAGCCAATTCCATTGTAACATGTTATAGCCAATTCCAATATTACATGTTGTAGCCAATTCCAATGTAACATGTTGTAGCCAATTCCAATGTAACGTGTTGTAGCCAATTCCAATATTACATGTTGTAGCCAATTCCAATGTAACATATTGTAGCCAATTCCAATGTTACATGTTGTAGCCAATTCCAATGTAACATGTTGTAGCCAATTCCAATATTATATGTTGTAGCCAATTCCAATGTAACAAATTTTAGCCAATTCCAATGTTACATGTTGTAGCCAATTCCAGAGTTACATGTTGTAGCCAATTCCATTGTAACATGTTATAGCCAATTCCAATATTACATGTTGTAGCCAATTCCAATGTAACATGTTGTAGCCAATTCCAATGTAACGTGTTGTAGCCAATTCCAATATTACATGTTGTAGCCAATTCCAATGTAACATATTGTAGCCAATTCCAATGTTACATGTTGTAGCCAATTCCAATGTAACATGTTGTAGCCAATTCCAATATTATATGTTGTAGCCAATTCCAATGTAACAAATTTTAGCCAATTCCAATGTTACATGTTGTAGCCAATTCCAGAGTTACATGTTCTAGTCAATTCCAATGAAACATGTTGTAGCCAATTCCAATGTAACTGTTCTGAAAGCATTCTTCAGATCTGGAAGACATTAACGGCAATATCGAAGATTACTTTCCGAAAATAAGATCGCCCCAAGAGATTCGTGAGGGCAAATGAGATTCTAATTTCTTTAGCAGGACTGAATCTGGCTGTGAAATGCTCATTCCTCGCCATGTTCTCTGATGTTACGACATCATAAAGAAAATTCCTTCTCACACCACTATTAGAATGCCCTGAAAATATTTTGACGCCGGCAAGAAATGAGGTTTTTTCCTCAATTTGCTGAAGGAAATTCAAATTTTTGTAGGAATTCCGACATCGCACCTCTGAGCGAACTCGACAACAGTATTCATTTAGTTGCTTTGCTGAATAAGCTTTTGGAGAAATACTTTAAAATAGAAGCAATAATTCATCATTCATGATCATATAGTATGTAATGTAAGTTTCGAATTATCGGTCAGTTCCACGTCTCCGGTCCTATAAGAAAAAATGATATAAAAATAATTATTTTACTCAACCAATCCTAGTGAAATAATTATTATTTAATCATTTTTCTTAAAGGACCGAAGATGTAGAACTTACCAATAATTTGGAACTTACCCTACATAATAAATATAAAGTAAAACTAAAGTAAATATAAAGTAAAAAGAAGAGGAATGCGCAATATCCATAGAAGAACAAAGCTTCGAATTTCCTTTAGGAGACATAAAAGAAACTCTACAAGTCTTTTAATGAGAATAATCAAAAGTAATTTACAGTTGAGAAATACAATGATTATCATCATAAACCAGAAAAAGTTACTTCATTATGTTTCATTCAGGCCTCATATTCTTGGTGTCCCAACACTCAACAATTCGCTAAATTGAGTGTGAAGAGTGGAAAATATTTATGAAGAACTTCTGCAAAAGCTTAAGAATTCTGGACGTAGACATGAAAGGCAGCAGTAACCCAAGGGAGCGATGTCAGACAGAAATATTTTATAGGAAGTTTTCTACTAGCAAGAAATAATGTGGATAAACTTTCCATAATTCAATTTTTTTTCATCAGATGGTTCTTTATTAGTATGCGGTATTGAATTTAAAACATTTTTGAGTGATTAATGATAGTACAGATTTATTCTTTTTTTTTTTTTAATTTCCATTCGAGAATTTTTTTTTCAAAATAAAAGTGTAAATGTGAAAAATATTCTCATTGTTAATGTAATCTAAGAAAATAATTATCCCAATACTGAATATAATCGCTATCTTTTTCTCCACCTTTCTAATATGTCGCACCATCCATCTTCAGCAGGTGTACGTTCTTAGGCGCACTAGCCCCCTAGCAACACAATCCGGAGATTAGGGAACGTAACCAGACATGATCAATCATCGGAAACAGCCAAGAAATTTGAGCAAATTTAAATGCACAACAGTATATAGCATGGTGTTCAGATACGATCAATATAGTATATAAAATGGAATACTGTTACGTACTATTGAAGATGCATGTAAAACATTGATTATGCAGATATATAAAATGACATTTAAAAGAAAATGATCCTGACTAATATTATAAATTATATTAAATGTTAATATACACTGAATAACGTTTAAAATAGACATAAGGTTTTGAAATAAAATAAAATTAATAGTGAAAGTTATTAATTATCATTACTACTTCCGTTTTTATTTAACACCAAAAATGTTTAAACAGATGACATATAAAAAGGTTTGTCTGTACGTTACCTAAACTCAGAATGACCAATTAAGATAGGAATCGAGAGACAATGTATGGCCCAAAGACTCTCTACAGAAGTTCTTAGCGGGACAGTTTCAATTAAGGAGAGATCACTGAGTCGTTTGATGATCTCAGTAAAAGGAGAGTTGGATTCAACAACAACCTGTCGCTTCACTATTTTCACTGCAATTACTCCCCTTTAAGCGATTGGAAACCTTTGGTATGAAGGATTAGAAAATAAATGAAAGGTTTCTCCTGAGTGTTTTCGGTGAATGTGTGTATAATTTTTTTAGTAAAATTGTACTCAACATTAAAAAATACGCAAGAAATTTAACATGAAAAAAAAATTGTTGGGAAATAAATCAGACATTGACCTTATCAAATAAATATTACGTCAGATAATTTTCAACATACCAAAATATTATGAAAAAAATTCAACTGTATAACATGAACTAGAGTAAGTTATGAATTATCGGTCGGTTTCACATCTTCGGTCATATAAGAAGAAAAAATATTATAATTATATCGTTCTTTTTTATTCGAAATTTAGCCTATATAATAAAATAATCAAAACAATCATCGAATAAATAGTCGTAATTCTGAGAACACTCTTTCAAAATTACATTTCAGATACACGAAATGTAGCGGAATTGCATGGAAGTTAGGTGATTGTTCGGGGACTGAAGAGCCAAGCAACTGTTCCAAAAACTTTTCTGAAATTCATTACGAAGCATTCCTATTCGCATAGAATAACACTAAGGAAGAAAGTGGCTAAGTTTGGTCATGATGCTTCTGGTGCTTTCCCACGGGGGGTTTGGTATGAATTTCTTGGAAGATTGCAAAGATAATTCACTTTTTTATATCATCTTTTTGATATTAAATTTGTATTTTATATTTCACGAGAAAAAGCGTAGGAATTGCTTCCAATAATTTAAAAATGTATGGAAATTTAAGGTTATTAATTGCATCATTTTAATGTACAATATGTATTTTATAATCCAGGAATATTATCAATTATCATTTTATCATTATCAAAGCACTGTAGGTTTTAATTTTTTTGGTAAAACAATATTACTGTGACTGTTAATAGAATTCATCTCTTTTACCAACTGAAGATTTGAAGCTAGTAAATTTAGAAAATTGGATCGAATCTATTAATAAGAGTTTATCCCTGTTTTATTTGCAAAAACATCCCAACTCACCAGTCAGTAAATATAATACATATGCTGAGGAAAAGCCAAACATGTTCTTCCTCGTTAATGACATTAACTAGAAAAATGATGATGACTCCTGTAGGCTTACACCTGCATTCATCACAAACCTAATTACGTGAGAAAGGATTACGAGATCTACCATCGAGTGATTCATTAAGCCAAAACTTACCGCAGATTATACCTAATGATGAATAGAGTGGTAAACATCGCCCTGATTATGTGTCTTATGTGCTCATCTATCATTTGCAATATTATGAACTATATATGTATAAGTATGATGATGTAGATTTAGCGCAATAGTGTTAGTGATTACATCTGCACAAAATAAATACAGTATAACTCATCTATAATGAACTCTTGCATAATGAACCACCCTGTATAGTAGAACCCTTTATAACGAACTAACATCTACAGTAACATAATTAAAACACAAGTCATGTGTAGTGAACCATTTGAATTTATCTACGTTGTATAATGAATTTATTTTAAAAAGAAAGAAAAAAAATTTGTGAAGTCTGCCATGAAAATACCAGTTTTCTATACAGCTCTCATATCCTCTACATAACTAAATCCTCTATAGTGAACAAGTTGAAGTTCACTATAGAGGAGTTCCACTGTACCCTATATACTAATTCACAGTGTGTATTTGTATGTTGATTACAAAAAAACACGCTTTAACATTTTAGATAATATTTAATTCCATGACCGAAATAAGTGATATAATTGATAAGGTTAGGAACAATCGGATAGCAGAAATTCGGTAAGAATTACAAAAATCCGAATAACAGAAATCCGGATAACAGAAATTCGGTAAGGATTACAAAAATACGAATAACAGAAATCCGGATAAACGAAATCCGGTTAGGATTACAAAAATCCGGATAACATCTAGATAATTCTCAAAAATATTTTTTTTTCTTCGATTTCATAGATACTTTCATTGTATTAAAATAAAAGAACAATCTGCATTAGATGGATTTACTGGTATCTAATCATTTGTAATATATGTATTAACATAGAAATTTAAATATAATTTTAATTCACCATAAAAGAATTCCAAACTAAAGTCCTTCCTTTTTGACGGACTATAACTAGTGGATTTTCACTAGTTGATTAATAATTTTATATCATCCGAATTCAAAAGAAATTGAGAAAAAGAAAATAATCGATATTTCCTTGGTTTTATAATTCTTCCCACTTTTTATATATCTGCTGTACATTAGATCCGGTTTATAAATCAATTGCTCAACATTAGAAAGAAAATTTCAGCATAAATTCGCTATGATTTATAAAAGAATAAAATAGAAAAAATGATGTATATATCAATGTGTTAATAGTTTTCAAAATACATTTAAATTAAATTGTGTTGAAAAATATTATGATTAAAAAGTATGACATCATATAATATTAAAGTGCATAAAGAATATAGCACATAATTAACTCATAACATTTTCAATAACAATTCGTTAAATTGGAAATTATTCACTTCGAATAAATTACAAACTATCACTTGTGAAAATAAATGTAACACATTTCTCTATTCGCTCTATTTTGGCGAGATTCCTGTCGTGTTATTTATGCTCCTCTTGAAAAAGAATCCAAGTACGGCAAAAAAGTTAATAAATGGGGGGGGAGACGTTGTTTATAACTAAGGAGCCTATCATAACTTCGGTCCCTTCATTGTTTTGAATGAATTGTGTCCTGAGGTTGCCAAGAAAGAAAACACAATGATGAAGATGCTGTAGTGACTATATCAGCCTCCTGAAGATGATATAGGGAGTATATCAGCCTCCTGAAGATGATATAGGGAATATATCAGCCTCCTGAAGATGATATAGGGAGTATATCAGCCTCCTGAAGATGATATAGGGAGTATATCAGACTCTTGAAGATGATATAGGGAGTATATCAGCCTCCTGAAGATGATATAGGGAGTATATCAGACTCTTGAAGATGATATAGGGAGTATATCAGCCTCCTGAAGATGATATAGGGAGTATATCAGACTCTTGAAGATGATATAGGGAGTATATCAGCCTCCTGAAGATGATGTAGGGAGTATATCAGCCTCCTGAAGATGATATAGGGAGTATATCAGCCTCCTGAAGATGATATAGGGAGTATATCAGCCTCCTGAAGATGATGTAGGGAGTATATCAGCCTCCTGAAGATGATATAGGGAGTATATCAGCCTCCTGAAGATGATATAGTGAGTATATCAGCCTCCTGAAGATGATATAGGGAGTATATCAGACTCTTGAAGATGATATAGGGAGTATATCAGCCTCCTGAAGATGCTGTAGGGAGTATATCAGCCTCCTGAAGATGATATAGTGAGTATATAAGCCTTCTGAAGATGATATAGGGAGTATATCAGCCTCCCTGAAGATGATATAGAGAGTATATCAGCCTCCTGAAGATGATATAGGGAGTATATCAGCCTCCTGAAGATGATATAGTGAGTATATCAGACTCTTCAAGCTGCTATGCTTTGTGGTAGCTTGCATTCAGTTTTTTGTTTGATATTAGTGATGAAAATATGATCAAGATATTCATCCAACTGTTCAACATATTCATTTAAGAAAAATCATTTAATTTATCAACTAACTAATTTTATTACTTTATATCTAATTCTAATATGATCATGAATGTTGAACCGTTCGATAACTCGGAACATACCCTAGTTAATTAAAGATTTTTCTGGCCTAACTAAGTCATTAGAACCTGTCTGGACAGTGTTTGCAAACTCTTTTCCTCAAACACTTGTTGACTCACGCCAGAAAAAAAGACCAAAGACCTTCCTGTTCAGTGTAGCGAGGTGGTGACTGGTAAACAATAATGTCCAGCACTCTGCGGTGAGGTGTGGAAGATTTTAATGTCGGAATTGGGGTAGGTTACAAATTATCGGTCAGTAATACATCTTCGGTCATATAAGAAAGAACAATATAGAAATTGTTATTATTACACAGTGCTATCTAATATTAATTTATATTGTTTTTTTCTAATATGACCGAAGTTGCACTACTGGCCAATAATTCGTAACTTACCTTACCTAACAAACAATTTATTTAACACTCATTCATTTTATCTAACATCAATAAAAACACACATGTTAGACAGATATTAATATGAAAAAGCTTAACTATTAAAAGATCATCCATACATAACAATATAATAATTCGTTAAAAATCCAATAGTAATTTATCATAATTGTAAAATACTTATAATCATTTTTCGTTGGACATCCTCGAAATAAAATCTGAATGATATCGTCAGAAAATCTTATATTTAACGATTAAATATAATTTTAAAAATCCTATAATCAACAATTATCGTGTACTTTACCTCTCTTAGTGTACTCTCCCGTTAAAAATAACTGGTCATCATCAATACCAATTTATTACCCGTTATTAGGTTACTTTTAATGAATTCAATAGAAATAAATTTTCTGCATTCTTTATTTATTTTATTGATCAAATTTATCTAAAAATTGAATAAAAGCTGAGAAATTTAAATATCAAGTCAATATATTCCCGTGCGTATCATAGATACATTCTTCATGTTTCATACCATCGTGAAAAAGCGGACACCAAATGAATAAATAAACACACTACGGGTATTATTAGGATAGATTTACAATTTGTTTCGTATTTAAACTTTCAATTCCCATTTGTCTGTTAATTTTTAATTAAATTGAACAGTCTTCAGCGTGAAGAAATTGCAGTGAAATAACCGCGCCAGCGTTTTAATTTCTTCTACTTTTTTATTCCCACGAATAATTTAGTCTCATATCTCACGCAAATTTAATTACTTTATCAAATTCCTTCCTTTGCATACGCACCTCCATTTGAATATCATCACAGTTTAATTACAAATAGCATGCATGATACTTTTTTCCATCTCGCTTAATCTTTAAAATTAATTAATTTGTAGAAACGTACCTTTGAAAGAACAGTATAGTGTAATATTAAAAAAAAATGTTCATAAAGAATGGGGAAATATAATATATGTTCTAATTGAAGGCATTTACAACGTTCTTTCGTTACAAATACACAAAGAAAGTTATCTATTGTTTCATTAAAATTATGATTCCTATTTTTCTTTAGTTACAAATCAATATTAATTTCATTTATATTATTTCCAAGACTGGAAACTGAAATATAAATTGACCAATGAGATGATTTTAAAATATTCTTTAATTTCAATATCCAGCTTTTGAGAATGTCTCAAAATGTAGATAAATAACTATATTTAATAGTTAAACTAAGTATTCACTTATGCATTGTTTGATTTATAAGACTATTATTATGTAAACAGTCTTCAGAACATCAAATATAAACTCGCAGAACAAACAATTGAGCAAAACATTTTATAACCAATTAACTATTTTAAACTTAACTACCTAGAATGGTTCCATCAACATTCTTTTTTGAAGTAGCTTGAAGTTATGTAAATATTTACATACTATCAATAAACAACCCACTTTTAAGAATTTGTAAAAAGAAAAGTTCAATTATTTAAAAATTGAAAAAAGGAGAATAATTTAATTCAAATAAAAATAGACATTTTTGCTCATTTTTATTTTTAACAATTCTACATTATTTAGTAGATATATTGAATGTAATTGGATAGAGATATTTTCGTCTCATTTTAATTCGCTTATTATTGAAGTGTACCTTTCGTTTGTATATGGTTAGCAAAATATAACAGAATGGAAGAAGTCAAATATGGAGTAATTATTACAACTAGGTTGAAATATATGATCCATGAGCTTAAAGAAAAGTCTTATAATATGAGTGTATTTAAAGCTAATTTATTTTATCTTCTATACCTATATAGAGCTATACGAAATTCAAAATATTTCAATCCAAAAAGAGTGTTTTTGTTCGTTCAAATGAGAGGAATATTAATGTAAGCAGCTTTGAAAATGTACGTGGAGAGCAAATCCTCTTAACGTAAGATATGAATTCACACTTTGTTTGCTGAGTTCATGTACCAGCAGCAAGGGAAGTAAGTTATTACTAGGGTTGTGACGATATGCTTTTTAAATCATAGATCCCGAGTGTATTGTAGTCTGGAAGAATTAAACAGTATTGAATCGTTCTAAAACAGCGGTTTCGAATATTTTATTCGGCGGGAAAGCGTCCGGTGGGGAAAAGTCCAGGCGTGGAAAATTCCGACGGGGATTAGTTCAGTGGTTAAAAGTGCGTGTCATAGTATTCTATTTCCTTTATTTTTAACATCTATGATTTTATAAGCATATTGTCACAACCCAAGACTTATTATTAAAAATATGCATGCAAAATGTGTAAAAATGTACGTGATGCAAGCGTGTCTCCAGAGGAAGTGTCTTGAGAAATTCTGAGTAGAAATTCCTCAGTAATTGTTCGGATTCTTCAGCTTGAAAAATTGTGGCATGGAGGTGTTGATTATTTCTCACAAGATTAATGATGCGGGCGGCAAAATTACCAAATTTGAGTATTTGAATAAAATGAGACGTGAAATAGTTGGGGCCAGTTTTATAAATAACTTTTATCACAGAAAATTAATGTAAGTTATAAGGATTTATAATGTTGCAGTATATTCAAAGAATTATTTAATTATTATTATTAATTCGTGTAGAGTTATAAACCATTATAAACATCTTTTATTTAAATTGATTATATGAGCTATGAACAATGAAACTGTATGAACTATGAACTAATTCAAAGATTTAAGTCACAGAGCATTACCATTCATTCCTGTAGACTAATAAAACATTATTCATATCTTCTAAGTCGATGAGGCAATATTCAGATACTCCCTCCAGAGGCAATTTCTCTGCAATAATTAGCCAATAAAAGAGATGTTCAGCCACCAGATGGTGCGGTAAGCTGATATCGGTCTATTATCCGGGGATATCCTCTCAATTGCTTAGAATTTTAAACATCCAATATCTACTTCACTTTTTCGAGATTACATCATTTGAAAATACGAATAGAATGGTCTAGATTAAGATGGTGAATTTATACACTCGCAAAGAAGATATATGTATGATTAGTATTTATTATTATGTTGAATTTTTCTACATTTTCGTATGTGTAATCAAATGATGGATAAGGAATTTAGCATGAATGTAGAAGTATACTAAAATAAGAATTTATAATTATAATATAATTCCCACCTGAAAAACTAATTACATATTAATTAAATGCCATGATACTTAATTCTAACTACACCCAATTATAATTAATCAAATAAATTGTTAGATCTCTAAAAGGATCTCCATAAGCAGTGCTGCCCTACTATTTATCAGAAGCAACCTTATGCGATATTTGTATCGCCTCCAGCTGATTGAATTCTTCAGTTGACAAAGAACGCTTTGTAAAAGTGATCAAAGTTAGGGGACAAGTGTTTGCACACTCGCACCGAGTAACGAGCAGTTGCCGAGCCGCTCGTACAGCCTGCCTCAGATCTGGAAAATTGTTTAAAGCTAGTAGAGGTATCAGAGCATCAATCCTTGTATTGAAAGAGGGTGAAAATAGCATGTAAAATCATTTCACTCGCAACCTGCCTGTATCCAGATTGCTGTCCCAAAATAAGGACACCCTCCATGTACGGGTTAAAGGATTCAAATAATTATTAATTGAATAATTTCTAAAAACAAATTGATGGAAGAAATTAACGTAATCTTTGAAGCTCCTTTAATTCTATAATATCTGGGATATTGATTAAGGGAATATACAAGAAAAAATCCTTCTAGCCTTGGTCATAGGTAGAAACATTTAAATCACATCTGATTATATATGTAAATTATTAAAAAACATATTTGAGAAAGCATATCTCATAAAAAATATAATACCTATTCATTTATACATTTTTTTACATTTTTATGTATATTTTTAATACATTTTTATTCTTTTATATTATTTTATGTATAAGGATTTTGTTCACAGTGATCTTTTTAAAGAATGAAATTACAGTTATGGCAACCCCAATTGCCTTGTGATTTAAATAATTATTAATACATGGAACATATGAAAATAAAGCAGCCGATAAAAGCGAAAATATTAGATACAGGGTAATTTCGCGGTATATTGTTAAAAATTGAGCAAGCCAGTGTAATAATTCAGGTGGGAAAGGCTTTTCGACGTGAGAGAGCTTTTAAAGCATCATTTTTGGTGACTATATCGCTTCCTAAAGTGGCTCCCATAACCACTTTACTCCATTCTGAGACATGGAAAGAGACGCGCGTGTAAAGACTCAATCGAGAAATGCGGCCCCCAACTTTCCTGAATACCAAATGGAAGGCAGGAGTCAAGTTTGCCTCAGAAACTGCTGCCTTGCACGACACAGCCTCCTCTGACTCCGAATGCCGTACTTTGTGGCTCTTATCCTCATGACTTAATTTGTTGTAGAATGAGACCACGTAGAAATAAAAGCCAGCAAGAAAACTCTTTTCTTCTGCTAGGTAGTTCAGACTCTCTAACTTTATTTTCTTCGTTATCGTTTTTAAGGCAGAGAAGAAAGTGAAGTAAATTAGTAGACCTAGAAGGGAGTTTTAGTGCCAGATGAACTAATTGGACATGTGACGATAAACAGCTTTACAAACTTCCATGTAAACATTTATAGTTACCTATATTCAAATTACCTAAACAAACTAATAATAAACGATATAAATTAAAACTGCAGGAGACAGTCTTAAATTGTCCTTTCATGATAATATAATCTGATCAATACGATTTATAAGGAAATAATATTGAAATTAATTTATCGGAAGAAATAAAATTTAATTCTTTTCAATTTTTGAAGAGTTCTTAATTTTACAATTAATTCAAAATATACATGTATAACTGTATATACATAAAGTAAATTATACGTATAGACAATACATTAAATAATATTTAAATATAGATAATAATAACATCAATCCTGTAATAATTAAAGCGAATCACCAAACCTAATATCTCAAATCAATATATGCCAGGCAGCCTCTTGAACTTGCAGACACTTTTCTATGTAAGTTAATTGAATATCTAATTCCTATAATTATTTCACATTGCGTATCATCAGGTGACAGGAAGTTAGGAAATCTTTCCCTATCAGAATAACTTATGGCAAAGTTATTTCCCTCCAGTTTCTCTGATAACAAGTACCATCCTATACTTAAATAGAGAACCCCTCCTGCTGGTTCTATTTGTACGCAATGAACGAGCAGCTTTGATTCGTTTGCGATTGTTGTGCCATAGTTATTTGTCCTGTTTTCGGCAAGTTGGGAATATGAAGTTTGGTATCAGCATTTGTCAGAGGAAGTTGACGGAACATTGACGCCACAGATGGTGCACAGATATAATAGCATATGGACTGACATGGCTTGTGTACATTGAGATATTGAATTGATGGTTAAACGTGTATGCCTGACTCTGTGTTATACGTTATTGATGCTGTGGCTCATATCTTCAATGAGTATCCCATCTAATATATCTGATGATAAAACTAAACAGTATCTATTTTTACTTACTTGGCATACTGAATTTAAATATGGATATCTTTAATCTTGTATATAATGTCCTTTTTATTCGAAATAGTTAACTATTATGATGGACAACGGATCGTTTCAATATGAAACAAGATAAAAATAAGACATTTCGCTTGTTTTACTCAATAAATTATCAACCTCATGACTAGAAATTGGATGAATATTCGTTTTTAAAATCAAAACTAATTTCTAAACAGCTTATCAACTATGGTCATTATCATAAAAAGGACAATAGATACAATTACTTAATATTTCCCTATTATTGTCTCACCATTTGCCATATTCTGTGTAAGGATATTGCCAATAGAATCGATGAACCTCCCCCAATTCGCCTGCAGTAGACATGTTTAGACTCCACAGCTGAGTTGTTGTTTCATCTCCCAGTTCCTAAATCAATCGAGATGAATGTATGCTGAATCAATATTGAATGTGTAATCAACTCGAGGAGACATGCGTGTCATTATGATTTACATTTGGCTCCTGGATTCCTGGTAGTAGCTTCGGGTCAAATGTGGACAGAGTTTGAATTATGAAATGTGTCTGTTGATGGCCAATAAAAATAGAAAGAAAATTACGATTCAGATATGTTGCACGGTAAAGAACAAAATAAAGACTCAATAGATCTTAATAATATTCATACATTTCTAAAATATTAGTCACTCATCGATAAAACTTGAGGTTTATTGAATAATAAATAATTTAATAATATTTATATTCATTAATACCTAAAAATTCATTCTGTTCCAGCTATATGTAAGACTAGAATTTATTATATGGATTATATAGTAAAAATTTCATGCAATTTTGTATCGAACATCAAATCCAACAATGTATCTCCATATGTCTACAATATTGTTTGAATACAATAAGAGCTAGAATTGCTAGCTCGAGATATCCCTAATCTCAGGACCCAAACAGAACGCAGTAAATTCTTGGTACAGGAAGTCTCTTTTCAAGTCTGACAATGGCTCACTCGCCTTCATGATAATTCAGTCAAATTCAATAATATCAAGACTCGATGAGAGGTTTTGAAGCCACACAAAGCAAACACGAGATGGGATTGTCCAAATATCTGCTTCTTTGAGACGATAATAAAAAATATTGTGACCTATTACTGTGCAAGAAAATTACAGAACTTTATTCACTCCTTTTCTATTTAAAGTGAATGATATGAATAATTTATTTCAAAAGTTTTGTAATTTCCGATTGATATCCTTTGATGGATAGTTTATCTTTATTTTGTTTATGAATAACAAATTATTACAGCAACCCGTCCATTGACTGATATGATCGAAACCAAAGAATTCATTCAAAATATTCATTTTTTTTAATTGTATCCCAACGTTGCTCAATTTGCTAACTTACATCGAAATTTGACTGCATGTTGATGGATGTTAGTTTTCACCTGTTTGCTTTTAATCATGTTTGATAGTCACGTTAGCTGGTATACTGCAAGGACACTTCTTACTGAGGCCTACTTCACACGAGGACTTTTTTTTAAAAGATGTGTCTTGAAGAAACGCCCTTATCAAAGAGTGCATACAAAACACATACGTTTATCCAGTCGTGGTGTTTTTTAATGTAGCATCTTCTTCACTGTGGCATGAAAAATATTCTAGTGTGATAGGGCCTAGGGGCTTCACTGTCCTGTTTCTCATTCCTGTAAACTGGACATGGCGTAACCCTTGGGTGCACTACCCCTTGGATGCAATACCCCTTGGGTGCACTACCCCTTGGGTGTACTACCCCTTGGGTGCACTACCCCTTGGGTGCACTACCCCTTGGGTGCACTAACCCTTGGGTGCACTACCCCTTGGGTGCACTACCCCTTGGGTGCACTACCCTCTGGGTGCACTACCCCCTTGTGTGCACTACCCCTTGGGTGCACTCTCTGTTCATTGTCATGGTAATGGAGAGTAGCTCTAGCACTCCTCTGGAAGTTTGCCCACAACTTGGCCCCTAATAATGCAGTGATAGGGACAAAGTACGTCACAAACAATCATCTGATTCATATCGCTGAGATTTTATATTTCATTTCAAGTCATTAATCTATTCAAATATATTTTGTACTATTCAGTTTAATAATAGTGATACAATGTGAGGCATGTAATACATTTTGATAAAGAAGTCCTCATATCTGCTGAGGTATGATTAAAAGATGCAACTGATATTATTTTAATCCTAATTGGACTGACAAAGTTTGAGAGGATTCTTCACACAATGATATTTAAGAAACCAGCGGCGCGAATTATACGATTTTTTGTCAGTTAATAACTTTTATCATATTTATGTACTGGGCAAAATTTTATTTACCAAAGATTGATGGGAATAGTGTTATTATATTGAATGAATTCGGTTGGTGGAGCTCAAACTCCTCAGTCAGTGTTTTGAGGGATAAAGATGAATTCAACGTTGATTGTATTTCTCATGAGTTTGATGTTGTTATGGTTAGAATAATATATATTAACTAATAACTCATTTCATTTGACAATAAATATTTGAATATACACATTGATTATAAGACATAGAACTGAACGTTAAATTATTCTAATCTTAAGTGAATTTGAATTATGTGTACTTCGTGGTCAGGCTTGGTACTTGAGACTCTCTCGAGAATTTTCGAATACTCGTAATTGCAATGTACGATGCGATAAACCAACTAAAGCGAGGAGAAAACGGTACAACCTCTACCGAGTTAGAAAATTTACAGCAAAACACCTCGAAAATATAAATTATTGTAAGTTGCTCTTACAAGAATTAAACGATGTGAAGATTTCAGAAGAATGCATTGAAAAACGATTTAGAATATTTTTATACAAGAAATTGATATAATGATATCTTGAAAGTTCGTAACATAGTTACATATTATTTACATGGTTTTACAAGAAATGAGTATTTACTATTTAACATAATAATCTGATTTAATAGTTAAAAGATATTAATTCCTTAGAGATGGATAATGTTGCTGCATTATTACGAACCTTTAATATCTTGTTTGTTTAATAAACAAAATTAATTACAGTAGATCCAATTTTCATTACATTTTGGTTGAAGTCCAATTAAATCATTTACACGATCAATATGGATAAAATTTAATTAGTAATTAGCAAGTACTCGATAATCCGTCATTCATGATGTTTATTTCTGGATTAAGAGTTTTTAAGTACACTTAAAGAAGTTATAATGAACACTAATAGTTTGAAGAAAGTTTAAGAGAATACTCATGTAAAAACTTGAGATTCTCGTCCAGTAAAAACGAAATATGAATTTAAGAGTTTCTATAGAAAAAATTAAAATAATTCCAAAAATTAAAAAAAAAATTCTAAAAATTAGTTTCCACTATTTTTTAAATGATTAAATCGAAGCATAAAATTATCTGCCCAAGGAATGAAAATGTGGAATGTTCTTCATAATGAGATAGAATTATCGATGCAAAGAATTTACTAAATGGCGGATATTGTGGAAATGAAGCATTGTGGTTCCTAGCATGAGGGAGGATTACGTGAGATCCTTTCACCATTCAGGAGTCCTTTACGTGACTTAGGACTTTATTGAAAGGGACTGCATTTCAGAACCAAATTACGCGAATATTTGAAATTCTTATTATGCATTGCATTGTAGCAAGTATAATATATTTGGTGTGTTTCCTTGCTATGAAGGAAGTAAAAATAAAATTAAAATACGTGCTTGCATAAATTTCTTCGAAAAAAATTCAATTGTATATCATATCACATGTAAAATTTATATTAATGTAGCATTATTATTTATTTTTTAGTTAGAATCACCTAAATACCATTCAAATATAGCATTAAAATAATTTCTTTTTGTTCACTTCATGAGTTATGCCGGTAAAATGAACTTTTCAATTACAGTTTCAGCAGTCGCTATGCCAAGAAATGTGATTGGAAAAATAGTTGGAACAAAAGATAGGAATTCCCATCACTATCAGCAGTTCCAATCACAGCGAACGGGGACACAGAAGTGACGGAATGCCATCTCTGTTGATGCGACTCAAAATTAGAATCTTTCATTTATGCCAACCGTGCATGGTGAGGTCTCAGGCTTTTTTTTTCCCCGGGGAATGGTGTTTGATGAAGGAAATTACGTTAGGCGAGATTCTTCTGGTAAATTTATTGGACGAGTGAGAGAAGAATATCAAATTAAAATAAAAGATTGGAAATGAGTTATAAATGTGAGAGACGTTGGATTCCCATTCGATATGATGTAATAAAACTGTCAGATGTGTATCGAATAATTTATATCGTATTTTCTTTCAGGTTGTGACAATAAGCGTTTAAAATCATAGATCTTGAAAATAATATAAACAGATTGAATTAAGGAGTATTGAATGGTTCTACAGCAGCTGTATATAGTATTCGATACCATTTCACTTCGTTTTGTCTGTGATATTCCTAAGATCTATGATTTTAAATGCATATTGTCACAACACGAATTATCATACTTGTAGGGTATATTACGTTATAACGACCGTTACGCATTTCATTTTTTAGTAATATATGAATATGCAGGCAGTTCGACAGAACGTGTCACAGCAGCTGTTTATTTCAACCTTCTCAATATTTATTACAATAAAAAAAATTCTTTTCATGGTTTCATCAGTAAATGTCGTGTTCGAAAATGTTTGTAACTTAAGGGCCGTACACACGCAGGGTTTTTAAGTCTTTCCACCAGACTTTTGATATTTATGAATTGAGGAATCGCAAATAAATTCAACCAATTTACATTCACAGACACTTCTTCCAAGTAGCTATCTAGTCAGATAATGGATATAATAATAAATAATTAAGATGTTTCTCTGTGTAGGGGAATCCCTGATGTGTTTTTTGCCTCTGGTTCCAAGTGAGTGGTTAGTTTTTTTCCGAGTGAGAACATCGGAAGCGCTGTCTAGAATAGGAAGGCAGCGACTGGTGCGTAGCCAGAGGAACCAACCGAAACGATAGGAATGGACCTAGAAACACTTCACAGTGTGTAATCGTAATTTGATGGGGAAATTTGTCTCATCAAATATAATTATGAGCAGAATTATAATTGCATAGGAGAATTAAAATATGAATGAATAATTAAATAAATATATCCAGAATTTTCTTTGGATTTATGTGATCGAATATTAATAAATTGGACATAATTTCAATATCACAGAAGAATATATATTAAAATATGAATAAATATTCCTAGAAAATATTTCACACTGTCTAGATTTAATTTTCCAGTAATACGCTTTGGATTAATCTCATTGAATATTAATAAATTAATGAGCAAAATTCTAATTGTATAGAAGTAACATATTAAAATATGAATAAATATTTTAGTGAATAGAAAAATGTCAATAACATTTTTTATTTTGACAGTTATTGCAATAATTACTGCCAAATAAAAACCCACTTCATTCTGTTAAATTATGACAGTCTTAAAAATATCTTTTTGTTTGAAATATCCACAGTTCATTTTATTGAATATATTAAACTTATGGAAGTTAAGATCCCGTTGCCGTTTCTATTTTTAGAACTCTAATGTGAGATTGATTGGGCGACTTTAGAATTGGAAATGGAACTGAGAGAACAAAAATTGAATTGATGCATGCATGCATGGCAGAATATATTCCTCTCCTAACTGCATTAAAGCTGAAAACATTTCATTTCAAAAGAAAAATTTAATAGAAATGCTAGAAAAAAAAATTGCTGCTTTGTAGGTTAGAAAGAAATATAGGGAAAGTTCCAAATTATTGGGTGATTCAATATTTTTGGGTATGTAAGAAAAATAGATTATTATTCAACTTTTATCTCAATTGGTATCCATGATAGCTTCTGGTATCCTAGATACCAATTACACTAAACGTTAAATAATAAATGTTATATATATTTTCTCACGTGCCCGAAAATACGGAACCTACCATAGCTACTCTACGAGAAAGCACAGACAAATATCGTTATTGTCATAAAAGATGTAGTTAATCTTATATTATGATAGGTCCTTGCATCCTGATTGCCCGAGTCATTAATCATGCCGAGGATTCTATTAAAGGTTCCCTCATAATTGTATCATCTGAATAGAATTTAAGAGCTGGGAGCAAGAAAGGGAAGGCAGAGCTTTGTCTGGCTCTAACAAAAGCACTTTTTCGTTGTTTAATATCACCTCTTTGTCAGGTTGGCGGGTATAGAAACCTACTGAGAGATGCTACCTAATGACACAACTTCGAGAGAAAAAGTCCAATAATGTGGCAAGGGGAAGAGTTTATAGATGCCCCACTGTGTGTATCCTTTAAGTGTTAGTTTCGATCACAATGGTAATACAACTAGTATACTTATTTGTTCAAGAGAAAAATATAATGGAACTGTTTGAAAGGTTGTTACACTCTGATAGTTAAAAAAAATCATGAAAAATTGAGTTGGAAAATCAGGGTATGAAAAAAAATTTAATTCACAATTTTCAGCGGGTTTTGATACCCGAAATCCGGGTAAAAGATAAATAACAAATCCGGTTAACAAAAATATCTGAATATTTTTTTTTAAATCCGGATTTTAGAATAAGTGGAAAAAAATTATCAATGAGTTCGAACGATTATGAAGTCTTCAAAATATCTAAATCAAGTAAACTACAAAATTATATAATAAGTAAATAATATTTTTCATTAGCAATTCCCTGTGAACCTCATTCAAGATATAATGCTAGAGTGTGACCAAAATGTTTCACTGGTATTACCTCGCAGCTTGGCTAACTAAAACAATTAATTTAAGGTTTTTACGCTGGCTGCGATAGCAATTATGTGCTTTTGTATTCATCGCACAATCTGCACCAATAGAAATTTATTCACTAAAAACTCAATGGGAAGTTCACATGTAAACATTTTCGTATGTGTTTCAATTAGAACAGGAAGAAGAAAAATGAACTCATGAGTCTATTAACTCGAGATATTGCTTGTAAACATTCAAAGTTTGTTTGTTTATGACATCAGAGTTTGTTGATTGACTTACTTGAAGTGAGAAGAGATCAAGACGTTGCAAAGGGTCATTATAGAAGGAATTTTAGATTTTCTATTTCTTTACTTTAATATAATGATAGTTAAGTATATATAGATATGAATAAATCAATAGTTTAGAATCTAAGATTGTGAAAAATATACTAAAATAGATCATTTTATTCTCCATAGATGAAACTGAAGAATACAAAATAAATGTTTTAACTCGATTTCAGACTATAATTTTTGCTAAATTCATTATAATCATATCATTTCGCAAATCAAAAGCTAATTATCGCTTATTATTAATGAAGTTAAAAATGAATTCAAACAATATACTGCATATAATGTTATTTAAGTAATTAAAACTATTTTATTTGGAGGGGAGAGGGACTGAATTGCTCGAATATTGTACAGCAAAATTATATAATTCAATAATTCTCAATAGTTTAAAATGCCCCATGTCAGATTTTAAATTTTAAAGAATTTTTAAGAATACTGTAGTAATAAATATATTGATTAATTTTAGGCTAATCCACTGCATCGTTCTTTTTATTTTCAGCTATAACTTAGTACTTTTATCATGTTTTAAGTTAGATTGATGTTTATATTTAAATATCCATAAGTTTGTAACTTTTCTGGATTTAAATAAAAAACAATATTATCTCCAATGTTAACTAATTCCCATTCTTTCTTTTCAATTTATAATATCATCACCCAATCTCCCCGTAGAATAATAATGGCCTGCTGCTGGTGTATTCATAATTCAATTACCCAAATGTAGCAGAGAAGTTCTTATCGTGAGACACCGAAAGAAATACGACTGGCGGGAGATTCGCTGAGATACGCTGCACCCTAATTTCGAAACTGGACACTTTTACTTATTGGTTAAACTTTCATCTTATATACTGCATGTATGTGACTGCTTTTGGCCATGCCATGTGAAGTATGCTAGCATTCTCCTCCCATGTGAAGTATGCTAGCATTCTCCTCCCATGTGAAGTATGCTATCATTCTCCTCCCATGTGAAGTATGCTATCATTCTCCTCTGTTGAAATATGCAATGAAATTCATAACATTGTTTGCTTTAGAAAATCCTAAAGATTGAAACATTAAAAATAATGAAATAACAATTCCATTAAACTAGTCGCTTCAAAATGTTTCAAGGAAACAAGAGCAATGGAGAGAATAATTCTTTTCTTCATTTTCTTTGACAGTCAAAACAAACAAAGGAATGTTTTCTAATGATATTTTATACGTAATAATATCACCACTCAGAAATACTTTGTACAATAAACATACACATTTTTGCCATTTGTTTTAATATTCTCCTCCATTCTTAGCTGTTATTCTTATAGTTATTTTCGCTCGAAGGGGAATAGATAATAAAATGTGTTGGACACTCCATAAAAATGCTTTCTAGGACACAAACATGAGCGCAAACACTAATTCAAAAATGTCAAACTTATTGAGTTCTCAAGAGATTCACTTACATGCGATGATGCCCTCTTATTGATATATAAAACTTATACTATCTAATTAGAAAAAAAATCTACTGGATAACATGTACGTATTACCTGGCTTAGTAGTGTTCGTTCATGCTCATAATATCACATTATTTATAAGTTACTGATAGTTATAAATAAAAGCCTACTGACTACTTTATTGAAATCAGAAAAGTGAAAAGCATCTCACAACAGACGGTAAATAGACTCCAATTCTCAGGGGCCACTCTGTAGTTAATGGCAGCAGCAGAACAAATTGTCCCAAACTGGAAAAACAAACACTACACCTTTTTATTCTCACCAGCTGACAAAGTGTGGCAAAATAGAGAGATTCAGGTAGCTAATTGTGCTCCTTAAATGACCACCTGTGTGCCACAGTTGGCATGTTTATTTTCATCTAAGAGGCGGGCCGTACACACGTAAGGTTTTTTAAGTCTCTCCACCAGACATGGATACCAACTAAAATAAATGATAATTATACCGTTCTTTTCTTATATTCTCGTGAAAAAAGTAGGAGGAGCTTAGCAAAAAGTCTGGGGGAAAGACTTAAAAAACCCTACGTGTGTACGGCCCTTTAGGGAAAGGCGGACAGCCGGACACGCATTGTGGTCGGAAGCTGGGGTAACATAAGTCATGAGCCATTCTGAATTTCACGATTTTACTCCAATGATCTATTTTCCGAGAACTGTAAAAATCTGAGTTGCAGTGACGTTCCCCCAGTATATGGAATAAAAACTTAACATCAAACCCAGAGGGAAATGTACGACGGGAGTCAATAGGTATAAGTGAAGCCACTTCTTAATATTTTGAAATCCCCAACATAAGATTCCCTCTGTGGAAAGAATTTGAAGGTTGACTCTTTATATCTCTTCCTTATGTCTTCGGCCTTCCACATGAATCAATTTGACAAAGAATGTCATAAAAGAGGGACGGAGAGCAAGAGGCGAAAACCAAAATCGGGTGAGTAACTTACCTGAGTCAGCAAAAGTGATAATGCTGCGGATGAACTATTGGAGAAAGGTCTCCATATATCTATATACGTGTGAGATTTGAACCACGAAAATAACATCCATCTATAAAATTGGTTTTCTATCGGAAGTTTATTTTCTGAAACGAAAGTTGGTAGCATCACATTATCAGATATCTAAAGTGATTTATTCGACTTCAGAAAAACTGGTCACGATATGATTTACACATTTCAGTCATAAGCAGATTAGGTTACTCTTTTCACTGCGGTGAATGGAATTTTTATAATACTGTATTAAATAATCTCCGTCAAAGAGAAGCTGCCCAAAACATATGAA
Source organism: Caprella mutica (assembly GCA_947561585.1). Lineage (NCBI taxonomy): Eukaryota > Metazoa > Arthropoda > Malacostraca > Amphipoda > Caprellidae > Caprella > Caprella mutica. The sequence continues at coordinate 73,129 of CANNZV010000198.1, forward strand.
TTGACCCTCACCGAAGTCCGAATTTTTCATACAATAGCTTCTAAGCATAATCAATAAATATGGAAAGTTGGGGTGTTTCGATTCAATAGTCTATTTTAACCTTTCGTTTTTTATATAAATTGAATATATTTATTTAAATGTTCTAGATTATCTTGTATCTTCAAGTAATTTTATTCATTTTTTACTCCAAAAAAGCTTTTAAACGTCCTACTCTAACATTAAACATCCCAGGAAGCATATCTGTGAAAGTATTTCAAGTGGCGATCTTTCACTTGACGAGAAGCCATTCGAAGAGAGTTTAGGAAATGGTGCCAGAGCTCAAAGCACGAACAATGAATGGCTTGTTTGTCAGTTCCAAAGTCGGAAATGTTTGAGAGAGAAAAGGCAATTACCTACGCTGAACAATTTCAGAAACAGAGAGCTAGAACTCTCACATGAAACTAGAAAAGACGATAAACACGGCAAGCTAAAGACCATATGCAAATACCAGCACCAACAAACACTCTACAACAATTCGGTTGCTGATGTTTGCTGAAGTAGAGCTAAAGTGTTTGTAGAGTACACCAAGAGGTCAGTACGAAGGAAGTTATCGTGGAGCCTTTGTGTGTGAGGTTGACAGAACATTGCTAGATATGGAACCTGCTGCAGACTATACGACAATTGGTTCCGAGAGAGAAAGTTCTGGAGGGAAAGTTGTCGTACAGCTACAAAAGATTGAATGGAGACAACACATAATCTTCTATGCTCCTACCATAACTTACACTCTGGGTTATTCTATAATAGCTCGCAGCTAAAGTTCCCCATCTTAAGTATTTCAGTACATTAATTGGTAAAATCAATTTCTTCTAAAAAAAAATTATTTTGGGTGTCAAAATAAACTGACATATTTACGTAAAACATGTTTCCACGAATAAAAATCATTTTGGTAATATTATAAACCATGAGCGTAAATCCAATTTCATATTTCACTCGACACACAGAATGGAAATGGAAAAACAAACAAATAGCATCTCCCTCGCCTAAATATACAAGAGAATTAGAAATGTAGCTCCCCACATATATTCTTTGTACATTCAAGTTACAGCATTTCCAAATCTGAGACTGGGAATATGGAATATGATAGTCACAGAATGTATTTTTGTTTTTCAAAGTAAATGTACCTACCTCCAAACATTTTTATGTCGGAGATAATCTTTTCTGTTATAAATGTGACAGCATTTGCAGTGTTAATTTCAAAAGCACGCATAGGAATTAATTATACTGGGATTGCACTTTTTGATGAAAAGACATACCTTGCAAAATATTTCATGAATATTCTTTTAAAATATAAGTACTTAAATGCTTTAAAAGACAGCAATGAATTTTCAATGAATATCATCTCTAAATTATTCATATCATTATATAAATTTCAAATAATAATTTAGTCACTGTCAGCAAAATATTTCGAGTTGTTAATGTGCTAATTTCGTTCTCTAAGATCTAATTTAACTATCATTTAGGTTTTCAATTATATATAATCCTTTAAAAATGAATTACAAATTGAAGTTATAAATAAAATGAACAATAATTTAACACATTTAGGATAATTCCTATTGACCATAACAAATATGCTTATTGAACAATATTAATCATATTTATTATTCTATCGTATGATACCTTATCTCCTGATAGCGGAAATTGCAAACAATATGCCAATAACTGAGCGGTTATTGCCAAAGCATAAGATACTTAATTAACAATATATGAGAAGAAGCCCATCTCTGATCCATTTCCAGTGTTCGTTTATTGCTTTCTAAAATAGAAAGATATTAGCTTAAATTAACTATATTATGAAATAGCTTATATCGCTTGTTTGCGAGAACAGTGTCATAACTTCGAAAAAGCTATTTTTCAGGAGAGGCATTTTAGTACTTGTAATGTACGTACATTTAATGGTATATCGTTAGGACATTTAGCCTTTCTAGCGGTATATTTTTGAGTTACAATGATGATTTTTTTACCAAAATGATCAGCATTTTATGATTTATATGTCTATATAGATAACTCTAAAATACATGTTTTTGTGTTTATGACGTTGTTGTTGCAAACAAGCGATATGTATTTAAGTTACGTAAATATTTAAATTTAATACCATTCAACGATAAAACCTATATAATATACTAACGATACATAAATCATGAAAATGATGAATTTTAGTGCCATATAATATAATGATATAATAATTATTATATGATTGTAATGATAAAGTACTTGTACGGTTTGAAACTATTAGCATTTTTCATTAAATTGTTCATTGAAAAAATTCATTAAATTGTTAAAAAGAAATAATTTAATTGAAAAGAAAATGTTCAGAAAGTCCTACCATATTTAAAATAATTATGAAAAGAGTGACCAAAAATTATTCCAGACTTGGGAATATTGCAAAAGGTTTTTAAAAAAAATATGTTAGCTCAAATATACTGAAAGGGAGTCTAAAAAATTTGTTTCAATGTTCCCAGGAAAAATGTTGTTAAAGAATAAAAGAGAAATGGTCGATAATCTCTGTATTATAGATTGAAACATTGAGACATCTTTATTGAACATAAAATAAAATGTTACCTAAGTTCAAGCCCGTTTGAAGATTTAAAAGAAACTTTTTGGGCAATCAAATAGCTATTCCTTCTCTTATATTAAAAAATATATCTGATAAATATAAGTACAAATCCCTGACTTGCTTATTATCACACAAGTCAGCCCTTTCTTCTTTCTATGTTCTTCCATCCATGCTTTGGGAAGATCCAGCAACAAAAAGTTACTTTGGTCACCACTGGCCTTCCTAATTTCTTTTAGTCTTGGAGTTAAGGCGAGTTATTAGTTTCCAGAGGCAACTTTTTTACCTCATGAGTTACTTACTCTGCCAATGATCTTCAGCAGCCATTGCTCTCTCAGTGGGACTGTACGTGAATGAGAGCAAAAAAGCTCCTAGAGATAAACTCATTGAAAGAAATGGGTTTAGATGTTATTGAGAGCTGTGTATCATGTATGAGACGTAGAGATACACCACTCGGACACTCACCGTACACGGAAAGTTGCTGTTAACATAGATCATGAGGGTCAATCAGATATTTTTTAATCAAATCGGTTCATGAATTATGTTCATGATCACTTTCCGAGTACTGTGGCTGTCCAAGCTCTGCGGCAAGCCCTGAATTGATTTTTCGGCAAATTGGAGGAAATTGCAATTTTGTTCTAAACTCAAAATCACTAATCTAGTCGATTAATTGAACTTTACAAATTTATTAATGTAATAATGCTGGGTTCGCCGTTTCCATTCATCCATACTTTCATACAATAAAACTTTCTCTCTCTGTAAACTTTTTGAAGAGACCCATTAGTTTAGCTTTCAGTTTCATCGCTATGAAAATTAGTCTAAATTGGCTGAAAAAACTTTCTAAAGCAATCAAATAAATGTCCTCAGTTCTCTTTCCTCTAGTCTGACTCTGGCGGATTGATTCCGGGGGCATCCGTCTACTTGAGTTTCAATAAATTCGAAATGACTCGGAGGTAAATTCGGTAAATCGAACTTTTTATGCGGAGTTTAGAAAGTCTCTCGGGGCCCAATGAAGAAAAGGCGGCGGAGAAGTTATTTACAAAAGTGGATGTGGTGACGAAATATAATTCTATTCACAATATATATGCAAGAGTAAATATTTAAATAGATACATTGGGATACACTATCATTGGGATACACTATTAAACTTTATGAATGCTCTTTCAAAAGTTACAAAACCTAAGTAGTTATGAAATTGGCGCGTCTTTTAGTATTATTCTTTTTCTTCAGAAATAAATCGGAAAAACAGTAAACATAGCTCTAATTTAAATTAATAAATATTCCTACCAAAATGAGGATAAAATATAATTAAAATATGAAAATAACAATGGTATATCTATACATAGAAAAATTGAAATTATATCTACCATTTTCGAAAACTATTTCTTTTTATAGGAAAAATTGTATATCAAAAAGGAAATCACAACTGAATTCTTTAAAAATACCAACAATTTCTATTATCACTTAGAATTGGATTGCACTCAATATTTCATGAAATCTTGTTAAATGTATCAAAGAAGACTCCCAACTGAGCAAAATGATGGAAAATACCGTACTCGCTCTGGCACCTTATATGAGGGAAGAGTAAAAATATCAACGCGTACTTTTTTGCCGTCATAATAATAATAGGATAAGCTGCTTATCATAGAAGTATTAATAATAACGAGGGTTGACAAGAAGATTAGTACAAGCAGTCCTACAGTGACGAGGGAGTCTCAGTAAAAATAGGAATTAAATATTATAATGAAAAATATATGAATAATAGAATTTTGGTATGTATATGATCGAGGATTAAAATTACTATATTTTGAAACCCGTCGATATTGCACTTTAGAATATTAAGTAACTTAATATCAGGTTAGCTATTTATATATAGAAATAATGTTATATGACTCATATCAATATCCTCTACTATCAATTCCTTTTGTAGTAAAATAGTAATTTCAAAATGGTATGTAATCTGAACAGTCAGACATAAATAAACCTCTTGCAAACAATACTTCCATTGATGTTCAAACGTATTACATCTTTTTTATTTAATAAGAATAGCTTTTATAGCTCACAAATGTCTCAAATCTAATGAAGGGCAGGTGCATTCCTCTGTAGAGAGGCAGTTCCCTCAGCAGTCAGAAATGGTATTTCCAAAGACTGGAGGGAGTCTCAATAGCGCAAAAGTGAGTGGTTAATTTGGCCTCAGAAGTTAAGTGGCTAATCGCACCATCAACTTAATTTGCTCTGGTTATGACACGCCTCTCTTTAAAGGGCCGTACACACGAGGGTTTTTTAAGTCTTTCCACCAGACTTTTTGCTGAGATCCTCCTAATTTTTCCACGAGAATATAAGAGAAAACGATATAAGTAAATAATTATATAGTTTTTTCTTATATTCTCGTGAAGAGGTAGGAGGAGCTTAGCAAAAAGACTGGTGGAAAGACTTAAAAACCCTACGTGTGTACGGCCTTTTAGACCATTACTGCACCCAAAACAATTACTGTCATTACCGTTGAAACTTTCTCTGGTTCTGTAATTACTTCAATTTAGTAGGCATTTAATAGTATACTAATTAAATCAGATAAAATGTCAAAACCCATGGTTCTGATTAATGGTCAAAAGGATGCCACCCCCTTTCGATCTCTTCCATTCACCACAGACAGCTTCAGGATAGAACCCCTGGGGGCTACAAATAAGGATAATTTATCTATATACTTTCAGCTATAAATCTTACACTCAAAATACCATATTCAAGATATTTTTAATACGGTTTCACGACGGCAAACCCCTATTGTATTTTATTTCCAGAAAAAGTTAAATAAATATTATTTCAACTTCATAAAATATGTTCAATGAAAACAGCGTTAAAATTTCAAAGAATCCCTTTTTCAAGTATCTGCAGTGAAATAACTATTCGGAAATTGAAACAATAACTTCATTACGAAGCTCAATAAGGGCGAAAAGTGAGCTCAGGAAAACAGATTAAAGTTAATCTTCGAAAGGGTAATCGGAAGCGAGTTGGATACGCGATATCCTGGTGATGAAGGTAGGGGTGAGGGGCATTTTATTGAGAGGAGATGGTTGTTTGTTGTATAGAAGATTCGCATTCACTCTTTAGTTATTCTTGGAACAACGGAGGTAGTGTCGGGGCAATATTGTCCCAATATAAGTGTAACAATTATTGGGTATGTATGTATGTAAACATTGTAACCTGGAATTCAAAAACGTCTTTTTCAAACAAATTAATATCGTAAGAAAAATCCTTCGTAAACATACATTTAAATCATCAAATTGAAAAAAGGTGACTATAGACGATTATATGGGATAAATAAATATACGTATAGTTCGCTCCAAGTAAACTTTTTAGCTAAATTATTATATTACTTATAGTTACATTAATAACCATATAAATATTCAAATTAAGGAAAGTTACGTCTGTAGCAAAATGATAAGTCCCTTTCTCCAGAGGTATATCAACACATCTCCCCATTCTGGGGGCAATAACAACCTAGTCAGTCTCTGGTATATCTAAATGGAGATCCATATTTTAGTAATGTTTACAGACGGACATGGTAGACGAGCAGAGATGGTGGCTACACGAGAAACAAATCGTCTCGTTTCCACCTCATTATTCAACTTTCCATCTGAGTAAGTCGCGATTTATCTTCTGACTTGGGCGTCCATTAGCAAATAGTTATTTCAGATGTTATATCATTCATAACGTACAAATTTTAGAATTCACAGCGAAAGAGATAGATTGTGAGACGTGATTTAGTTAGAAAAAACATTCAAAATAAAAATTACATGTAATACAAGTTAACATTACAATTATTCATATATTCTAATTAGAATTATAAAAAAAAATCTAAAATGAATAATTTCCGCTACCTAATAATCAATATTTTTCTTCACAAGGAAAAAATAGAAATTAATATTTATGAAGTGAAATGAATGCGCACATGTTTTAAAATATTGCAAAGAAACACAAATGAGTGCCTTTAAATTCAATAATGTAGCAGTCATTAGTCACTGTAGAGTTTCTTTCTGTAATTCTTTTTAGGATCACCTCCCCACTGTCAATATATCTACTTAATAACAATAATGTCGTGAAAATATTGTAGTGTAGCAGTAAATTTTATTATATATTCAATGGCTATCGGAGTAATATATATTATTATTAAATAATTATAAAATATTTAAGCGCGATAAAATAAATTCTACCTTTCATTAGTTTTTGAAAATTTATTACATAGAATTTTTTTTAAGGTTTCTTATTAGACAAGCAAGCTGGATTAAATAAAAAGGTATTATTAGGGTTGTGACAATATGCGTTTAAAATCATAGATCTTAGGAATATCATATACGAAACTAAATAAATGGTATCGAATACTAATTACTTCAGGTGTAGAACGATTCGATTCTGTTTATTTTTCTCCGTCTATAATATTTTAAGGATCTATGATTTTAAACAAATATTGTCACAACGCTAGATATTAAAATCTTTGATTCAATTTATAATATGCTCCCTTGCTTCAAAATGCACCAAACATCTACAGCAGGCCATAAAGCCAAGATAGACCAGAAGAAGGACATCTCTAGGACACATTGTTTGCAATAAAAGACACCAGCTAATGTCCAGAGGTCACACGAAGAGGAGAGTACGTGACATTTACAGCAGTAATGTCGTAAAGACGTTGCAGAAAACTAATGAAAACCATTATGAAAGAACGTGCAAAATGGAGGATAGATGAACTTCCAAGCTAAATTTCTGTATCAAGAAAAGTCAAGTTATTCAACTTCAAACCTGAAATTTCAGTATAGCCGATCAATATGGAGACAAAATATGTTTAAAAATCAGATTGATGCTTGAAGATGAATGACACTATTGTTTACTTGTTCCAAAACGTATTCCGAATACTCAACAATTGTATTGTAAATGTTAAAGATAATTTCGTCAAAGTAAATTTTCGTCAAAACTTTTGCTACAGAGTTGGCCAATCGGTTAGATAATTACAAATATAAAACTTCTATGATATTATGCTCTATCCTGTATAACAGCATAATCAAAATTAACTGCTCTAAAGTCTTGTACATTTTCTTAGTACTTTCCTACTAAATTTTCATCTAATAGTTCTTTTATTCCTCAACATATTTGTAACATTCCAAAACGAATATTACCCCTACATCACATGTCCAGTAACACACTCCTACCTGTATAACGCTTCGGAATTTACATATCAAACATTACAATCTTAATTCTATTGGTGGGTAGTGCAGTAAAGTCAAATACATATTGAACTAAACATAATTCCTTTAACACTTCAAATTCTTTAAACCGAACACTACATATTAACTTAACGACAGGATGCTCGCAAGTTAATTTTAGAGCACCGTCGCAAGTTTTAAATATTTAGCATCGCACTTCAGAGTCTCTTTTGAACGCTTTTAAAGCAAACCTTCCATTCTGATCCCCTCACGTATTAAGCGAAGCGCATTTTTCACTTTCCACCGATAAATCGATGCTCGCAGGTATCTGATATTCGATTGCACCATATTTCAAACAGAATTCCGATCACTTACGTCAGAAGTAGGTGAAGTATATTGTGTAGGTACGTGTGCCTATAATTATCAATATTTGGTTTTGAATGAGCTTTAATAAAGAATTATGAATATAAAAATTCATTATATATGCAATGAAAATTGCGGTCGTATATTGTACAAATTGTATTTACCCCTCAAGTCAAAAAATTTTGTATGTAAATACAATAGGCCTTTGTAAATTAACCTCAGAGATCACATGTAAATAAGGGCAAGAAGCCATTCTTTGTGTGTATTATGAATGTAATTCAAAGTATTCCTTTAATCCTGTGGTTTAATCAGAACCAATTGTTGTACATTTCATTTCTTACGATAAATCTTGGCCATTTCTCTCTGCCAAAGATTCAAAATGTTCAGTAAGTCCCCGGCATAAGTCGATTAGAGCAAAAAGCTCCCTTATTCTGTTTCTTCAGATTCCCAAGTCTTGGCTCCATCAAAACTTTAAAACATTTTTTCTTCCAGTTCCATCTACTTATACTACTCAAATTTCTGTGAACTTTGCCTCTGGATTGAAAAAAGAAAACCTTCTGAAAGTGTGTGTGTCAGCTTTTGGTTGGAGCAGAATTGAAACTTTATGCGTAGATTATCTGTCCAGAAGTTGGTTGTGTAACTCATATGGGGCGAGCGGTATCAACTACCGCACCAAGAATAAGGCGGTGAAAACAAGCAATGACAATAATCTTAAGAGTTTATGAAACCTATCATTATTTACTAAAAACCAGACTACAAATTTTTGGATTCGCACCAATTTGATAAAATTGTTCATTCATAATTTTTTTACAATTGACTTATTTCTAAGATTTATTGATGTTCAAAATTCACAAAGACAGAAAATATCCTCTACAAATCACATAAAGTTTCATTAAAATATCCAATAACCTCTAAAAGGTTTAAAACAAAGAAACAAAACGTTGTTGAATTTCTGTAGAGCATCAGAGCTAGGCAGCAGTCAACAGAGTGCACGTCTTTTCCCTTTCCATTTCCTCAAATGAAATAGAGGAAAATGAACGAAATGCCAGTCTAAATATAGAGGTCGGCAGTTTCCCATTCTACTTATGAAGTAAAGCAAGCATGTAAAGTGGCAGTCTATATCCAGCTCTCAACTGCTATTCAAATATCCAACTTTTTATCTATCTTGCCGACAAAACAAGGGAAAGAAAGACACTTTTATTATATGGATACATTGTGAGAAGAGTTATTATTATGCAGATAACATGAATTCACACTATTTATTTGGTAATAAATAATTTTTAAGCGAAAGATGATGTTATTTTAAATAAATTGTGTTTGAATATAAAAGAGTATGGATAAATATTTTTATCACTTAATGACAAGATAGAAAATTTTTATTTTTTGAGAATAGATATGTTCATGTTGAAGTTGAATCATTCTAGATCGTTAGTTCCACTTTTGAATGTTGCCTTTGACATAGAAAAAAAAACAGTTTATGCTCTAACTAAGCACCAACTTCCTGGCGAATGTGATGATGGTTTGAGATTCCCCTTAAAGGTGATTTTTGTGCCATCACACGGTGAAAAGCCGCCCGAAATCGGAAATCAATCCCGATGCACGCGAGAGAGAGAAGCTTTGAAGTCTCTGTGAAAAGATTCCATTGGCTAATTGGAAGGAGTTGATGGGAGTACATTAGGTGGATGAAGTGGCCCGATACTCTCTGACAAGCTGCTTATGATGCTCCATCAGCGTAATTGATGAGATTCAATATGGTCATTATTACCTTAAACTGGTCACTACGATGATAGGCTTTTTATGTTACTAAATTTATACACAAAAAATTTTGTATTCTTATACAGAATAAGCCACTATATTTTTCATGAAGTAATTAATTACCTATAAACAACGTATATCGATTCGATTCCTGTGATATCGAATCGATGAATTTTTCCATCGAATCGACAGACCGTTGTTTGTAGGTAAGGTTCTTATTCCTGGTATAAATTGATTTATAATCAATATTTAAGCAACCAACTTAGTTATTACACCAGTCGTAGTTCATATTGATTTCCGTGTGATGGAGATCGGTATGTTGAATTTTGGCTCCATATCCCACCGACCAGGGGACCCAAATTATTCAGGAGAACATCAAAATTCCGGTAGAGTTTTGAAGAATCATGAAACATTCCTGACAGCGATGGGTTTGGTCACGTAGAGGCAGCACGAGGCTTGACATGTGGAGAAATGAAGAAGAAGAGAGCCCTGAGATTTCCAGAGAACGAATGACTATAAAGAAAAAGTGTATGGGGCTAAAAATTAAAAATAAGCATCAATGAGAAGTAGATCACAAAATTGAATATTACTTGTTAGGATTTTAAGTTTTAAATGTTTAATATCGGTAGCTAAGGTGTTTATCTGATGAAATATTGTTAATTTCAATTTGAAATGTATATGGTTGGTTCATTTTACTACAGTTACTATTAAGCTATACATAATATGGCAATTATTGAAATGCATTTAAAGTGTGCTTGTTGATCAATATTGATAAATACATTAAGTTATCTTAGCAAATTACCTATAGGAAAACTAAGTATTGATTCTCATAAAATAAAAACAACTCAATAGTATGGCATGTCGCACATAAAATGGTTAAATCAAAGAGAGTATATAGAACTATAGTTTTTTTTTACTTTAAATAGGGGCTTGAGTTCTATGTATATTTGTATACTTTTTTTTCTCAATAAATATTATCATTATCATAGAGTATAGTATATATACAAGAGAGTATAGTATATATACATGAGAGTATAGTATATATACAAGAGAGTATAGTATATAGAAGAGAGTATAGTATATATAAAAGAGAGTATAGTATATATACAAGAGAGTATAGTATATAGAAGAGGGTATAGTATATAGAAGATTAAGAGTTTTCTCAAAATCTATCTGTTTATCCCAAAATAACCTTTTTGAACACCCTTTGATTCTTGAAATGAGTTTGATGAGATTTTAATGAATTTAAAAAGTAATTAATTATTAATAGGAGTTTAATTAATAATATAAGAGAAATAAATAAATATATGGGGTCAATAACATTAATTAAGATAGATTTTATGGATTGAAACTTATTATGATTCACATTTGCATAATAATTATTCTTGATTGCAATAAAGATTTCATTTTATAAAAGCCGGTTATAAGTAATAAGAAAGATACGTATGCAGTATGAAAATATTGTGACATTTAGTTATAAGCATCCACTTAATAATATCATTAAATTCAACTTAAAAAGAATTGGAAATTATTTTATTTCAGTACGATTCGAAATTTTATCACTACGTATATGCTTTTCTGCCCAAAATTATTTATAGATTCCAATATTACTACTATTTGGGAAAATTTTATGCTACATAATTACTTCATTAGAAAAATAGTAACGAAGTGCAACTATTCAAACCGCAAACGAACTTTTTATTCAAGTAGCACATCAATTATATTGGAAGACAGTTGTCCTGATTTTTTGAGTTGTTATTAAGACAATAGGAGTCTAATAATAATGCCGCCCCTCCTATCTTTTTCTCGCCCCTTGTCTGGAGCAGACTTATTATTGCAGGGGAAGGGATTTGCCAACACTCTTAGCACCTTCCTTGCTATAAAAAGAGGCAGAGGAGTAGATTACGGCACTAGTAGCACCTTCCTTGCTATAAAAAGAGGCAGAAGAGCAGATTACGGCACTAGTAGCACCTTCCTTGCTATAAAAAGAGGCAGAGGAGTAGATTACGGCACTAGTAGCACCTTCCTTGCTATAAAAAGAGGCAGAGGAGCAGATTACGGCACTAGTAGCACCTTCCTTGCTATAAAAAGAGGCAGAGGAGCAGATCACGGCACTAGTAGCACCTTCCTTGCTATAAAAAAAGAGGCAGAGGGTCAGATCACGGCACTAGTAGCACCTTTCTTGCTATATAAAAAGAGGCAGAGGAGCAGATCACGGCACTAGTAGCACCTTCCTTGCTATAAAAAGAGGCAGATGAGTAGATTACGGCACTAGTAGCACCTTCCTTGCTATAAAAAGAGGCAGAAGAGCAGATTACGGCACTAGTAGCACCTTCCTTGCTATAAAAAGAGGTAGAAGAGCAGATTACGGCACTAGTAGCACCTTCCTTGCTATAAAAAGAGGCAGAGGAGCAGATCATGGCACTAGTAGCACCTTCCTTGCTAAAAAAAAGGGAGAGGAGCAGATCACGGCACTAGTAGCACCTTTCTTGCTATATAAAAAGAGGCAGAGGAGCAGATCACGGAACTAGTAGCACCTTCCATGCTATAAGAAGAGGCAGAGGAGCAGATCACGGCACTAGTAGCACCTTCCTTGCTATAAAGAGAGGCAGAGGAGCAGATCACGGCACTAGTAGCACCTTTCTTGTTATAAAAAGAGGCAGAGGAGCAGATCACGGCACTAGTAGCACCTTTCTTGCTATATAAAAAGAGGCAGAGGAGCAGATCACGGAACTAGTAGCACCTTCCATGCTATAAGAAGAGGCAGAGGAGCAGATCACGGCACTAGTAGCACCTTCCTTGCTATAAAGAGAGGCAGAGGAGCAGATCACGGCACTAGTAGCACCTTTCTTGTTATAAAAAGAGGCAGAGGAGCAGATCACGGCATTCAAGGGGCAGGTAGATGTCTTTTTGTTTTTTATTTTATTAATTTTAAAGTTAAATATACGATAGAAAATAATTTCAAGTATGTCGGTAGAGCTCCTCTATAATGAATTCCTAGTGAATACAGAGTCCTGACTAATGAACTGTCCTCTATAGTGAACAAAACTTTCTACAGTCTGCCATGAATTGCCATCAGACTGGAGAAAAATTGTTCACTGAACAGGGTAGTTCATTACTCAGGACTACAAATCAGAAACAATATATTTTGTTGTATACCATGTCTAGCATATTGATATTTATTTTGAGAATAACATATAATAATCAAAAATCATAATTAAGAAATATGTCTAATTAAAAATTTCAATGGAATGAAAGAACATAATCTATTATTGAAATAAAATGTTAAGCACTCACCGAAATGGTTCCACAGCCCAGCCAGCGGATATTTTTCAATGGAAATGAATTCTGATTGAGAACTGCATCACATAATATCACTGAACATCAATTTATTCACTGCCTAATTGCTAATAACTGTTATTTCGTTAAAGCCAATAAAAACACAAGAGAAATCAGTGGCTTCTATAGAATGTTTCTTTCTTCGGCAGAAACTTTTGAAGTGTTTCAGTGCATGGTACTTACGCAGTAATTAGTGAGGCTGCCTTAAAATTTTTGTTTTCTTCAACAAATGGAGCTGCTTCTTACTTCAAGATATTTTGTTGTTGTTTTTTGGTAGCTGTGCTGCAGACAGAACGCATTTATTGTATCACTGAAAACTCTAGAGAATTTCTGGCAAATCTTAGACACAACTCAACTGGAAAGGAAGGTTACAACTTTTCACCATGAGAAATATTGGCTAACTTTAACAAATTTAATAATGGAATTGGATAGTAATTCTCCATATAGAAAATTATGTGCTTTCCGTGATTTGAATTATACAGTATATGTCTATATGATAAAATTATGGAATTGAGTAAATTAACTGTTTTAAGTCAGTAAAACTTAGTGAGTGATGTATATAATCTTTAACCCTCTACAATACGCAGTACAACAGCACATTCTTTTTCTTATGGAATACCATAAGAAGATATACATTACACCAGCCTGGCAGTTGGCAAATATAAAATGTAAATATGTCTCCGCTCAGCAACGGTGTATAAATTTCTCAGTGAATAAAGGAAGTTCGCAGATGTCATCCCAACATAAGTTCATGTAACAAATGTCCTCACGAGTCCTCAAGAAAAGTCTGGCGTGGAGCATAAGCGTACTTTTTGTCCACAAAAGAATATCGGTAGGTATCTTTTAGCATGAAGTTACACTCCCAACTATGACAGCGCGGGGCTAAACATTTATAATGCCCTCTAGAAACCTCGACATTGAGGCCAGCTAAAAATTACGTTTGATTAACAACATCCTACTTTATTTAATAAAATTTAACTATAATTAGTACATAATGATTAGAACTAGATACGTTCTAGGAGGCATTGCGTTATAGTTTTAGGACGCGTGCATACAGGATGATCAGTTCCTGGTTAGAACGATCCGGAGCATTTTTGTAGAGCAGCGAAGCATGAAGTCGTACAAGAGAAAGATGGAGGGGACGTCTCTGTACTCCATTCACCAATTGGGTGTATCTTCATCTTCTATGGAATATTGCGAGTCAAACACCTTGCAATAGGAGACTTTATCAGAATGCAAGGGTACACAAATAGGCTTTGGAATGTATAGTTGTTTTGTTATTGTTTGTGGCGATTTGAGTACAGAGTATTTGGAAAAAATGTAGGTATAAATTAATGAACTTATTGCCATTAATAATATTTTTGTTATTTTCAATGCATAGAAAAGACATATATGTACACTTTGAATCATAGAGGAATTTATTGCTATTTGGTTTCCAAGAATTATTCTTGAAACGTCTATAAACATCAGTATCAAAATAACCAAATTTCGTCATAAATCATGCAATGATTAGTTCATGAAATATTATTTCTATATTTTATTTTTATTAAAATAATGGGTTTCAAATTTACAGTAGAATTATAGTCATTCATCTTACACTATATACAAGAAAGAACATATTAATTTGCATGTAGATGAACTAACTGAACAATCAAAATGGTGGCTAACAATGATCATGTCTCCAAGAATAGTATTTTCAGCCATTGCCAAGAAGTGAAGTCTGGTGGCGGAGTGAAAGGATGGCACTGCTCCTAAATCGACACGGCTCACGTGCTTTAATGGTTCCTCCAGATCATATTTCAGGTTCTGGAGTGTAGCCCGAGACATCCCTTGTGAATGTCCTCATGGTATCCTTAGCTCTGACACTTCTACAGACATTTACTGACACTATTGGATGTTGCAAAAGAAGTGAAAGAGAGAGGGGAATAATGTCCACGATAAAAGAGAGAAAGGGAAAATATAATAAAAGGGGCTACAGAACAAAGATGGGTGTTGCCATAAAGACAAAAGAAAGAGTGACAGGGAAGACATAATGAAAAGGGTTAAACTGTTAAAGAGTAAAGATTACGAACTCTATCTAAAGGATATTTCTATTACACTTAATTTCAGTATCTCTCAGATTGTTTAAGTTTGCAGGGAAAGATAAACTATCAGTGGGGTGTAATTATTTAGTGCGGAGACACTCTAAGTTAAATGTCCCGTGAAACTATCACTCAGAGGTGGCGAAGTGGAAACAACATGATGGTGGCTAATGATTTGGAGGATTACTATTACCTCTACTTGATACTCAAAAGAATGTCCTCAACGTTTATTGAATCAGAAAAGATGTAAACAGAGGAACTATTGTTCGTGCCAATCTGTTTGGCTGAATGAGCTTGGTATCTTGTTAGTTTTTGATGTACGAGTAGCAGAAGGGGGCGCGAGCTGTTAGAACATAATTGGATGGTGTTAAATTTAATTAAAGCAATGTCCAGTGTATTTAGTTTGTTTGTTTTGTAGTTCATTCGTTTTCATGATAACAATATGGCGTGATAAAGAATATACAAAGTAAAACATTAAATATACTATATCAAATATGAGAATATCTGCATATAAATGTAAGTACAACAAAATCGTCACCAAAAAGCCTTATTTCCTAATTTTCATGCAATTACACAAGCATTGTAATATGATAGAAGAGAATATGAAAATATTTTCGAATTCAAAGAAAGATTAAGTTTAGATTACCAAACAAAAGTGATCTGTTAACAATTATGGTGAACAGTACCAACAAAAATATTGCCAAACACAATCAATATTTGTCCGAATATGATATAATAGAATGCGAATCCAGTCAACATTGCTCCGAATGCAGACCGATCGAAGGGTCCCATACATCAAAAAGTGACGTCTGAAAAAGCCTTAAGGCATATAACCTGAGTCCTTTTTGCGATTCGGCTTCGCTTTCAATTTCCTTGTCGCTGAGATCTATCGGGACTCAGTTTACATTTCTGTCAACACTGATTCGAACGCAGCCAAGATAAGTTTGTGTTCGAAGACCAGACAAGATTTGGGAATCTTGAGAATAGGAGAATTTTCTAGGGACATCTAGGGACGTTACAAGATAAGAAATTATATGAATAAGTTTTATATAGAATTATATTTAAATATAGAATAACATGCATATATATAATAATATGTATATATATAATACCATACACGCATTATTGTATGTTTAAAGATTGGTCTGAAATGAATAGTTAAGAGCAGAAGTAAAATTTAAAAAAAATTATTTAAGAACTAAAAAAGTTTTTTTCAAATGGATCATTAAATTAGGTAAATATCTAATTCAAAATAGTTAATAATGTTATTAGCATTTAATTAATGAACACCTCTATTTACCGGCCAATAGAAGACCCGCATGTATCATCCAATCAACTCACCAGTTTCTAACTATAGTAATTAGATGATTATATTCCAGACACACTATCCAAATATCACAGTAGTTATCTCTGCTACTGATTCCAAGTGGGCGTATCATTAGCAGTATAGTATCATGTATCATTAGCAGTATAATATCATGTATGTAGAATGATTTTGTATCTGAGAGAGGGTGAGTTACAAATTATCGGTCGGTTTCACATCTTCGGTCATATAATAAAACACTGTATAATGGTCATTGTTTCGTTATTGTTATTTAACTTTTATTTTAATTGGTATCCACGATACTTACAGGTATCAAGGATACCAATTATTATACCCGCAGGTATAATTGTATACCTGCAGGTATCATGGATACCAATTAAAGTAAAAATAAAATAACAATAATAATTATATCGTTTTTTTTTTCATATATGACCGAAGATATTAAACTGACCGATAATTCGTAACTTAGCCTACCTGGTATACACGTCTGCAGATGACGTCGTTGTGAGGTCAGAAATTGGTGCAATGAGACATGCCCCTTTAGTCTATATAGTATTGGAAGGTAGCAAAGATACACTATTATAGACTGATAGGGCCATTGAGTGATGGTAATGATGGTGATATTGGTAATGGTGAGTGGTGATTTTATTGGTGATGATATTGGCAGTCGGTTATAGATAGAAGAAAAATCAGTTATGAGTATAATAATAATAATTAAGTATATTATATTTATGGGGAAACGTTATAGTTAAAATAATCTTTTTCTTGTTCATGGTATTGCGTATTATTAAACATTTATAAATAAAGATTAATTTAAACAGTTAAATATGATATTTATTAAAACATATATTCTTTCAATTGATGATATTTTATAAATATCATAGACATTGAATAATATCGTAATAAATATATATATAAACATTGATTAAAACAGAATTAAAAATGTTATTTTAAAACATATTTTCTTTAAATTGTGATGTTTGTTAATTATCAAAGAATAAATAAATCAGATTGACATATTAATCCAGTTGTATTATTTCTTTTCTTCCTATAGGTCACATGAAGCAATCAACAGAAAACAATGAATAATAAAGAAGTCACCGATCCGAAACATCAACACAAAAATATCCTCAATACAAAATGCTTTATCACTAACTTATAGCTTATTTCGAGTCGCAAAATTTAAACAGTTGATAATAAGATAATTTTTATCATATCCTAATTTATTATGAATTTATAAAACTTATATCGTATGTCCCACAGAAAAGTAGAAACTATTTTCTAATTGAATAAGCTTGCTATCAGTAGAAGTATATTTATTTAGTAATTCGCATATTTAATACAAAGTTTTTATATTTAATCTTTATTAGGCTTGCAAATTCTAATGAAAAATAATGTTCACTAGAATTTGCAAGCTTAATAATTAATAAACAATATAAAAACATTGTGGTTGAATATACGGACTACTAGTTAACTATACTAGTTCAACAGATAGCAAGCCTTTTCCATTTTGAAATCGAGGGAACTTCTCTGTAGGCCATACTGTATAGTGACAATCTATCAACCTTCGTCTAACATCCCGACGATGATGCCTGAAAATAGGATTTTTTACGCTAAAATACAATCATTATTTAGCGTAATGGAAAATGAGAGACAAACTACACTGAAGAAAAAATACGAGTCATATTGACTCAAAATTTAAGTCTTCGGTTTGTCCTAAAACCGGCTCAAAAATGTGAGTCAATTTGACTCAGCCTAATATTTTACTCAAAGACAAAAGTCATATTGACTACTAATTCATAGTCAGATTGACTCAGATAGAGTCAATCAAGATAAAAAGACTCCATGGCAATATTGGAGTTTGCCAGCCTTGACTCAAGCGATGACTCGCTTCAGTGTACCGGTTATAAATTTTTACCTGGGTACATAGCGTGATGGGGCGTATTATTGGTAAACTCTTTCACTCTAATGTGAATGGATTATCTTTGACTTGAACGATCAGATAAGACATGCAATGGGAATTAGTTATCGAAGACATGACTGTACTTTTGTACACTGATTGTACGTGAATGAATACAAATAATGTATAGTATTTACATTTGAGATAAAAAATTACATTCAGTTAAAATTTAACATTCAATCACGAAATATATATCGTTTTTGTAGAGTTGGTCACTTTCTAATACAAATGGTGTGTTGTATTTAAATTAAAGTTCATTTGAGATTCAAAAAAATAATTTACTAAATCATTTGTCTTTTTTAAAATATATTTACTTATATATGTATTTTTTTTAGGGTTGGTCACTTTCTAATATATATTTTCTACATTCCGATTAGCTAGTAACATGGGTAACGCCCCCTTTTTACGGTTACTGGGAGTATCCGCTTATTGAGTCGTCACCCTAATTACATTTTTCGACAGAATTTACATTTAAAATTTTGTTTTGTTGGTAAAATAAGGAATACATTAAGTACATCGGTGACATGATAGGGTAAGTTCCAAGTTATCGGACTCTATCATATTTTTATCAATTATTAACTAACATTATTTTAATAGTTACTATATTTTCTTTTCTTACATGATCGACAATATGGAACCGACCGATAAATCTGAACTTACCATATCTCTTTAATTATTAAAACTCATCACTGAAAATAAATTCTTATCACCTAATTTAAAGCTGGTGACATGCATTCTAACTGTGACTGGAAATGAACTACTCAACGATTCATTCAATTAGGTATAATTACAGGGTTGTGACAATGTGCTTTTTAAATCGTAGATCTTAAGAATAACATTGACGAAATAAATTGAAATGGTATCGAATACTATATACCGCTAGTGCAATACTCTTTAATTCTCTCCGTCTATAATATTTTCAGGATCTATAATTTTAAAAGCATAGTATCACAACCCTAGCTTCTAATTATAATATTGGCCTAGTTATCAGGCTACTAATAGTGCTTATAGTTTGCAGAACAGTCTGGCATAGATAAAATCTAATAGCTTTATTAATAGTACTTTTAATTTCACTTTAGAGTTACTTCATATAATTATTAATCTTGAACCTTCAGGATGAATTTAATGTACTAAATTGATGGTTTAAAACTTTAATGGAATTGGTAGTATATTGAAATTTGAAAAAAATTGAAATTAAAAGTTTCGTAATAATTAAAAGTTTCGTATTAATTTTATTAAAAATGAAAGTTAATAAAAATTTATCTGTAACTTTTATTAAAATTGATTATTTACTGAAAGCTATATTTCAACTCATCTCCAGAAAAAAATCATTATTAAGTTGGAACACATAACCAGAACTGGAAATCTAATTTTATGATTCAGAAGAAAAAAAAAATTTTAGAATTAAATTTCTAGACCCAAATGAATAGATCAGAAATGAGAGATGCGATTCATTGTCAGTTGGTAGAAAAATGTTCTAAAATGTTCTAGAGAAACACGACAGCGTCGTAAAGATGCTAACCGTTCTGTAGGGGAAATATGAACGTTAGAAGAATATCACCGTAACATTTTTGAGAGGTCACTGAAGTCGTGTTTTTAGTTAATGTCCTTGGGGACATTTTTGAATGGTTTTCTCGGGAGTTTCGCATCTGCTAAATGGCGCGATTCTATCTCCCTTCTTTTAATTAATGCACTGGTGAACAAATAGTGCTGCGACAGGCGCAATTTGGTGAGTTTCATTGCGATGTGGGAGATGAATTGGCGCAATGATGCTACCTACCAGTGGAGAGAAAGGGAAAGGTACTGGGGAATGGGGAGAAGAAGAGAAAGGGAAAGGTACTGAGGAATGAGAAGGAGAGAAGGGGATAGGTACTGAGGAATGGGAAGAGGGAGAGAAAGTGAAAGGTACTGAGGAATGGGAAGAAGAGAAAGTGAAAGGTACTGAGAAATGGGAAGGAGAGAAGGGGAAAGGTACTGAGGAATGGGGAGAAGAAGAGAAAGGGAAAGGTACTGAGGAATGAGAAGGAGAGAAGGGGATAGGTACTGAGGAATGAGAAGGAGAGAAGGGGATAGGTACTGAGGAATTGGAAGGAGAGAAGGGGAAACGTACTGAGGAATGAGAAGAAGGAGAGAAGGGGAAAGGTACTGAGGAATGGGAAGAAGGAGAGAAGGGGATAGGTACTAAGGAATGGGAAGAAGGAGAGATGGGGATAGGTTCTGAGGAATGAGAAGAAGAAGAGAAAGGGAAAGGTACTGGGGAATGGGAAGAAGGAGAGAAAGGGAAAGGTACTGAGGAATGGGAAGAAGGAGAGAAGGGAATAGGTACTGAGGAATGGGAAGAAGGAGAGAAGGGAATAGGTACTGAGGAATGGGAAGAAGGAGAGAAGGGGATATGTACTGAGGAATGGGAAGAAGAGAAAGGGAAAGGTACTGAGAAATGAGAAGGAGAGAAAGGGAAAGGTACTGAGGAATGGGGAGAAGAGAAGGGGAAAGGTACTGAGGAATGGGAAGAAGGAGAGAAGGGGAAAGGTACTGAGGAATGGGAAGAAGAGAAAGGGAAAGGTGCTAAGGAATGAGAAGAAGGAGAGAAGGGGAAAGGGTACTCACCAATGGAGATAAAAAAAAGAGAAGTAGAAAAAGATAGGAAGGGAAAAGTACTGAGGAATGGGAAAGAAGAGGGATGAGGAGACAACAATAATGAGAAAAGAAACAGGAATGGGAGGATGAAAGGGATAAGGAATGGAAAAAGTATGTAAAAGTACTCAGAAATGGAAAGAGGAAAGGTGAAAATACTGGGGATAATTTATTTTCTTTTCTTTTCAACCGACTAATAAACATAACAATCATTTAATCAGTATTCTAATCTGTGAGTGCAAATTATACAATACTAATAATAGCTGGTAATTTATTTTTTGCAAAGTATTCAATTGAAATGAATAACAGAGTAAATAACTACGTAACCAGGACAGTTTTTTGTCGGGAATGCATTTGAATTAGAACAAATCTTTCGAACAGTTATAATTTTAGAATTAACCATTTCGATTATAATAAATAAAATAAAAGTCATTAAATAATTATTATATACTATTTCTTTATGATTGACAATTTAGAACTACACTAATGGAAATTAATTAGCGTGAATACGATTACTAGAATAAAAGCAGAAAATATCAGCGAGATCCATGGTACCGAAGTCAGAGTCAAGTGAGAGGAATCGAACGAAGCGCCTCAAGTGGACAACTGTATATACTGCACAGAAAATACTCTACTTGATTAATTATAATATTTTATGACAAAAAGGATAAATGAAGACTTGTAATTCAGTGGAAGATACTTTCATAGTCTGTTAGATTTGTATATTTCCAGTCACCACTTTTAGTTCTTTGGTGAATAAGATAGTTACAATAAATTAGGAATGTTTATATATGAATATAGCAGGTGCGAAATGATACCGACCTCCACTTTAGGATTTATATTCATAACTAAATAATGTGATAAAAAAACTAACTAACGGATTTTAGGGATAATTATTATATAATTCTCACCAGATAAGATGTATTAAAAACGAAGGAAATAATTATCCCAGGCATGGAGAATTTATTCCTGGTATCTTTCTTTGATATCCCAGGATTAAAACCTTCTTGCCTTGGATAAAGCATCCAATATATGAATACTTATGCTTAATATTGCAGAATATATTTTAAAAATTAATTAAAACTAGAGTTGTGACACTATTATTTTAAAATCATAGAAACCGAAAATATTATAGACGGAGAGAATTAAAGAGTATAAAATGGTTCTACACCAGCGGTATATAGTATTCGATACCATATCATTTAGTTTCGTCTATGATATTCTAAAGATTTATGATTTTAAAAGCATATTGACACAACCCTATTTTATAACTGTTATCTCTCCTTTAAATTGTGTTAGGTAATATTTATATAATAAAATTGTGATTGATTTATTTAAAAAGAATAGAAATCTTTCAAGATGAGTAAACTAATTGAAATGGTAAAATTAAAAAAAATGAATTGAATATATGGTACACGTGGAAAAATATACAATATATAATATTTATAAAAAATATTCCTATCTATATTATTCAAAATTATTCAATATAAATTATAGATAATAATACGGATAATTTGCATATTATAGAATATAGGCTATTTTATATTTTCATTGTGTTGCATCCTGTTTTGAAAATATATTTTTTTCAATTTTTGCATCCTGTCTCCTAAGATATTGTTTCTTAAAATTATATGAATTATTTTAAAGAGAATAAATATAAAAATTTGATATTTACTCAACATTAAAACTTATATTTCGAAATATAAACTTAATTTATAAATAATATCCACACTCAGAAATACTTAAATAAAATATGTATTATCACTAAATTCCAGTTAAATCATTGCGACCAATAATCAAAGTAATAATAATTACGGTTAAAAGAATAAATACCCCAATCTATCATCCATTGGAAAAGCTTTAAAACATTTATGAGTAAAACATGTTACTATTTTTAAACAGAACACGCGATAAATATAAATTCCTCATGAAACAAAATAAATACAAACATTACCCTGTTAATTGCTATCAGTTTACAGAATGCCTATCAAAGTGTTTAGAAACATAACAAAGTTAGCAAAGGGTTAGAGTTTTGTTTGTTCACCGATTGACTGGAGCGAGACACCGAGACACCTAAACTCTCTCACTGCTCAGAGGCTACTGAGAAATATCACACGTTTGGAGTCTCTGCAGTCGCACCAAAATGACCTTAAAACATACACAATAAACGAGAACTGCAACTGAACAAGAGTAGCCTTTATTGGGGTAAAAATTCTAGGAATTATCGGACTGTTTCACATTTTCGATCATATATTAAAAGTATTTCAAAATAGAACTTGACTAGGGTAAGTTCTTAATTTTCGGTCAATTCAATAGTTTTGGTTGTTTTCGATTAAAAACAACCAACCTGGGTTGGTTGTTTCAGTCAGCCAATCCTAGAGAAATAATTATTATTTTATTGTTTTTTTCTTATATGCCCGAAAATTTTGAGCTGACCGATGATTAAGAACTCAAACCAACAATTATTTTAAATATTTTTCAACGATATTCTTTTTCGAACGATCATATATAAAAATGTATCAAAATAAAACGTGAATAGTAATTATTACGTATTTTTTACTTACATGATCGAAAATGTAGAACCATCCGATAACTCGAAACATACCTTATATATTCACTCACAGATTACGATATATGGAGTTATAAAATATCTGTATTTTTGTATAAGTTTGAGCTTTGAAATAATTATCAAAATAATGGAGCAATAATAAAAACCCTGTAGTTTTTCATACACTGTTTATTTCCACAACGAATACCAATCGATTAAATATATTGGAAATATATGCATAAATATTCAAATATATAAAATGAATTATAAGTTTTACAAGATTGAATGGTTAATACAAATAATAATTAAATATTTTTATTTATAGACAGATATAACAATTCTATGAATTTTTTATCTATATCAAAAACTTGTGGGAAAATATTACAACATCCAAAAATATATGATAATTATAAAGTATAGAACTACTGAATTATAGAACACAAAATTCATTGCCTTTCCTAAATTATGGATACCTTTTTTATGGAATACAAATCATACGGAATTTAAAACTCTCTGTGTAACAATTAATCATGTCTGTATAATGATATAAACAGTGGTATAAATTTTTAACACGTTGACAAAATTTAAATTTGTACCACTTTCTCTATCAGTAATATACTAGGTGGTACAAATGTGTACCAACACGTAGTCAACGCGTCGAAGAATGCTATTGAAGTGTCCAATTTGTAGGAAATATATCGTAGGCATTACGATAAATTAGTTATTAAGAACTAACTCAAAAACAAAAGAAACATTTTATGTTACTTACTTATAATATGATTTACTATTTTTATTTTAAAAGTCAGTTTTATTATTCCATAGGAGAAAGACAGGTATTATTTTACTTTATTTTACTTACGATATGTGCTTTTGTATAAAAAAAATTTAACATCAAAGTTTTATATTTTTTTCTATTTTAACATCATTTATACAATTAAGTCTACGGATAATACTTCAAATATTATAGTTAATTCAACTTTCAAAATTAAATCAATTATTATTAATATCATTTTAATTAGTTTAACAAAATATACAAAATTGCTATTTAATATTTTTTTTAAATTATCATTTACATAAAATATAAAGATAACCAAAAATATCTTCCGTATTATTACATTGTGATGTTTTTAATTATATTATATGGCTAAAAATATGATATCAAAATATACTATTTACAAACCAGCTTAAAATTTAAATATACTTTTTAATCTAAAAATGATTTATTGTAATAATCAACATACTACCTTATTGTAATAATCAAAAAAGTACTTTACTATAATAATCAAAAAATACTTTACATCAAATAAATTGTACTACCCAGTTTATAATAATCACCATACATCACCGCATTGTTTTTCATATTTGTTCATATTAATGGCATGTCGCAGAGTTTGGCGTTATTGTCGCTTAGCACGAATATGTTTATGTCTACTCGGGTAAATCGATGTGACGAGTGAAAAACCCTCTGCGTAGCTTTTGCCGATAGTTTTAAGGCATCACGCAAAGGCGTGAAAACCCCCTGAGCACAAAGTCACGGGTATACATAATTCGGTTCAATTAGCAATAAGTGATAAGAAAAAAGTAGCAAGTTTCTTGTACTCTATTACTGAAGACTGTGAAACTGATAGAAGAAACAGAAGGAAATGATTAAAGAAACTAGAGAAAGAAATACCGTGAAAAACCATTGGCAGAACTTGGATAATATTTGTACAAATACAACTCTAGAGGATGTACAGTTAATTGTTAAAATACATTACATTTAAATGTTAATAAACATTATATTAAAATGTAAATTTACATTACATTTACAGGTTAAATAACCATATTTTTATTTAGAATGTTAATTTAAATCACAAATAAATATTAATTTAAATTGCAAATAAATCTTAATCTTAATTACGAATAAATATTAATTTAAATTACAAAATATGTTAATTTAATTCACAAATAAATATACTAGATTTTCAATATAAAATACTAATTCAAAACTTGATACCTAACAATAATAATCAATAAGTTTTAATTATTTATTTTGTAAACATAACCACGTTATAAATGCAACTCCCAATAAAAGTCAATAGAAATACATGCCTTCTAAGTAATAAAAAAAAAGCATGCACAAACATCAGTAAATGGTCTGTGATTGTTGTTACGGTACAATTGCTAACTATGAACCAAAACTGAAGTTATATGTACTTTGCTTATAAATGTTACACTAATTATAAGGCTTTGCTGATATACTGTGAATGTAATTAAAAAGCATAATAATTAAAGCAGAGAGTTGAATGTCTATACCAATTCCATGAATGTAAAGTTAAAATATAACTTTTATGGGACATCAACTGTTCGAATAGAAAATACTAGCGGTTAGTTCATACATTTATATCTCAATTGATTGTCGTGTATGTGATTTATAAAAATGAATGAAAATATTTCCCCATTGATGATTGCAAACATATTTTATTAGCAGATTTAATTTTTCAAATAAAATTTATTACTATTTGTTATTTTTTTAAGCAGACGCGGGAGATAAGTTTTAATTTAATTAATTAATTAATTAATCAATTAATTTGCTTGTTAAAACATAGTCTTTGTTCATGATTCAAACTCGCTATCGATTAATAATTTTAAAAATTGTTTTAATTTTTATTTAGATTGATGACGTCAAACTTATGTAACAATGACAATAATACATGTAATAAAGTAAAACTATAGATATTCATCAGACCGAATGCAATAGAACTTTGATCAATAATTGAAATAAGTCAAGTAGTTACGTTTCATCAACATTATTTACGTTTCATCAACATTATAAACATTTCTTCAACATTCTTTGCGTTCATCAACATTATTTACGCTTCATCAGCATTGTTTGCGTTTCATCAAAATTGTTTGCGTTTCATCAACATTTACGTTCCATCAACATTTTTTACATTTTTTTACGTTTTATCAACAATATTTACGTTTTATCAACATTATTTACGTTTCATCAACATTATTTACATTTTATCAACATTATTTACATTTTATCAACATTATTTACGTTTCATCAACATTATTTACATTTTATCAACATTATTTACATTTTATCAACATTATTTACGTTTCATCAACATTATTTACATTTTATCAACATTATTTACATTTTATCAACATTATTTACGTTTCATCTACTTTATTTACATTTTATCAACATTATTTACGTTTCATCAACATTATTTACATTTTATCAACATCATTTACATTTTATCAACATTATTCACGTTTCATCAACATTATTTACATTTTATCAACATTATTTACATTTTATCAACATTATTTACGTTTCATCAACATTATTTACATTTTATCAACATTATTTACATTTTATCAACATTATTTACATTTTATCAACATTATTTACGTTTCATCTACTTTATTTACATTTTATCAACATTATTTACGTTTTATCAACATTATTTACATTTTATCAACATCATTTACATCAACATTATTTACGTTTCATCAACATTATTTAAATTTCATCAACATTATTTACGTTCATAAACATTATTTAATTATGTTTCATCAACATTATTTACATTTCATCAACATTTTTTTACGTTTCATCAACATTATTTACATTTCATCAACATTTTTTTACGTTTCAACAACATTATTTACGTTTCAACAACATTATTTACGTTTCATCAACATTATTTACATTTCATCAACATTTTTTTACGTTTCATCAACATTTTTAGCGTTTCATCAACATTATTTACATTTCATCAACATTATTTACATTTCATCAACATTATTTACGTTCATAAACATTATTAATGTTCATAAACATTATTTACGTTTTATCAACATTATTTACGTTTCATCAACATTATTTACAATTCATCAACATTATTTACATTTCATCAACATTATTTACATTTCATCAACATTATTTACGTCCCATCAACATTATTTACGTTCATAAACATTATTCACATTTCATCAACATTTTTTACGTTTCATCAACATTTTTAACGTTTTATTATTATTAATCATTGTAGTGATAAATTTTCTATATATGATTTAAAATTCCAAAGTGATTGTTTCTCGAATTTAAAAATAAAATCTGCTAATATTTTATTGGTGCATATTTAAATGTGAAATTACTCAGGGAATAAAAACTGGCAATAATCACTTAAAGCTTTAGAGACAAAATTTAAATACATTCTAACATTAAAATATTCGTTCAAAAACAGTTTAACCAAAAGTCTTTTGACTCTAAATCAATAATTTCAATTATCAAAACATATTCTATACGAATATGTATTCAAAGAGCGGATTAATTCCTAGCTGTTTAAATAAATAAATTAATTGCTATCATAATAACCTGCAGAATTTAGAATTTAAAGTAACATCAGCTCTAAGATAACCATGTTTCTCGGTACAACGTCGTCCCAATATTGGAACATCATTGTCACAATATTGTAACCATATAGCCAATGTTGTAACGATACCAGGGCAATATTGCCTTAACTATTATAACCAGGGTTCTAACAACATTATAACCAGGGTTGTAACAACATTATAACCAGGGTTCTAACAACATTATAACCAGGGTTGTAACAACATTATAACCAGGGTTCTAACAACATTATAACCAGGGCTCTAACAACATTATAACCAGGGTTCTGACAACATCATAACCAGGGCTCTAACAACATTATAACCAGGGTTGTAACAACATTATAACCAGGGTTCTAACAACATTATAACCAGGGTTCTAACAACATTATAACCAGGGTTCTAACAACATTATAACCAGGGTTCTAACAACATTATAACCAGGGTTCTAACAACATTATAACCAGGGTTGTAACAACATTATAACCAGGGTTCTAACAACATTATAACCAGGGTTCTAACAACATTATAACCAGGGTTGTAACAACATTATAACCAGAGTTCTAACAACATTATAACCAGGGTTCTAACAACATTATAACCAGGGTTGTAACAACATTATAACCAGGGTTCTAACAACATTATAACCAGGGCTCTAACAACATTATAACCAGGGTTCTAACAACATTATAACCAGGGTTCTAACAACATTATAACCAGGGTTGTAACAACATTATAACCAGGGTTCTAACAACATTATAACCAGGGTTCTAACAACATTATAACCAGGGTTGTAACAACATTATAACCAGGGTTCTGACAACATCATAACCAGGGCTCTAACAACATTATAACCAGGGTTGTAACAACATTATAACCAGGGTTCTAACAACATTATAACCAGGGTTCTAACAACATTATAACCAGGGTTCTAACAACATTATAACCAGGGTTGTAACAACATTATAACCAGGGTTCTAACAACATTATAACCAGGGTTCTAACAACATTATAACCAGGGCTCTAACAACATTATAACCAGGGTTCTAACAACATTATAACCAGGGTTCTAACAACATTATAACCAGGGTTGTAACAACATTATAACCAGGGTTCTAACAACATTATAACCAGGGTTCTAACAACATTATAACCAGGGTTGTAACAACATTATAACCAGGGTTCTGACAACATCATAACCAGGGCTCTAACAACATTATAACCAGGGTTGTAACAACATTATAACCAGGGTTCTAACAACATTATAACCAGGGTTCTAACAACATTATAACCAGGGTTCTAACAACATTATAACCAGGGTTGTAACAACATTATAACCAGGGTTCTAACAACATTATAACCAGGGTTCTAACAACATTATAACCAGGGTTGTAACAACATTATAACCAGGGTTCTAACAACATTATAACCAGGGTTGTAACAACATTATAACCAGGGTTCTAACAACATTATAACCAGGGTTCTAACAACATTATAACCAGGGTTGTAACAACATTATAACCAGAGTTCTAACAACATTATAACCAGGGTTCTAACAACATTATAACCAGAGTTCTAACAACATTATAACCAGTTTCTTTTTACAAATATGTACCCGTAGTTCATTCTTATTTACAGAATGTGTATCAAATCCTCTACATTATCATCATATCAGTCGATACCTTAATTATCAGCAAACAAGTTGATGAATTATAACTGCATTCAAAGTTATGGATGACAAATAAGAGTAATACTTTCCATCGAACGGGTAAATAACTATATTTAGAGTAAATTTTAAATAAGAAAATATTATAAGGTAAATCAATTGGAAACAAACTATAAAATGATTCATAAATGAAATAAAATATTAATAAGTGTATCTAATATTAATTAAATTGTTACTTAACCTCTTTCAATAGTAGGTACAAATCAGTAAACAAACAAATGATCTAATTAATTTTAAATAGAACTTAAAGCTCAAGCTAAGTACATTTACTACTATAGATAGTCAATGACTCACATGAGTTCATTTTTAATAAGTTAAAATAAGCAAAAATTAAACACAATTACTAGCAATATTTTATAGGTTCCATCAACTTTATTTACGTTACTTGTAAAAAATATAAGAGATTTTTCTTTCATCGCTATGCATGTATTTAATTAAAATAGTTATTTATTTATTATGAAACACAGGGTAAGTTCCGAGTTATTGGACAGTTCCACATATTCGATCATAAAAGAAAAAAGTATATAATAAAATATTATTTGAATTTCATTTAAATGACAAAAAACAGTGTTTTCTATCTGCTTCGTATATAAAAATAATTTAGCTAATAATTAAATCAACCCGAAACAGAGAAATAGTGTTTAATAAAAATATTTATCATTTATGAACCTTTTTCTATCAGTTTTTTGACACCAAACATAGAACAGTAGAACTGAATATTTGATACATAGAGTCACGCTAGGGTTTGGCAGCCTAAAACTTAATGTTATTTACGCTATGCTAACTTTATATACATTGAGCTATAGGTTACAATGTACACAGAACTAATAGATAACAGTGTAATATAAATACTGTAACAATACAATAACAGTTAAATAACGATACTATAACAATACAATAACAATACAATAACAATACAAATAACAATACAATAACAATACAATAACAATACAATAACAATAACAATACAATAACAATACAATAACAATAACAATACAATAACAATACAATAACAATACAATAACAATACAATAACAATACAATAACAATACAATAACAATACAATAACAATACAATAACAATACAATAACAATACAATAACAATACAATAACAATAAAATAACAATACAATAACAATACAATAACAATACAATAACAATACAATAACAATACAATAACAATACAATAACAATACAATAACAATACTATAACAATACAATAACAATACAATAACAATACAATAACAATACAATAACAATACAATAACAATACAATAACAATACAATAACAATACAATAACAATACAATAACAATACAATAACAATACAATAACAATACAATAACAATACAATAACAATACAATAACAATAAAATAACAATACAATAACAATACAATAACAATACAATAACAATACAATAACAATACAATAACAATACAATAACAATACAATAACAATACTATAACAATACAATAACAATACAATAACAGTTCAATAACAATACAATAACAATACTATAACAATATAATAACGATATAATAACAATATAATAACAATACAATAACAATACAATAACAATACAATAACAGTTCAATAACAGTTCAATAACAATACAATAACAATATAATAACAATACAATAACAATACAATAACAATACAATAACAATACAATAACAATACAATAACAATACAATAACAATACAATAACAGTTCAATAACAGTTCAATAACAGTTCAATAACAATATAATAACAATATAAAACAATATAATAACAATACAAAAACAATACAATAACAATACAATAACAATACAATAACAATACAATAACAATACAATAACAATACAATAAAAATACAATAAAAGTACAATAACAATACAATAACAATACAATAAAAGTACAATAACAATACAATAACAATACAATAAAAGTACAATAACAATACAATAACAATACAATAACAATACAATAACAATACAATAAAAGTACAATAACAATACAATAACAATACAATAAAAGTACAATAACAATACAATAACAATACAATAAAAGTACAATAACAATACAATAACAATACAATAAAAGTACAATAACAATACAATAACAATACAATAAAAGTACAATAACAATACAATAACAATACAATAACAATACAATAACAATACAATAAAAGTACAATAACAATACAATAACAATACAATAAAAGTACAATAACAATACAATAACAATACAATAAAAGTACAATAACAATACAATAACAATACAATAACAATACAATAACAATACAATAAAAGTACAATAACAATACAATAACAATACAATAAAAGTACAATAACAATACAATAACAATACAATAAAAGTACAATAACAATAGCTAAAAAACAAATAAAACGATCAAGAATTGTGTATAAAAATACAAAGCTAAATCCTATTCATTTCAACAAAACTGTACATAAAGCCTACAATAATTTTAACTTTAAAATAATAAGCTATCTAGCAATATAAATAGTTCAATTAATTCCAAAGAATCAATTATAGAGTAACTACACTCTATATTTACCAAAGCTTAATTCCAGTCTCAGAATGTTAGTTTCTATCGATCTCTGGCACTAGCGCTCCATCACATTTGAACACGGCTGTTGAAAACTTTATCGCGGTACTGATACAGTATCTACACACAGAGTTTTATCCAGTTGAAAATCACAGAAGTTTCCATGGAGTGACATGTTGATGGTAGGCTTCATGTTGGCTCAGACTTATATACAGTATATTAACCCTAAACAGAGAGGTGTGTGATTTGACCCTTTGTTAGGGTATTTAACCCTTTCTATACTCTATTTGACCCTTTGTCTATCCAATTTAACTCTTTGTCTACCATATTTTACCCTTTGTCTACCGTATTTATCCCTTTCTCTACCATATTTTACCCTTTGTCTACTGTATTTAACTCTTTGTCTATCCAATTTAACTCTTTGTCTATCCTATTTAACCCTTTGTCTACTGTATTTAACCCTTTGTCTACTGTATTTAACTCTTTGTCTACCGTATTTAACTCTTTGTCTACCGTATTTAACTCTTTGTCTATCCAATTTAACTCTTTTTCTATCCTATTTTACCCTTTGTCTACTGTATTTAACTCTTTGTCTACCATATTTAACTCTTTGTCCACCATATTCAACTCTTTGTCTATCGTATTTATCCCTTTCTCTATCGTATTTACCCCTTTCTCCACCGTATTTACCCCTTTTTCTACCGTATTTATCCCTTTGTCTACCGCATTTAACTCTTTGTCTACCGTATTTACCTTTTTCTCTACCGTAGTTACCCCTTTCTCTGCCGTATTTACCCTTTTCTCTACCGTATTTACCCCTTTCTCTACCGTAGTTACCCCTTTCTCTACCGTAGTTACCCCTTTCTCTACCGTATTTACCCCTTTCTCTACCGTATTTACCCCTTTCTCTACCGTATTTACCTCTTTCTCTACCGTAGTTACCCCTTTATCTACCGTATTTACCCCTTTCTCTACCGTAGTTACCCCTTTCTCTACCGTATTTACCTCTTTCTCTACCGTATTTTACCCTTTGTCTACCGTATTTACCCCTTTTCTACCGTAGTTACCCCTTTCTGTACCATATTTACCCCTTTCTCTGCCGTATTTACCCCTTTCTTTATCGTAGTTACCCCTTTCTCTACCGTAGTTACCCCTTTCTCTACCGTATTTACCCCTTTCTCTACCGTATTTACCCCTTTCTCTACCGTATCACAGCTGTTTCAAACTAGCTTTACTCCAATGAAATAGTCCGCACTTTCATCCAAATAATCTTTGATGTCAGAGTAACTTGAATTCATCAAAGTAACTTCGTACTTCACATCATTGCAACCTGTTTCATTTAAAATGAAATAAGACCAGACAGACTTATTTTATTTAGTGTCATAGAAAACTTGTAAACATTGTACACAAATTGCGCTTATAGCTGCATGTTACTAAAACTTTTACTAAAGTTCCATATAAATCACCTAAGTTATACAACACGACACACACTCTTTGTTAAATCATCACCTATCGACTGAATAGTGACTATTTCATTGATCAGGCTTTTCACCGCTAAGTTGACAGGGAGTAATGAAAAGGCACACAAACAAAGTTTGTCTATCATTTCGATAAGTGTTTGGGTAATTCGCATGCTATTATGACTAATACATGTTAGAAAAGAACTGTATCAGTGATTAAGCATACGAGTTGGCTATGTTACAGTACTGTTCAGTTTCGAATAGTATTGTTTTATGCAGTTTCAGTAGCTTGATGCGTTTAAAATTAGTTTTAATAAAGCATTTTATTCAATAAATTTCTCCTTTATTACTTTTGCCATTTAATGTAGTAAGATAACAATATATGATAAATAAATTGAATTATTTCTCCTGTTATTAAAGTTACCTTTAAAAATAACAATATATGAAAAATAGTCAATTGTATAAGCTACAAGTTAATCTTATAATTTAATTTAAAAAAGACTTTGATTACAGTTCTCATATTATTCATTAAAATGATATACCTATTTATGATTATATTGATATATCTAGTGAAACATTTAAACAATAATAGATAACGTAAATGGTTGAAGTTTATTGTAACGATATCCAAACTGATAATAACTGACATGTTAATCTTTACTGCTCAAAGTTCTTTAATTGCAATATAGCGTGTTATGTTGCATGCACTTTAAGACAACATATAAGGCGATAAAGTGACGATTATTCCTTCAGAGGTATTCTATAAGCTGTGGGTGTGTATTAGTAGAATATACTGAGTAGATAACATTTCCCACAGTCAATTTGATACTAAATGTTAAGCATATAACTTAATTAAATGTAACTCTACACTAAAGATTTATAATGGTTAGTGCTATAGTGCTATGAATTTTCTGTTATCGATATGTTCCGCGCAATTTGCCGATTTTACACCAATCTCGAGAATGCGATGCGCGTTATTCTTATATTCAAAATGTCCGAACATCTCGAGAGTGTGCACTGGTCGTGTGCGCAAATTAGCGATCGGGACAATCTGGAGATTGCAAAAGTGTCAGTTGCGCGTTTTATCAAATTGCTCATTCGTATCAATAGCATTTAATTTTATGCAAAACTTTTCTTAATATTTTATTCAATTTAAAAGATGACCTTTCTACATAAAAAAGAACGGCAAAACAAAAGAGGTTAATTTCAAACGTTCGCATAGAAAAATAAACAACTCAAACTGCATGATTCACTCAGGTACCTAGAGTTTACTCTATAGGCTTTGCCTCCAAAGCGAGACACTTTAATGCATCACACTAAATAGTTTTGATGCACTTGAGTGTTTCAAGAGCTTGAACGTGCATCAGTTCGATGCACTTTAGTGTCTCAGCTATAAGTCTGTTAAAATGATGAAGAAATTACTCTCATTATTTTAGCAAAGGATAATTTGAGACACTAAAGTTCATCGAACTGATGCACTTAATTTTGAGCTCTCGAAACACTTGAGTGCATCTATATTAACTATAGTTTGATGCACTAAAGTGTCTCGGTTTGAAGACAAACTCTATAGAGTACACTCAAAGGGGTCTAGGCTGATTTTCCGAAAACGAATTGACCAGTACCAAATTTTCCGAAAACTAATTCGTCGAAACAGATTTACTTGTTTGCCGAATCCCATATTTGCCGAAAACTAATTTTCCGAAATACGGATTTGCCGAAGGACAAATTTTCCGAATGACGAAGTTGTCGGAAATCAAATTTAATGTTTTAAAAATAACATTCTGTGGAACTTTATAGTTCTCATCATTATAATATCTTTTGCATAAAAAAAAACATTTCTTACATGAATATGACATTGCTATTGCTATATAAATTTGTGTTCCGCTAATTGGCATTACTAATAAAAGGTAGATAGAAATCAATGTTTTTAACTGAAACAAATTTATTCATGCAATTAAGTGACACTATGGTTGAAGCCAGAGGTATATTGGGAAGATATAAACATAACTAATAATTATGTTATCCATTACTAACAATTTTATAGTCTAAACGCAATAAATGGAGTAAATATTAATATATCAGCTTCTGTATGGAATACTATTAACAACTGAATCCAAAATAAGAATCCCATGCGTGCTTTATATGGCGTATTTACACTAAGAATTTTAGTCAAGTAATCACACAAAGTTGTTTACATGTAGTTTATTTAACTCGCCGTGATATATACCATTCCGGCATTAAAACAAAGCACTATAAATGAACTATTCACAAAAAATAGAATAAACATGTTATAGTAACACACAATCTAAAAACAAGCCAAACGCTCAAATGAATGAAATGTAACATGCACCCAAAACTGACAGACTGATACTGACTGAATAAAGCTTGAACGTCTTCAAAATAAGAACAAAGATAAAGGATCATTTAGTTTTACAAAGATTAACAGTTAGAGATAGAATAATTATAGGATCAATTTTAGTGTAGCTTAGGCTTGATTTCGTTATTAGTTTTTTTTCTGTAACTTAGTGTATACTTCTACATTTTGCTATAAATAAGTATTACGGTAAATTTTACTTTTGGGGAATTTGTCTCTCGGCCAATCTTCACTTCGGCGAAAACGTTTTCGACAAATTTGGGTTTCGGCAAATTCGTTTTCGGAAAAACAGCCGGATACCCACTCAAAGTACCTGGGTGCACCAGAATTTTTCTGAGTGTACGGTTGATGTTATAGGCAATCTTATAGGATTGATGTTATAGGCAATCTTATAGGATTGATGTTATAGGCAATCTTATAGGATTGATGTTATAGGCAATCTTATAGGATTGATGTTATAGGCAATCTTATAGAATTGATGTTATAGGCAATCTTATAGGATTGATGTTATAGGCAATCCTATAGGGTTGATGTTATAGGCAATCTTATAGGATTGATGTTATAGGCAATCTTATAGGATTGATGTTATAGGCAATCTTATAGGATTGATGTTATAGGCAATCTTATAGGATTGATGTTATAGGCAATCTTATAGGATTGATGTTATAGGCAATCTTATAGGGTTGACGTTATAGGCAATCTTATATGAATAAGTTGTTCAAAAATGACTAATAATTCAATAGAAGTTGCTGTAAATTAATTCACAATGTCTCGATTTTAGAATGAAATTTAATTAATATCAATTTGAAAAATGGCTCAATTAATTTAAATATTTTTTTCTGGCTAAATAGTGCAAAACTATTTAGTTATGTGAGAGACTATATACAAGTACGGTGCTCTTTAATTTAATTTATTTCTAATTTCACTGTAACTGCATTAAACATTATTAATTTATAAAGCGTTTAGAATTTGATATATCATGAAAATAAAAATCGGGTATGGAATAGGTGACTATTTAGTGAAGTAATTTAATTTAATACTTTCCAAGTTTAGGTTGAACAGCAATGAAATTTACTATTTTAAATTAATAGAATTCTATATATTCAACGTTATCAATTTCATATTGTTAAAAGGTATACACTTCCGTCTAAAAGTTATGGTAATTTAATAAGTTTCATATTAATATCTAAAAATTATAGAAAATAATCTCTAAGTCAGAAAAACTGTGCTTTTTTTTATAATTTTTTAGTAGGGGTTTAGCCAAGAGCCATATCACTGACGTCAAAAGAAAATTAAGTACAAGGGACTGGAAGAAACATTCAGAAAGGAAAGTGGCTCCATGAACAAAGTCACCTACCAACGTCGGTGGCAAGCTCATGGATGCAGAAAATACTCTGAGAATGCAGTCACTTATTAATTAAGGAATGTCAGAGAGTGAAGAGAAAAATGAAGAGGTGATAATAAATTAATCCTACGAGTCTACCTAACGAAAAATCTAAGACCTCGTAGTTGAAGAACATAACCCTAGCGCTATCTTTTAAGACTGCAAGTAGCGTTAAAAAAATTATAAACATGGTAGAAAAGAAAAAACAAGATAATACATAATCCATATTACAACTAATCGGCGTCCATTTTTGTACTTCAATACTTTTCTCCAGATTTTTTTAAATATTTTATAAAAGTAATGGGTATATGAATTTTCTCAAAAACCTAGAAAGAAATCTGTTTTTATTGATGGGGATTTTGTCTAAAAAAGATATTTTCAATGTTTGAACTTATATCATTGTCCGTTTTCTGACCATTTACAACACCACACTCATCAATTAGGAAGTTGTTACATCCACAAAAATGATTAAAACCTTATGAAAAATTAACTATGGATGGAGAAGGTTCCAACAAACAAAATGATACTTGAAAGAAAACTAACCTTCAATAACTGTTGAACTATGCGAATTCAAAGTTAGGTACACTTTTTCGTGGGTCAACCTGTATATATTTTATTAAATTTAGAATGTAAATTATACCTACTGAAATCAACTTTAAAAATGTAACACAATTTATTCAGAGACTAAGGTATAGTATGATTCGAATTATAATTCGAAACTATTATAATTCTCACATACAATAATGATAGTTCGGGATTCCCCGCAAATCCATTTCATAAGTTCATACATTTTAAAACTTTTTTACATATCGCTATCGGCTTAACCAAATAAATTAGTAATATTAATACCACGAAAAGTAAATACTTTTTTACTTAAAGATATACTAGAGGTTAGGTTTCGAAATGTTATCTAAATTATCATATGGCATCATTTTTCAACATTAAAGAATAATGACCATTTTATAATCATTATTTAATATGTAGCGAATGGAACAAACTGTTATCCTTATACGCACTATACCTGACGATTAAATTCTATTTTAAATATCTTTCATATTTCAAACACAGGCACAATTGCACATCTTCTTCAAGTCTGTATAGACATGCCTAAAGGTCTCTATATTTAGTCTTAGGCCTATCAGCCTATGCGACTAAGCAAGCCTCAAAATTCATTCTTTTGCGCCTAGTCCTCACACGGATTTTAACAGGATTAGTCTCTAAGCTCCGCATGTCAGAAACAAAGGATTTTTGGCGACAGGTTTCTTTTTATGTTGTCGGTGCGAAAAATCCGTTTGAATATGCAAGGTATTCTGACCTCCGCTGTGTTCAAAAGGAATGAAATTAGAAAAAGGCCTTTAGACTAAATGTGTGCTTTGTATCGTCAGTGAAAATATATTACCAAAGGTTATGAAAAGAGTTGTGATATGCGTTTAATATTATAGATCTTGAGAATATAATAGACGAAATGAAATGGTATCGAATAGTATATATACCGCTGGTTAAGAATGATTCAATAGTCTTCAATTCAATCCGTCTATAATATTTTCAGGATCTATGATTTTTAACGCATATTGTCACAACCCAAATTATGAACATTATGCCAAAACTAGTCAAAATTATATTACTGTAGTCTTTAATTTTATACTGCATTTATATTTTAAAGTTAATCTTATTAAACAGTATAAACATAAACTTATCTCTATATAGTACACTCTAAAGAATAACCAAAAGAATTTTATCTAAGACCAAAATGTGATTAATAACTCCGAAGGTAGACGTAAATTAATACAAAAAAGTAGCGTTTTCTCCGCCATCTAACGAGATACAGACTCCAGAAGAGCTGACGTCTCGCTCATAAATTATTAACAATATCCATCACTTGACCAAATTTAATAACAGCCGCCCTACCGATGATGCCAAACACTTCTTGCTTCCATCTTGCGGGGTGGAAAGGGGGGGGGGGAGTCATCAGTGGATGTACAGGGAAATAACCAGATGTGAAGTGGAAGGGAGTTAGAAAAGAATTTGGTGAAGTATTGAAACATGCGAGAATATTTCAAGAAGTTTTTATTTTAAGAACTTACCACGCGCGCGAAAAACTGACTCAAGAATAGATGTTAATTTTACAGTAATTTTTCTTTATACAATATTTTTTTTACAGTAATTTCACACCAATTAAATAGTGTAATTGATTCTTATAGTCTAAAAGTTCATGCCCTACCCATTAATTAGAGAAATAACAAAAGCGTTTTCCGTTTTTGAATCTGCAAAATTATCTTAAAGAAAGCTGGAACGCATAAATTAGATTTACAGTATTCAGAAAGTATTTATTAACATAGATCATACCTCAAATGAAAAAATAAAAACACTAAAGTGCCGTACACACGTAAGGTTTTTTAAGTCTCTCCACCAGACTTTTTGCTAAGCTCCTCCTACTTTTACCACGAGAATATAAGAAAAAGGGATATAATAATTATTATTTATTTTATCTCAATTGGTATCCATAAATTAGAAACACATTAAATTATTATTGCACTATTTTTTCTTTATAACCGAAGATGTGAAACTGACTGATAATTCGTAACTTACCTTAATTAATCTCTTGGAAGTAACTCTCAGGAATATTGATATCAATTGACTCAAGTTCCATTGAGCTGCCAAGAGATATTAAACCTTCTTTCATCTTTCCACTCAAATCACAGAGCTGCTGAGACTGCCTCTTTGAAATCAATTTAATTACCCAATCAAAGATATTAATAATATCCACCTGAAAGACGTCTGTCAATAAAACTTTCTTTGGGATCTCACAGCGGACAGTCCATTGGAAATAGAAATTAGTGATGATATAGGAAACTTAGAGTGAAACGATTTGGTGTATCTGTAACGTCAAACTGTAAGGCTAAAAGAAATTTAAATTACATTTAAAGACTTATGTTAATTTATCAAAACTATCTACCATCATGAATATTTTTTTACAAAACTATCAGGAAATAAAGTTAAAGCGATCCCTAAAAGGTTAATTCCTTAATTCAAATTTCCAACACTTTAAAAGAAGTAGGAGGAAAAGAATGCGATTCCAATTTTTACAAAAGCAATAAACAAATTCGATTGGCAGATACTTTCAGTCCCCAATTTCTCGTGTCAGTTCCCCAGCAGGTGGCGCTAGAGTGGCTCTGTGATGTGCAGATGCTGATAGACAGTTTGGACCAATCTAAAGGGCCCGTACACACGCAGGGATTTTTAAGTCTTTCCATCAGACTTTTAGCTAAGTTTCTCCTACTTTTTCTACGAGACTTTTAAATCATATAAGAAAAAAGGATAAAGTTATTATTTATTTTTGTTGGTATCCGTGATGCCTGCATGTATCATGGATACCGACTAAAATTAATATTAATTATATCGTTTATTTGATTCAAGAGACGCGTGGAAAAAGTTAGAGGAGCTTAGCAAAAAGTTTGGTGGAAAGACTTAAAAAACCTGCGTGTGTACGGCCCTTAAGGGGTACGGAGGCTCGACTTGATTGTCAACGCCTTTCGACTTCTGATAAGGAATTCGACACCTGCCCGCCTATCTGCAAACCGCAGGGACGCTTTCTTGTCACCGTAAATAAAGCGGCTGAGGAGGGATGCAAATATGGCGAGATTATCCCGAGAAATATGGCTTGGAAAGGAGTGATTGTTTGAAAACTGCCATTTTCTACTATTTATACGCCAACATAAGAAATTAGTTAATTATAAAGCAATAATGATGTGGATTATACTCTACTGTCATTGTTTTAAATATGTATTATTTATTATTGATTTCACTAATAGGAATAAAATGAATATGGTTATTCAATTATTTTAGTAGGGGTTTAACGTCTACTTTGGAAACAGGTGTCATATCGCTAACGTCAAAAGGTAGTTAAATACAAGGGACTGGAAGAACCAGTCAGAAGGGATAATGACTCAGGAACAAAGTCACCTACCACCGTCGGTAACATTTCTCATGAATGCAGAAAATCAAGTACGTGAATGCAGTCACTTATAATAGACCAAGGAATGTGACGGAAAATGACACCAGTACCGGTGGCTGCATTCACGGATGGAAGAGGAAAATGAAGAGGTGATAGTACATTAAGCCTATGTATACGAGCCTACTTAACAAAAATCTAAACCTCGTAGTTGAAGAGCAGAACCCTAACGCTATCCTCTAAAACTGCAAGTAGCGTTAAAAAGTGATAAACATGGTAAAAAGGAAAAATCCGTAATCCTAGTTACAACAGTTCGGGGCCCATTCACCACAGACAGCTTCAGGATAGAGCCCCTTGGGCTGAATATGGTTAACCGAATCAGATAGAATAATTGTTGTGGGGTAATTGAAGATTAGAAGGGAGAATCACTCAATCTTCTATGGCCCCACCATAACTTGTTATTTCAATACTAGGCACATAATTAGTTAGAATAACAACGCCTATTGTTAACTTATAATTAAGTATAATTAAAATTTGAATTCAGATCTAATGAGGTGATTTTAATGTGAATAAAACGTCAATAAAACACTGTCAAAAAAGAATCAATTCCTTGATAGTTCATTTATTCATATTATATAAGGAAATAAAAAAAAATAAACTATTCATTAATAATAGCGATAGATTACAGTCAATAGACTTTTTATCTTTTATAATATCAATTGCCTTTGTTATTCGAGACCAATCTACCATGAGTAAAAACCCTATATACAATAACATTCGTTGAGTTATATTACGCATATGTTTACAGTCGCTTGCTCCCTCTTAAAAGTTATAGCTTAAGGTAATTCTGAATAAACATCTTGAGACTATGACCAAATAAACAGAATGTTGTAATGAGGCTCCTCCCTCCCTCCCTTTCTTTGCGAATTTATAAACACCTTCAAAGCTACAAAACTTAGCCAAGAAATAGCACTAAAACATTTTATAGTCACATAGCTTTTTCGGTAGAAAGTGTAGAATTAAATGTTGTATTGTGTGCCTTGTTATTTCAATTTAAAAGCGGCTCAGAGCTGTTAACTGACATTTTAACACTGCTTGTTTTTTATGATATTAATTAATGAAGAAAATGAACTTAAAATATATAGTTTTATACAGAATTAATTAGTTGGTAGAGTATTTCCACTGTATGATAAATATATATGTAGGAATTAAATTTGTTTATCTATTTACCTTTATTATATATTAAATTATATAATATTGGTAGTATTAAATAGTCTTACCATATTATTAAAATTTAAAAATACAAATAATTAAAATGAATTATTTGATATATTTAAATTGAATATCCTTAAATACAGGCATTTATAGATGACAAATTCTTGTCAAATTCATTCCAAGACCACCAAGGGACTCGAACTTCAAAGCAGACTTTTATTTCGCACCAAAGTTGTCCGAATGCCAGAAGAAGAGCGCCCCATTTTTGGTGGACAGGCCGTTTGAAGCCCTCTAAACTTCCTAATGAAAATCTCGCCATTTTATTCAGGCTAAATTTGACGAGAGTTTTACATGAAGTACTTCCTTTGCCGGTGCCTTTTTACACAGAAAAATAATGGGGAATTTTGTAAGTTATATTAAAATTTGCCTGCATGGAAGTGAAGCGTCAACCAAATTACTTTGTAAGGACACTTTCAGGGAGTTCTTTTTGACAAAGTGTTTCTCAAATGAGTTACCTACTTTAACACTCACGCCATGTTTGATGATGTCTTCTAATTATATTTGAGCGCGTGAGCTCAAGGCTCAAAACTTTAGAAGAGTTTACTTTAACAGTACTTTCTTTGAACTAAATAAAAAGTTTGTTAATAAAAATAACAGAGTGTAATGAAGATGGCTTATATAATTAACATTGTTATTCTTGATATTTTTGGAGGATAATCAGTATTTTGAGCATTGCATAATATAATTAATTTAATATGCAGATAATATAGATATTTCTGTCTATTGGTTATATATTGTAGGGAATATTTCTTTTTATTTAATCATATTTATATAAGCTTATATATTAAAATAAACTTATATGTAGGAGTTATTTAAAAAACAGACTTCAGTAATAAGTAATAAAAAATGATAATTAAGGAGATTATATATAGGCAATTATACTGAACTTAAAACTAATTTACCAAGAAAATAATTTAAAACGGTGGGGTAAGTTCCGAGTTAATGGTCTGTCCCACATTTTCGATTGTAGGAAATTAAATTTAAGTTAGAAAATTATAATTCATTTTGAATTATCTGATGGTTCCGCATTTTCGGTCAAGAAGAACAAAATTCATACATGATCGAAAACGTGGAATTGTCTAATCATTCAGAATTCATCCCCTGTCTTTCTGAACAAAATATATTACTGAACACAATAAAAAACACGTAAATACTAATAGTCAAAGATATTCCAAAAGAAACTTTACTAATAGCAATGCTTGTAGATATTCTAAATTGGCCTGGGTACACGATGACAAAGTTACAAGATTTGAAAATAATATAAAATTAGATAACAGAAATTAGCAACAATCGGAGAGACTCTTTTCACTGACAGTACAGTCCATGAACAGACATACATGCTCTAGTCTGTAAATCCGTTATAGTGCTTTCAAATCTCTCCTAACATTCTAAACCGTTATACGAATCCTTTAAATTGTTCGGATTGTTGTAACAATGATTGTGGTAGTTAAAGAGCTTGTTCTTATAGGGAACTGTTGTAAATTGTAACCAAATTATAATCAAATAGATATAAACATTCAAATCTTGCTTATAGTATTCAGTTTTTTATAGGATAT
Source organism: Caprella mutica (assembly GCA_947561585.1). Lineage (NCBI taxonomy): Eukaryota > Metazoa > Arthropoda > Malacostraca > Amphipoda > Caprellidae > Caprella > Caprella mutica. The sequence goes on from CANNZV010000198.1 coordinate 117,579, forward strand.
AAACTAATAGCACGAAATACTTTTTATATTATATAAAATAAATTAAATATATATATTTCAAACACTGTGCTATCATTTAATAATCCATTTATTTCAAAAACGATATAAATTTCATGTCCAATGGATTTTATTACAAGAAACTAATTTATTCGTTAATATCAGAGGGGTATTATATACTAAATATGATCATAAATTTAATATAAATAATATAAATAATAATATAAAGGTATTATATATAATAAAATAATTTTATAACGGCAATATAAAAAATACTATAAAGCCATTATAGAATAATAAAATATTTCTATAATGTTATTATATATTAATATTAATATTATGAATTAATATTTAACTTTTTTTAGTTTTACAGATGGCGCTACTATACTCATGATAAATATGAGAAAATAAATGAGAAATTATGATCGAATTAGAATACGATTACAAAAAGACATTGTAGAATTATAAAATATTATTACAAAGAGATAATATTTAAATATATATCATATGCTAATCAGATAATCACCATAATTACTTACTTCCCATGTCATAACATACACTCCTATACACTGGTTCTAGGTAAATTCCACCCTGGTATATTCCACCTCGGTATATTCAACCCCATAGGTGTATTCCACCCCGGTATATTCCTCCCCTGTATATTCCACCTCGGTATATTCCACCCCAGGTATATTCCACCCCGGTATATTCCACCTCGGTATATTCCACCCCAGGTATATTCCACCCCGGTATATTCCACCCCGGTATATTCCACCCCGGTATATTCCTCCCAGGTATATTCCACCCCGGTATATTCCACCCCAGGTATATTCCATCCCGGTAAATTCCACCTCGGTATATTCCACCCCAGGTATATTCCATCCCGGTAAATTCCACCTCGGTATATTCCACCTCAGGTATATTCCATCCCGGTAAATTCCACCCCGGTGGCAATGATAATTAGGGTAACTATAAAAAGTCAAACATTTTATTTTTAGTTGGCCATTTGTTAAATTCTTCGTACCAATGAAGAAATAACTCAGACGATATCCTGAGACATTTGGACAATGTTTAGAAGCAGCTCAAGTCAATTTTTGAGACTTTATCCTAATAGACAAAAATACAATATTCCTAGTTGGGTAATTTATTTCGAAGTTTAAATGTTGAGCAAGTTAATATTAATTCCTTTTTAACATCAAACTGCAGTATATGATCATACAACCCATTAAATGTTTCTGCTTATAAGTTACTGTTTGGATTCTATGACAAAATCTTCTGTGGTCAAAATCTCTCCATGTAAAAAAAGGCAATGCTATCTCTCAGTTTTTAAACCCTGTGCAATAGTCCCCCTCATCCCCATCTAAATACCTGGTCAATAACAAATCATGTAAAAGTTGTAGAAAAGAAGTTTTCGGTCAAAAACCATTTTACACCACATATACTCGAAGTCAAATTACCGTATTTAAAGTAAAATAAAAATAACAATTAGTTCTTTATGACCTCATCTTACAGTTAATATCGCTGTTGCGTAGGCGATAGTGAAGAAAATCAGGTTTCGATTTATTGAAAATCAAAATACCTCAACTGATAAAGAGCGTTCACACAACATTTCTTCCTGCTGTTCTATCACATGTGTAGTGAGAAAGAAACAGCTTGTGAAGTTGTGAACACAACCATAGGTTTAATTTACTACAGTGAAAATGAAAGTTACCTAGTATTATATAAAATATTAATAAATGATTAATATCAATAACTAACAAACCTAACCCGTAAAGTGAGGTGGAACTGACCGGGGTGGAATGTACCGGGGTGGAATGTACCGGGGTGGAATATACAGTTACGTATTCCCTTATAGTTACTTATTCCCGTACAGTTATACTTATTCCCATAGAGTTGTATTCCCGTACATTTACGTATTAGTGTACATCACACTCACTGGTGAATTCGTGAAAAAATGTTTCTTTATTGAGTTAAATGTTAAAGAGTTTAAAATAGACATCAACTGTGACACATTCTATTAAACTGTTATACTGTTATATTTAACTATACTAACAATTGTACGAAATTATATGAAAGTCGGAATAACGTAATTACCCTACACTTACCTACATTTTGTTTCATTTATATATATTCAATCAATAAAGTTTATTTATCTTTTACATCTGTTCATGAATGTTATCCCTGAAATCTTATCTTAAATTTTCTATGATTTGTAGTTTTCTGTGAAAAATCAATGAGTAACAGCAGTAAAATATAACAAATAATATATATTTGATTATTATTGTTATTAATTGATTATTGTGTTGTACAATGTACAATTAAAACTGAAAAAATCAATAATTAATGGTATTGCGGGAAAAAAATTAATATCGTATTAAAAATAACGATAACATTATAAATGGACCGTTCAGAATGAATTTAACAAATAATAATAACATCCATTTTTAATAGGTATTAGTTATGAATTATCGGTCGGTTTCACATCTTCGGTCATATAAGAAAAAATTATGTAATAATGATTATTGAATATTCATATTTATTGGTACCTATCCATGACACCTGTAACAATTAAAATAGCAATTAAATAAAGACCATATTGTTTTTCTTATATGACCGAAGATGTGAACCCAACCAGTAATTCGGAATTACGTACCCCAATTTCCTAAACTGAAAACCGGAATATCATTTGTATTCATACTCTGAATGCTATACCAGCTGTTGCAATTTCTAAATACCTCAGTACTGATAACACTGAAGGCTACTGATACAAAACATGATGTGTTGTAGAAGATAGAGAGGCTATAGTGTACTTAGAGTCTTACTGAGAATAGGTGCTAAGTAATTAACCTGGCGACTTTTCTTAACAGTGATGATGTAATGAAACTAATTATCTGATCGTCTGTTTTAAAGTGCCTATTGCCATAATAAGGATAAAAATAGCTTTAGATTATTATATGTATTTAAAAATACATTATAATATGATCATATAGAAAAGATTTCATCCGGGTTTTATTTAGTATATCTGATGAATTAAATTTACCATATTTAAAGACTATGAAACGTTTTGTCAATTTACAAAGAAAATAGTAGCACTTTTTGAAGCAATATTGAGATACTGATAGTAACCTATTGCTGCTTATTGAATGATGATTTATGAACCCTACTATCAGCAATTGAATTAATGTATAGCAATAATTTTATTTACACATTGTTTCGTTTCATTTCAATTAGATGCACTGAAACATCAATGTGCTACAAAAAGAATATATTTATTTAACTATAACCATTCTGGAATAATGTAAGATTTATAATAATCCGATTAATTTAATATGACAATAAATAATCACAGAAAATGCTTCAATTAATAACAACACGCTTTATAATTCCTTGTAGTTAATACATAATTAGAAATATTTTATTATCATTTATTATCTTACAGAGTATCTTGCTAATAATTACCTACCTATAATATTTCCAGTTAATGGCTTAAATTAATGCAATATAAGATATATATTATAAATAATGCGTTCAACACCATTCGCTTAGGCCTATAAAGGCTATTATACACAATGAAGTTAGAGAGAGCCTTGGCAAGCAACTTGTCATGGATTCCCATCCTTGCAGCTATGATTTTACCTGTCACCTTCACAATAACGTGAGTTATTATCTAAATAAGATCTTGATCAATAAACGTAAATCTCGTACAACGGACGATCTGAAAACGAACACCATATGCAAAGGACAAATACTGTCCGTTGTAAGAAACAAGCATCTTATAATACGACGTATGTAAATTATATGGTTTAACATATAATTTATTCGTTTATCAAGTATTTAATCATATATTTATTATATTAAAGTTATTAAAGTTAACAATTAACAATTAATATATTGTTTTTTCAGAATTTCTCTAATTTTATTTAGTTAATTCAATATAATAATTTTGTTCCTTTTGCACAGCACATATATGTGAATTAAGCTATGATATAACAAAAATTCATACAATTCAAACTTGTTGTTTCCTAAAAAAAAATTGTGTAACGAACCCTCGATATTCAGTCCATTAAGGGCCGTACACACGTAGGGTTTTTTAAGTCTTTCCACCAGACTTTTTGCTAAGCTCCTCCTACTTCTTCAACGAGAATATAACCTAAATTATTGTCAGTCCTTGTTGAAATCTGTTAGTCTTTCAGATCAGAGACTTACTTTATGTGACTTTAGAAATCATTAATTCAACTTGACTATCTATGCGGAACATTATATGAGTATATTATAGCCTTAAAATCTTAATTCTTTCAGATATGGCTGGTCAGTGAGTTTAGAACTGGTGGAGCCGTGGTTCCCAACAATCAGCAACACTGGCGCCTACCCCCCAGTGAGCTGTTTCTTCTCTCTCATGTTAAGTATTGAGAGTTTCCTGTGTGAGTACCTAAGACACACTAAAAAAAACTAATTTAAAAGTAACTTGCAATGGGATAAACAGAATTCGAATATTAATTAAAATAATTATGAATGATCAATATTTGAAAATGTTCAATCCTGTTCGAATATGATCAAGTAATATTTGTTCATTGATATAGAAGTTCCTTCGACCAAGTTCCACTTGACTTAATTCTTTATTAGAAAGAAGATCCCGGTTGCAGATTTCTAAATCAACATTCCATATTTCGAAATCAATAATGGTAAATGTATTAATTTTCTTATATATAGTATTTTATTTATCATTCATTGTTCATTTATAAATTCTGTCTTACATCTTAAATTCAATTAATAGACTACACTATTCTCTCTCTCTTTTCAGTGTTCATCGTAGTGTTCTTCCGACACAGACAACTAATGGACCACTACGAACATGACTACGACAAGTCAGTGAACATTAACATTCCAAAGCACAGTTCGATAGCTATGTACATTGGAGTGGTAGCTTGTGTTGGTCTCATCATTGTTGGGAACTTTCAGGTAAAACACAAGAAATCAACTACAAAATGGGTAAAGGATATATCTATAATTTGAAAGTAAGGAGTCTACTTGACGATAGATCAGTTAGATGATATAAAAAATAAAGTATTTTTCAAATTGGTAGATAGATCCTGAAATTGATATGATCATATTCTTTCACAAATAATGTGTATGTAATTAATATATAAAAAAAATTCAGAATACAAGTTATACTTGCGTAATTTTATTTGATTTACTTAGTTAATATGTAACTTAATAACTCATTTACAAAATTAACATGACACATTTTAATTATATACAGGCATACCCGCTATTATTAAGTCTCGGACTTATGACAATCGAATAAGTGTGGGACATGTTTCGCTTTTATACCTCTTGGTATAGAATTTTGTTGGCCATTTTTAGTTGAGTTGTTTTAGCCGTCACTTACGCTGGTGGGATAAATTAAAAATAATTTTATGGGAAGTTAAATACGTTATTTACTATATAAATAATTGTAATCTATTCAACTTGCATTAGTTACGGCGAAAAAACCCATCAAAATTACTCTTATAATATTTTCTATATCAGGAAAAATAAATAAACGCAAATCAGATTAGCTCTTCATTTTCCTCTCTTTCAGTCTGTGAATGTCCCATTCTGGCACTCAATTGGTGGAGCTCTGGCCTTCTTCATCGGCACTGTCTACATGGCATACCAGGTAAGGTTCAAACTATCAATTACGTACTAACATTCGATATTAATGAGAACATCATTTACAAATAACTGAATCACTGTCAGCTACTCTTTCAAAAGCACCAGTTACTGCCATTTCTAAATGTACTAAAGTACGGAACAAATAAAATGAGAAGGGACAATCATTTCTCCTCCCCATTTTCTTTATTCCTATTTCGAGTACAGTAGAGCTCCTCTATAGTAAACTCTTATAGAGTGAATGTAGACTAGAGTCCTGAGTAAGAGAACCACCCCGTATAGTGAACAAATTCCCTTTAGTTTGCCATGAATAGCATTACTTTTCAAAAACTAATTGCTATTAATGGCAGACTAAAGAAAATCTGTTCCTGTTTATTTCTCTTACTTTCTATGAGTTCACTATAGGTATTATATATTTAACTTTATTAACATTAACTTTATACCTCCTGTACAAATCTGATAACCTTAGCCTCTGTACAAAAACAGAGCGCTAGGAAACAGTGCTCTGTAATTTCTATTATCATTTAGTTTTATTTTTGTTAGTTTAGAACCTAAAAATTGTGTACATATTTTCTGTTTCCCAATGATGATGCCTTCTTCTTAAATATTAAATAAAAGCGCTTGGATATATTGATATTTTTTTAGAGAATTCCTTAAATACAATATTCACTGTTTGCCAAATATTTTATCATGGTCGGAAATTGGGTGTTACACGAGGTATGACAAGTCAATTGCGCGGAAAGGTGTAAAAATTGAACAACGTTAATGCTCACTTTCCGACTACTGCGAGTGCGTGTATCCAATATTTTAGTTCATACTCTATACCTAATAAACCTCATGCGTATTAAACGTCATGCTTATCAAACGGCATGCGGAATAAATTTCATGCGTATCACATTCTTCTATCTAAGAATATTCATCAAATTTCTGAGTCAATGTTTTGTATCAAACCTCCATCCAATTGTTAAGTTAAATGACAAATAAGAAAAAAATCTAAAATATTGAGAGTCATATCGGGTAAGTAATATCTAACTACCATTTAGACTCTAAATTCCCAAATGTTAGATAGAATCATTACTCTGTTTGCTTATTAATACCCCCATTTTTGCCAGACTTTCCTCTCGTACAAGTGCGAAGTGAGTCTAACGAAGAAGTTCAACTCCCACTTCAGAGTGTTCTGTACCGTTGGTGCTATCCTTAGTATCATCTCTATGTTCATCAACATGGTACTCTACACCATTAAAGAAGTAGATGAGCCTTTAAGCACTACAGGTGAGTGCTTGTTAGGGTGGAGTGTTTTCCCAGCTTTTTTGAGTTGGGTCTGGTAATAGTGATAAAAAGTTGCCATTTAGTGCTGAAATTAAAGTGTGAAAAATCTTAGATCTCTAAACCAATTTTTTCATGCGCCACAAGAGACCTGAAAATTCGAAAAATAGTGAAAAACACCATTTTATGATTATTTTTTTAAATTTTCATTTTTCATTTATTTGATTCGTAATAGATACAATTAGATATATAAAGGTCCAATTTGCTCCAGAAAAAAATTAAAAGGCGCTGCTACATCATCTTCATGCGCCACAAATGTGTTAAATATAATCAAAATATTGAAAAATATCGATTATTTTCCACTTTTTAATTTTATACCTCAAGCTTTATTTCTTGTTTTCATATATTGTAATAGGTTAATTACAATCATATTTTATTATAGAAAACTAAATTTAGAGTACCAAAGTCATAGGATATCTTCTTCTCTCGCTACAATTGAGCTAATTATTAGCAAATATAATATCATAATTCAGTAATAATATAATCAAATGACGGTACATCTCTCTTTATGAAATATGAAATTAATTAACTAGTTCCAAATAACTAATAACAGAAGTCACCACAAAAAGGTGGCCGCATATCAAGTTCCAGTCTAACACAGCCCATCCTTCCTACCATTGCTGGGAGACTTAATTTTAATTATTCTTGTAACATATTAAGAAAATCATAGCCTTAGTACAAATCCAAAATACGTATTATGGGATATGCCAAGCTGCTTCTTCTGGTGACTGAAGTGTCCAGCAGCTTGGATTCACAAACCATGGGAAGATGAATCAAGCACGTTGTTAGACCACTGCCCTCAGAATTATAAGGTTATATGTAGTACAGCTGAAACACCGAGTGCTGGATTATTAGTTACTATCACAGTATATAATACAGTTTACATATCATTTGGTTTACGAATAGAGTATATCCATCGGTCTATGATGGGTTTAAACATCTGTTGAGATTAGTGAAATTCCCAAACAACACAAGTTAGTGGTCTAGGTTGGCAAATCGTATTGGTACTGTGTGGCTTTTTGCAAAATAGGCCAACAGGGTCACACCATGGACTGTTATGTTGAAACCATTTCGACCCACGATGTTACCGATATGTTAATCAAGTTTCAGTCTTATTATGTTAATACGCTATATAGTAATCAGGTTGGGCCAATATGACAGTTAAATGGGATGAAATCGCAACATTGAACCAACCTTCTCCCAAGGTATCATTCCCTGAGAATGGAAAACCACGTACTTTCTAGCCATTAACTAATAACTATATAAAAAGGGTCATGGAAAGTGGGTTTTGAATAGCGGACACACGTTTATTATAACATAGAACGATACAGGGATTACAAAATTGTAACTGATAGAGATGGAACCTTATCCTTAGACATGATAAGGGTCCTGGTTGGAGAGTCTCAAGAACACAAGATCATAATACCTTCAAAAACGTTTAGTCAATATAGACTAAGCGTCCTATAGATTCCTACAAAAGCTAGTGACGACTACATTTGTAGAAGTTGTATGGCAAGAGGTACGTGGCAGGCTGATTTATTCAAGGATAGATGATCGAAAGTGATAACAAAAATTTCATACAAAGAATGATTTTAATAATATGTTACAAGATTAATTAAATTCTCCCAGCAACGGTAGGAAGGATGGTTTGGGTTGGAGTGGAACTCGATGTGCGGCCACCTTTTCGTGGTGACTTCTGTTATTAGTTATCTGAAATTAATTAATTAATTTCATATGAATAAAAAGAGAGATGTACCGTCATTTGCTTATATTATTACTGAATTATGATATTATATTTGCTAATAATTAGCTCAATTGTAGCGAGAGAAGAAGATATCCTATGACTTTGGTACTCTAAATTTAGTTTTCTATAATAAAATATGATTGTAATTAACCTATTACAATATATGAAAACAAGAAATAAAGCTTGAGGTATAAAATTAAAAAGTGGAAAATAATCGATATTTTTCAATATTTTGGTTATATTTAACACATTTGTGGCGCATGAAGATGAGGTAGCAGTGCCTTTTAATTTTTTTCTGGAGCCAATTGAACCTTTATCTACCTTATTTTATCTATTACGAATTATATATATGAAAAATGGAAATTTAAAAAAATAATCATAAAATGGTGGTTTTTCACTATTTTTCTAATTTTCAGGTCTTTTGTGGCGCATGAAAAAAATTGGTTCAGATATCTAAGATTTTTCACTCTTTAATTTCACACAAAATGGCAACTTTTATCACTATTACCAAATCCAACACAAAAAGTTGAAAAAACGCTCCACCCTAGTGTTTATGAGCACCAAAATGCTTATTTACTATAAGCAGTTACATGTAAGCACCACAGGTGATTTCTTATGAGCACCTATATGCTCACCATCATGTTCATTTCTAAAACTACAGTATAATCCTATATAATGAACTCCAGAATAGTAGAGTCCTGTATAGTACACTTAGATCTGTACTGAACATGTTTAGTTTAGTCTGCCATAAATGACTGCAAGTTTTCTATACATCTCTATATAGTAAATTAGTTATATTTCATGAAAGAAGAGCTCTATCATTAAAACTGCTCTATAATGAAGTCATGTATATTGTATAGTGAACCATCTTGATTTTTAGAGTTCTGAGGAATATAATACCTTGTACATATAATGAATTTATTTCAAAAAGAAAACATTGTGTACAGTCTGCCATGAAAAGGCCTGTTTTCTATTCATCTCCTAAATCCTTTATAGTGAACTTGAAGTTGAAGTTGAAGTTCTCTATAGAGGACCTATACTGCAAGGGCTAGTTCGTGAGCTTTCACTGGTTAGATTAGTAGGTTAAATTATCTTCCACTATTGCAGTATATTACAAAAAAAAGATACGACAGAATGAGAATCCAAAGCGTTTATTTCTTAATTTACTAATTAAAGTATCGAGTTGTATTACAGTTTGATGGATACTACCCCTAATTCAAATAAAAATTTAATAGATTTTTTTTATGATAAAAAATGTGGAACCGTCAGATTACTTTTAACTTAGAAATAGAATGATCGATTTCACATCCAACAGTTACTTCTTATAATGGTAGAATATGTGTCATATATTTGCTTTGAATAATATGTACACATAGGCATTATTTTCTATGGGTGTATTATTTTTCTATAACTACATGCCAAGAAATAACTATAATTTTTAATACTAAGTTTTAATTAATGTATTCTCTCTCCAAAGCTTTTCCCTTCTCCTCCACCTCCGACACCTCTTCCACCACATCACCTCCCCCCACCCCCTCCACACCCTGCGCCGTTGATCCGGCTGCCCCCTTCATCGTAGCCTCAGCTCTCAGTGAATGGTGTATCGCCCTCTTCTTAGTCCTCTTCATCTTCACCTTCACACCAGGTAGGTCACCTTTGGTATAATATTGTGACAATATTGCAACAAAAAACATTACTTGATATATAAAAAACTATTTTATTTTTAAAGGAAATTTTTTTGTTTAAATATATATAATTTTAACAATTTTGTGGCAATAATGCTCCTAGAAACATTGTATATAAGAAGGAATATTGCTTTTAATAAAATTTTAAAAAGACCTATAAAGGGTGATTCATTTCAGATCCGAAAAAATTCGATAGTTTGCATAAAAACCCAAATTAAAATTTTTTTCAGGAATAACAAAATGTCCAAAAAGGCTTCGTTATCGAGATATTGTCCTATTGATACACACAGAGGGAATTTAACATAAAACAAACATTGTTTCACGAAAACCTAAATTAGCAAAACTGCTTAGATTTCAAAATTCTTACTTTTGAAGTTTATACGTGTACTTACGTTCCTAACAAATGATTATTATTATAAAAATAAACATAATAGACTAAATTCTACGTTTAATAACATTATAATAGGTACATATAGGTAATACGGTTTGTTTTGTTTTTATTTCCAACCAATAACCATCCAATAACTATATAACTTTATAAGTACTTGTCTATTGGTAAGAGTCCTTTTAAAACTTTAAAAATGAGTATCTTGAAAACTAAGCAGTTTTGTTCATTTAGGTTTTCTTGAAACAATGTTTGCTTTATGTGAAATTCCCTAAAATGTATGTCAAAAATTACTCTACATAGAAACAGGGTATCGATATTTCGAAAATGATGACTTTTTTGGACATTTTGTATTCCTGAAAAAGTATTCCATTTTTTTTGTAAAATCGCAAAATTTTGTCAGATCCGAAATGATACACCCTGTACATATATTACATGCTATATAGGGGGAGAATCACAGTACCCATAAACTTCATCAGGTGAACAGTATACGTACTCGGAAAGTGGTATTAACAATTAAAGATCATGTAAAGTTAATCAGAAATTAATGAAGGTCGAATTGGTTCACGAATTAACTTAACACCCACTTTCCGAGCACTATACGTGTCCCTATACTAAGATTTTCTACTACGCATTTCACATCTTTTGAGTGTTCGATTCTTTTTCAGAGTTTCGAAGGATCCGTTTTCTGGAAATTGTTCTCGAAATGAATTATGGCCGAAGATCCACGACGATGTGATGATTATTCGAAGTTGTTCATTTTTCTACTACGTATTTTAATTGTTTTAATTGTTTCCGAAAAATTATATCTAAATTGGTATTGTGGGAAAATATTAAATATCATTGTGTAAAGAATCCTCTCACATTTTGTCAGTTCAATTAAGGTTAAACTAAAAAAACATTTCCTACTGGATACTGAACATCTTTTAGTAACTCGGCTACTGTTTCACATCGGTTATTATTAAGATTGTGACAATATGCGTTCAAAATCATAGATCTTATGAATATCACAGACAAAATGAAATGAAATGGTATCAAATACTATATACCGCTGATTTAGAACGATTGAATAGTCTTTAATCTAAAACATCTTTACTATTTTCAGAATTCATGATTTTATACGCATATTGTCACAACCCTAGTTATTATACGTTTACTTATAATAGGAGATAAAAATTTGTTGATCGTATCATTTAATTTATTTGATGGTTCATACATTCTTCGTTGGTCTCACCACAACTTTTTCACTGTGAAGTAACATGTAACATTAAAGAGTTCAGAACATTACCACCAATAAAACTCATTCTTTTAAGTACATAGTTAAAGATAACAACATGTCGTTTAAATTCCCCAGTAACAACTCATTGAAAGAAATCATAACTGAACAACGGCTACCGATAAGCAATGATAGAGATCGATTTACATCGATAAATATTTTTCGTCATAAATTGAAAACGTAATTCATAATAAATTAAACATATTATAGTTTATTGCCTTTCGTTGGACATTCCCAACAATAGAGTTTGATATTATGATATTTCACGATAAAACACAATCAATATTGACTTTAATGGACACTGAACGATATACCGATAAAGTTTTACCGATAGACAATCAAACAAATCAGAGTTCATTCATATAATCTAGAAATAGATAATAATATCCTATTTAGCACTCAACTAATAATAGCCAATTAAAAAAAGTGCCGGCAAGCTAACAAATAGCTGAGTAATGAAGAACAGATTCTTATCTCAAGTTATTGCTTATCAGTGCTTTATCAGCGATAAGAGGCTTGGGGAGAAATGCCACGTTTTCAGTGCTGGTTCAGATGCAGTGGAGAGTGTGCACTGTGTACCAATTGGTGGATATGTGAATTGAATTAAAGTCATTGTAAATAAGGATAAAGGATAATTTAATATCAATAAATAGTATTGGAAGGAATCTACTAGTATTGTTGTTGTTGAAAAACTAAAATTAACCAATATTTTTTAACACTGTCGATTTTTAGAAGTACCCAGGTACCAAAATTTGTTTGGGAAACAATATTATTACAATATAGTCAATACTGGGACAATGTTGTCAATAATGGGTCAATGTTACCAATACTGGGACAATGCTGCTAACCGTGGGACAATATTGTCAACAATGGGACAAGGTTGTCCCAAAAAAACTTTCCTGTTAGAATTACTGCATAATCTATCATTAATTACTACTATTAAGATAATAATGAATACCAAAAATAAAGTAAAATACAATTAATAGTTTAAATATTGCTTTTACTGCATTATTGACATTGAAAATAATTCTTATTGTTATTATTGTTTTAATGCAAGATATTGATTATTTTCAATATAATTTACTGATCATCTGCATTATTATCTGCAGCGTATAGATAATTACTTATCAGTTGTGTTGAAGATTTTACTCAATTTGAAAATAAAATAAAATTAAGGAACAATGTATCTTTCAAATCCATTCTATTATAGTAACAATTATTTTAATTTATGAATGTCTCTTTTAAATTCTGATCAAAATAATCGATACTGATTGCCACTTAGTTGGTATAAAATTATTGCCATCATACATATAATATAGCCATAAAGTTATTGTTGAGACATGGGAGATTAAGTAGTGTCCTCTCATAATCTTCTATGGCCCCACCATAACTTTATCACAGGGTAAATATACGATGTTATGGAAACATATCAGATAAATGGTAGAGAAATATATTTTACATATACTATTCTATCATCAGTAGGTATAAAGTGTTATAACAATTTATAGGAACAGTAAATTTATGAAAATAAACTTTAAAAAATGTTGTTAGTTATGAGTTTTACCGCATTGGCAGAATGGCGGTGCAATCTGCTTATTTATATAAAATAGTCCTATATTAAAAGAATGATCCTTAATATTTGTTTATAATTAAGACTATTTACTTAACATTAAGTTAATTTAATATAAAGTAAACTAATTTAAAGCATGAATAAAAACATACAAACGAAAGCGATATCTTGCGCATGTGCTCTATCATTTGTTTTAACTGTGAGTTTCCTCAGTAGATGGCGCTGTAGTTCTGGAATGATTCAATATATCCTTTCAATCTGATATCTAATATTTTCCATTAATGATATCCCCTTTCGATTTATCAGAAGAGAGTAAGTTCGTCTAAAGGTTTACTGCCCCTTTAGGTACACAACGAATTACACAAAACATCAATAATTGCCTTTGGTGATAAGGTATCATTTTATCGATAAAGTCATAAGATGAGGAATCGATTGTTATTCTTTGTATATGGTATAAAATTGTGGAATAATATATTATAGTGACTAGGGTAAGTTCCGAATTATCGGTCAGTATTACAACTTCAGACATATAAGAAAAAACAATATAAAAATTGTTATTATTAGACAGCACTGTGTAATAATAACAATTTTTTATATTGTTTTTTCTTATATGACCGAAGATGTAGTACTGACCGATAATTTAGAACTTACCCTCTATCTACATATTCAAGGATTTTCGAGCAGAACTTATAAATATTTGTTTTACCATTAAGCTGACTTCTGATTTTGCAAAATAACTATTACTTTCTCATCTTAAATATTTTAACTTGTAACCTATAATTAAAAATTTAATTATTATTGATTTCATATATAAAGAAACACTAACATTTTATTTCCCTAAAATAGTAGAGAATTCATAATTTTAAGATTAACAAAATGTCCGGCCATCCCAATCGGTCGGGTGAAGAGAATATCTTCAAGACGAAGTTCACGACAGAGTTTGTCCGAGTGCCCCAGTCTGAGGATGAGTCTGTGCGACACCCTGGCCTGGGCACTACCCTCCTAAGGGGTCAAAAGTCACCAGGACAGCAATACGACTCAGCACCCATTGGTAACCCTTTCGATGTCAGGTCTGTTGCAAGTGAGTATCATAATAAAAATGCTGTTCAAATTAAAACCTATGTAAATATCTCAAATTGAAAAGAGTAAATAGGTATATATTAAGATGAGTTACGTAATTCCAACCATTATGCAATATCGTAATAACATGAATATGCTGGCAGTTTGATAGTGTGGGTGGCATCGTATGTTCATTCTAATCGTTCTAACACTTACATTAATGGAGAAAATTATTTTTCACAAATTCACCAATGAATTAGTGGACAATAATTCGTAATTTACCCTAAATACTTTTGCTAGCAGATAGTGATATCGATTTTTCATTTTTCATGTTGTGTATTTTATATGTCAAAAATTTAGTGATTCCAGTAAAATTAATTTCATATGTCTCCATCATACACTTTATGAAGATTTACTTCTTCTTAGTTAAAACTTTTAAAAAGTAAATTCTTTGATTGTATTCACACTTCCATAGGTCACTCGAGCTCTTCAGACCAAGCCTCCCGTCAAGATGATGTTCTCTCCTGTCCAGTGTGCAGGACAGAGTACGACTCCGTGATAAAGAGGCCCATCCTTTTACCCGGATGTGGTCACACCTTCTGCAGTTCTTGTGTCAGGGACAGGTGTACAGTGGGACTTGAGTGTCCAACCTGCAGGTAAAAAGAATTTTCCAAACTGTGCACTCAGAGAAATTCTGATGCACCCAAGTATTTCGAGTTCACCCTATGGCTTTGTCTCTAAAGCGAGACACTTGTATGCATCAAACTATAGTTTGGATGCACTAAAGTGCATCAGTTCGATGCACTTTATTATCTTAGCTATAAGTTTGTTAAAATGATGAGAAATTTATTCTCATCAGTTTAGCAAAAGAAAATTTGAGACACCAAAGTTCATCGAACTGATGCACTTTAGTGCATCCAAACAACTATAGTTTGATGCACTAAAGTGTCTTGCTTTAGAGACAAAGCCATAGGGTGAACTCGAAACACTTGGGTGCATCAGTTGGAATTTTTATTTTTCTCAATGTAACATTAGCTGTAAATTAGTATGGAAGAGATATACACACTTTAAACATAACTCGCATTCTGAAAATTCGGAGTTCGACCACTAAATTCAAATTTTTCACTTCAGGCGCAGTTATCCAGGAGCTTCTGTCGAATCGCTGCCTATCAATTTCTCGCTGGAAACCTTGCTTGTGAACAAGAAAGGAGGAATGGCAACACTGCAACGATTCATCGTGAGAATTATTCACAAAAATATCCACAAATACTAATCAAAGCACTTTACTTTATTAATCCATACACGGTTGATCAATTTTAAATTTGCTGATGTGCCACATCTACAGATTACTGTCCCAAAATAAGGACACTTACTAGTTGGAGGCCCAATCATTTTAAGGAGATCAGCTTATTCTACCAAAATCTCAGTTGCAAATTGATCACAATTTATTTCTACTTCTCAACTCGAATATCATATTTTTATTTTATTAAATCCGTGCAAGGTTAATAAATTCAAAAAAAATTTAATTCTGCTTTTCTACTTTAATCGAATATGATATCTTGATTATTTTTCAAAATCCGTACAATGTTAGTAAGGTAAATCTAAATTACTTATATACTTCAACAGAAGGAGAAAAGTGGCGAGAAGCCTCCTGACAGCCTATGCCCTACTCACGGCATCAGACTTTCTTTCTGGTGCAGGTCTTGTGACAAAGTGGCTTGTGGAGAGTGTCTGTTCGATGAACATCCTGCGTCCGACGGTCACAACCTGGCTAAGCTGCAAGACGTCGCTAATGAGGTACTGAAAACTTAATGCGTTTCTCTTTAGAATTTAAGAGTAAATAATATGCAGTATGTATTAAGAGGCATACTTTATATAAAGAAATATAATATAAAAATCGATCATTAGAAAGCGATAATGCTGGAATATATTTAATGTTGTCTCGAGTATTTTATTTGGTTGAATAATAATATATAATTATCTAATTTCGATTTAATATGACAGATAAGAGAAGAAGCAATGTCAACTATAACAGTCTCCCACACTGACGCCACAGCCGTTTTCTCTCGCTACCTCAAAAGTTTCGTGCTCCTCTTAGAAAACTTACACGAAGCGGGGAGACTGATGCAAACCTCTCGCAAGCTGCTAGCGGCCACACAATGCGCCGAAGACTTCAACTCCGTAACTTCAGTTTATGAAACCATCAAACAAATTAACAGTCAGATTGTCGAGCTGAAATTAGAAAGTGATGAAGAAATGAAACAGTCAGCCAAATTAGACGAAGAACTGAAAATAGAGGAGAAAACTACAGTTGATGCAGAGTCAAAGGGAAAATTGGAAGGAATCCTGAATGATTTGGATGAAATATCCAAGAAAATGGGTGGTGAACTGAAAGTTACAAATGTAGAGAAGAAAAGTACGACTGAAAAACCAGTAAGTATAAGATTAAAATCTCCTACTTGTTAAGTATAGTGAAACAGATACATAATCTATTTTTTCAATATCTTCCTAGCGTGGTGTTACATCGTCGGACAGTTCAGTGTTCGCCATGCACACTGACGGTAGACTTTCTAAAGTCCAAACAGAAGAGAGGGGCTTGCATGTGTACAGCCTGAGCCAGTATCCTTCTGGAGGCTACAGCGTCGCTGTCAGGGTAAGAACTAACTACTCAAAATACACATTAAATCATTTTAAGGAGGAATTTGATAATGCTCCCTGTACCTATATAATTAATAATAATGGTGTTTCTTAAATTACATTTTACAATCATCTAATAACTAAATAGGTTATGAATTGAGTGTGCAACTTGTTCTAGATTATGACTATTTAATACATTTAAATTTTTCTACAACTATATTCATTTATACATTAATTATAGCTTGGTCTGCTGCTGGAGTTCATCCAGGATGACAAAGTGACTGTGTTCCTTGACTTCAATCACGGCGAAACTAAAATAGGTAGAGTTTACATTGAGTTGAAGGCGGAGATGAGGCGATCCATGCAGTTCCTCCATCTTTGCTTGGGAACTCTGGGACCAACTTACAAAGGGTGCCGGTAAGTAAACAAATTGGTGAATTGTTTTAACTAGGGTTGTGAAAACATGCTTTTATAATTATAGATCTTATGAATATCATAGAAGATACGAAATGAAATGGTACTGAATACTATATACCGCTGGTTTTCAACGATTCAATACTGTTTAATTATCTTCGTCTATAATATTTCCGGGATCTATAATTTATAAAGCATATTGTCAAAACCCTAGTAATAATTGATGAACCATCCTTTCAGAATTTAGATACTGAGAATCAAACGATAATTTTAAACCACAAGAAACAAAGTTAAAAACTATTTTCAATGTTTCATCAAGTAACTTTATCTCATTTTGGTGATTATGAATTTTTCTTTATTCACAAATTAATAATAAATATGATCCTCGACTCCTCTTTATTTTCCACAGCATGGACGGGGTGAGTGACAAGGGCGCCCCAGGGGAGTACCTCAGAACTGGAGACTACACGGGCCAAGGGGGACAGGGAGGGGTGGGGGTGGTGGAAGGACTTGAGTGGGGGGACAAGTAAGTCAACTTCCTTAGTTCTAACGTCTCACTACTCTGACACTTAATTAGGGTTAAAGTACTGGAAAGTTGGTGTTAACATCGGTTATGATTAGTAAATCCTAGCAGAAATCAGAAATTTCAAAAAAATTACTAGGTTCATCATCAATTTCATCCATCCGATTACTGTGAGTGTCCGGTTAAGTACTCTTTCGCAAAGTTAAACCAATTTAAATTAGTACAATACTCTATATAATGAAGATAATGTCTAATTCTAGTATATTTATTTTGACAGATGGACTGAGACCAAAAAAGCCGGACAGGTAAGTTTCACATTTTATTTCATCGCTATAAATGCGTGCTATAGTTTCCATTTTTTTTGAGTAATTATGAAATTTGCTTGCGATAATAAAGCCTGAGCTTAAAGGGCCGTACACACGTATTTTTTTTAAGTCTTTCCACCAGAATTTTTGCTAAGCTCCTCCTACTTTTTCCACAAGAATATAAGAAAAACGATATAATATTATTATTTATTTCAGTTGGTATCCATGTTACCTGCAAGTATCATGGATACCAACTAAAATATATTATTATTATATCGTTTTTTCTTATATTCTCGTGGAAAAAGTAGGAGGAGCTTAGCAAAAAGTCTGGTGGAAAGACTTAAAAAAACCATAAGTGTGCACGGCCCTAAGAAGTGAAATGATAATGTGACATTGATATCCTAGGAGAATTATCAGCCTATATTATAAGTTCACAATTACTTGCCTCACGCTTTCAATCATCCAAATTAAATGACAAAATTGAATAATTTGCTATTTTTCAAATTCTGATTGAAAAGATTCATATTTAACCATGGTACAGTAGAACTCTTCATTAGTGAACAATACCACTAGTTCACTATAGAAAGTTCATTATACGTTTCAAGGGATGCATAGAAACCCCAGTTATCTTCAAACCCTTTTTTAAAGATAACTGCTCTGTAATAAAAAAAAATTATTGTACAGGCTGTTCTTTAAAAATTAGTATTTCATTACATAGGGTACATAATTTCTCAGGACTCTATACTTCACTAGAACTGATCTAAAACAAACTAAAACTAGTTCGCTATGCAGAGCTTACTTTATACATTGAAAACTGTACGAATATTTCATGGCAGACTAAATAAAACATGTTCATTATACGTGGTAGTTCACTATACAGGGTTCTACTATATAGGATGGTTCACTATACAGGAGTATATTATAGAGAAATTTTACTGTACGACCAGAGTGCCTGAGAGGCTTGTTCCTGATGAATTATAACTTTTTACCCTTAAATTTTTGACTTGAGTTGGTGGAAATTACAGATTTTTTATTGTTTAAAACCATTTTAAGCAAAATCAATAGAAATAATGCAACAAATTTAGTTTATATTTGGTTTTATATCCTTTTATTACAATGCGTAAATTTAGACCTCTGGTGAAATACATTCGCTGTTGCGTCACATTGTAATTTACAGAAAAGAAAAGCTAATATTCCTGTAAGTGATGTTGCAGTATGACAGAAAATGTGACACAGCACCAATTGTACTTCATCCAGGCTCCAGATGCCCACTTTATCAAAAATGATGCAAAACAAGATGGAACAAATTTTGTTGCATTATTTTCATTGATGTTTATACAATGAATAAATACGTCATAGACAAAGAAAGTCACAACTTTCAACAACTTATGTCAGTTGGTTTTCAAATTATGTATCAATATCTAAAACTGGACCGGGTGGGCCTCTGACGCCCGCTACTCGTTCTAGGATAACGGGACATCCATTTACCAAGAGTATATTTACTTACTTTGGTAAATTTGCATCAGTTATAACTATAACAATCCTTCAAACTCAACGTTGAAGGTTTTTTTTTCCCCCTTTGGTCTTTAATCACATTGGAGTTTTGTTTTTTTATTTTATCTAATATCTAAGTATTTAAAAGCCTATTGGCACAACCCTAGTATAACTGATGAACCATCCATATCGAATTTATATTTTGAGAATCGAACGATAATTTTTACAGGTGTGCGGAGTGGGAGGTGACGCAGGAGAGAAAAGATTCGGGGCCCTGTTCGTCCTATGCACATCCAGTAACTCACAGGACACCTTCAGGTGCCCCTTTGGCTCTGTGGTCCAGGGCATGGATGTGCTGCACCAACTGACCAGGCGTGAACCCGTGGAGGAGTCCTACATCAGCGACTGCGGGGCTGTCATTCCAGTTGGGGAAGAGTAGGAAAAATGATAATTACTTAAAAACTATTGGAGTATTTATTATAGAGACTAATAACAATTTGAAGAACAATGTTCAAGTTGAAAATAACTTAATAATCATTGAAATAATTACTATAAAGATTAGTAATAAGTTTGGGTAAGCATGTGAATCATTGTCTGTTGAATATGTACTTAGAGAAAAAATTATGGTGGGGCCATAGAAGATTAAGTGGAACATCCTGTTAATTTTCGATAGCCCACTATAACTTTCATCCCTGGTACAACTATTAAAAATTAGATATTTTGTATGTTTACTATCGACTCATTTAAGTTGTATTTAACCACGTGGATTTATTTTACTCTTTCTACATTTTTATCTAAAGTAGCAAATTTTATTCGAACCCTATTTTTATTTATCAGTATTTAAAAATATGGTAAATTTCTCGTTATCGCACAGCTTTGTATTTTCGATCAGGAAAAATGTTATAATAATTATCATTGAACTTTTAACTTAGTTTTTACCTTTAAAGATTAACACCACTCAAAATATTATTTAGAAAATAATTAATGTATAGATTTTACATTTATGATCGAAAATGGGGAACCGTGCGATAACTCGGAACTTCACCCTATTTGGATTACCGAAATTTGTCATATATTTTATATCTTTAAAGTTATATTTTTAATCCCTATAAATAAACTCTTAAAGCATTAAAGCAATAATTATTACATTTTCCTTGTGTCCTTGAAGATTGATTGTTTTTACTTTAAATTGAGGAATGGGACCTATTCAAACATTATACAGTCTGAACATAATTAATCACAATTCAGATACGGAATGTTATGACTTCATAAACTGTTTTTTGATATCATGTTACATGGGAATGAAGAGTTTCTATTATTGTCTCTTATTCTAAATGATCTAATTTTGTGTTAAAGATATTGACAGTTAAAGTGAACATTATATAGATTTAATGGGTTATCAATAGGTGCTCAAGAAATGGTTCCTATATGCCGCTAATTTCACAATAATGTTCTGTGATGGAATAGACGCCATACAGTACTTTATGTAAATACTGGGAGATTAGTGTTTATTGTTATTTATGATGGTTTATTTAAAGTCTCTTGTATCTCTAAAACACAAGAACTTATCTAAAGAATATTATGTGTGTAATATAACTAAAACTGTTTTAATTGCTTTTCTGAGAGATTTTATATAATGGATTTCATTAGAATGAAAAAAAAAATTTGTAATCAAGCTAAGTGATTTATTAATAATTAGTTTCATTTGCTAATTAAATAATAATTTTTATTGAAGATTACTATGCAATTTTTATCAAAGCTTATTAGTATATAATTAATTTCGGATTTTTTATTTCATTATATCATTTTTCAAACGAAAATCTACTTATTGACATAAATATTTTTTTTTCGTGAATTTTATATATTTTTCATTTAAAATTATTTATACATATTCACTCTCTTCGTTCATTTTTATTTATGAAAAAGTATAGGTAATGGGTAGGGTTGTGACAATATGCATTTAACATCGTAGATCATTGGAATATCATAGACGAAATGAAATGGTATCGAAACACTTTATACAACTGGTTTAGAACAATTCAACACTCTTTAATTCTCTCCGTCAATAATATTTTCGGGATCTATGATTTTAAGAGCATATTGTCACAACCCTAGTAATGGGTCTAGGACATTTCTTCCACGAAACTATCAAAAGTGAATTTACTTCACACCTACTTGTTAGTTACATTAAAGGTCCCCTCCACTGTAAATTAAAATTTCTCTAGAAATGCCTTAAATTCGTAGAACTAAGGTTATACAGCTGATTATAGTAAACAGAAAAGAAATTGATATAAACATTCGCTTCATAATTAATTATATAAGAAAATATTCACTCTCAAACGTCCCTGTCCGACATTTCTGATAGATTAAATAAAAGAAAAAGTGAAATATACTAACTTTATCTACCATTATTGTTTATTTAATTAAATGTATTTTCGGAAATAGGTACACTTTTAGAATCCTTATGTTTTTTTAAGGTAATGGAATTTAGGTAACGGTATATAGGTAGCCATTTATGATATATATATCAGATTCATTATAGTTTTTAATTATTCAGAAGAATGTTTGTTTTTTCGTCGCTTGGAAAGTCGGTAGTGCAAACACAATTAAATATCTTAAATTGCATGTTACAATGAATAATAATTAAATACCTTAAATTGCATGTTACAATAAATAATATAACCAAGTTCGAAATGATCTGTAGTTTCTTAACCAGTAACACTGATAAAAAAATGCGAGTCAACCTGACTCATTGCTTGAGTCAGGCCAAACTGTACGCTGCAAAACTCCAATATTGGAGTCTTTTTTCTTGATCGACTCTACCTGAGTTAATCTGACTATGAATTAGGAGTCAATGTGACTCTTGTTTTTGAGTAAAATATTAGGATGGGTCAAATTGACTCGCATTTTTGAGCTGGCTTTGGGACAAACTGAAAACACAAATTTTGAGTCAATTTGACTCGTATTTTTTCTCAGTGAACCTTAGATCTGATGAGTAGGGCAATAAAAGGTTAGAGTGGAGAGGACATTCAAAGGATAAATGAATAGGAAATGTAGTGTGTAGAACAATTAAGTGAATATACGGAAGGTTTTATTGATAAATCTTAAAGAATACATTTTGTCACTATCGAACTCTCAAACAATTTTCATTGGTTTTGCCCCCACACTCCAATTGTAGTAAACTATATAACCAATAGTCTTAAACATTACAGTGATTGCATATGGATATAAATATTTATTAAAAACCATGTGTTTTTGATTAACATAAACAAAGGGTGATTCCCTTTTTTAAATGAAAAATATATATAAATATATACACTTAATAATACAAAATTAAGCATTTCGTGGACGAAATTTCCGGCCATGATTATATAGTTAAATAACTGGCGTTGTATTTAATCCTTTCTACTTGTTTAGCAGGCCAAGTCACACATTAGATGACTTATTGAAATTGTTTTCATAGTTTTGCAGGCCACGTCTCACTTTAGGTGGCGTTATTATCTAAAATTTTAAATATATTTATAGTTTAGACGGGCAAGTCATACTTTAGGTGGCGCTATTATCTAAATTTTTAAATATATTCATTGTTTTGCAGGCAAAGTCATACTTTAGGAGGCGTTATTATCTTGCATTTAAATTATATTCATTGTTTAGCAGGTCAAGTCATACTTTAGGTGGCGCTTTTATCTAAATTTTTAAATATATTCATTGTTTTGCAGGCAAAGTCATACTTTAGGAGGCGTTATTATCTTGCATTTAAATTATATTCATTGTTTAGCATGTCAAGTCATACTTTAGGTGGCGCTTTTATCTAAATTTTTAAATATATTCATTGTTTTGCAGGCAAAGTCATACTTTAGGAGGCGTTATTATCTTGCATTTAAATTATATTCAGTGTTTAACAGGTCAAGTCATACTTTAGGAGGCATTATATCTAAATTTTTAAATATTTTCATTGTATGGCAGGCCAAGTCATACTTTAGGAGGCGTTATTATCTTGCATTTAGATTATATTCAGTGTTTAACAGGTCAAGTCATACTTTAGGAGGCATTATATCTAACATTTTTGATATTTTCATTGTATGGCAGGCCAAGTCATACTTTAGGAGGCGTTATCATCTTGCAATTCAAATTATATTCATTGTATAGCAGGCCAAGTCTCACTCTAGGTGGCGATGTTAGAATCACATTTCACAATGCACAAGCATTCAGTTTCGCATCACACTAACAATACCTGACTTGAAGTTTAGTGTTGCTGTTACTTGCCATCAGATGAAGAACAGACCTGTGCAATAAACTAGGCCAAACGATTGAATAACAGATGGGGTAAGTTACGAGTTATCGGGCAGTTCCACATCTTCGATCATATAAGAAAAATGTATAATCTAACAATTTAACTCGTTATTTTATTGGTTGAAATATTAAAAAAGAATTATATGATTGAAATTGTGGAACTGTCTGATTACTGGGAACGTACCCTAGTTCTGAAAATAATATTAGTATCTAGAAATCGTATTCTAAGCATTTATTTTTTTATAAAAATATAAGTAAATTTCCAATCTATTTTTATATTTTACAAATAAAAGAAGCAGCAAAAGGTAATGTGTTCCAAAATAAAATTCCTCACCACCATCACATCTTCAGTTAAACTCTTTACTCTACCGCGACTCTTTTTACCACATCAGTAATTATGATAGACCATTAATAATATCGATCCTAAAACATCATTTATATTATATTCATTTAAAGGTGAAATATATACCTGTAATACCTTAAATTAACTCGAGACTGCTCTATATGTCTTAAATTATTCGAATATGTTCATGAGCTCCTCTTCCACTGAAGTGATCCCCCCACTTCACCCCCTCCCCCTACTTCACCCACTCCCCCCACTCCCTCTTCACCCACTTCACATCTTTTGTCCTAACTCTAATGAGCTGACCTTATACGTGACCAAATGACATTAAGAAAACAGTTAACAATAATCTATTCTATATATTATTGGTACAAGAAAAATGAACCATTATTGGCATTATCTAACAGAGGAACCGGAGAAGGGATGGTGGGACCATAGAAGATTAGAGCAGGGTTCCACTCTAAGTTTTATATGGCCCCACCATAAACTTCTTACAAGGTAGCTATATTTCCCATATCTTCTTGGTACGTTACAAATCAATTAATGTGAAATAATTTATACTCTAAAAATGATCGACTGCAATGAAAATGCTGTTAAAAAACTATCGACTTCCAATTTTTTTATTTTGTTTTATTTGTTTATTTTGATCTAGAATTGTTGCCAATATAGTAATGAAACCAAAATTTAACAAAATTTATAACCTCTTCATTCTATAGTAAATTGATCATATATTTATTACTTATTTATTTTATTACAGGTTCATTCAGAAATACCAGTTTTGCATATCAATTAAATCATTCGAAATCTATATTTGATTCTATGAATCGTGGTTACCGGTACATTCTACCCAGGTATATTCCACCCCAGGTAATAGGTATATTCCACCCCAGGTAATAGGTATATTCCACCCCAGGTATATTCCACCCCAGGTATATTCCACACAAGTATATTCCACCCCAGGTATATTCCACACAAGTATATTCCACCCCAGGTATATTCCACCCAGGTATATTCCACCCAGGTATATTCCAACCCAGGTACATTCCAACCCAGGTATATTCCACTCAGGTATATTCCACCCCAAGTATATTCCACCCCACTTTACGGTTCAGTTTTGTTTAGTCACTAATATTAATCACACATTAATATTTTATATAATACTAAGTACTTGACCTACATTTTCTTTGCATCAAATTAAAATTTTCAGGACCTATCACAAGAAAGGTTAATGCCTCTTTATCAGTTGATCTTTTTATTTTTACGATCACAAGCTGATTATCCTCACTTTCGCTGATACAATTGCGATATTAACTGTAAGATGATGTCACCTAGTACTTCTTGTTAATTTTTATTTTAATTTGAATTTGGTAGTTCGGCTTCGAGTAAAAGAGGTGTAAAACAATAAAACCCCATCAACACCTGCCAAGTGGTTTTCACACCTCTTAAATGGTTTTCACTGTGCATTTTCATGTTAAAAAGGAATTAATCATTTATCTGCATTTATGGACTTGAACCACATCTAAATAGTGTCAAAATGACTTAGGATTTCGCTTGTGTTATATTTTCATGTTTACGCAGTATTGGTTTACGCAGCCATCTTAAAATACAAATTTTGACTTGATTAATGTATCATTTCATATAATATTTAATTAATTCTTATTACTCATAAACCAATATATGCTAATTGTACTAAATATGCATTAACATATTCCCAATGAATTATTTAAATTATTTCCTATTGAAGTTTAATCAATATTAGCACATTAGCGAAAATTGAGTGACTTGTATATAATTTGCATCATTGCTATTCATCTTGCCTCGCACTTGAAACTAATTAGAGGAAAGATATTTATGGAAAGGAATAAGTGAATGAAAGTCACAGAGAAAGAAAGAGGGAAAAAGAAAAAGAGTAAAAGATAGAGAAATGGTGAGAGAAGAAGAATTTTTTATAGTAGTATATACACCTAGTCGAAAAAAGAATAATCACATATCATCGTAGGTTATAATCGATGATAAAAAGTTTATCTATCAATTTAATTAAAATTATATTATAATTTATCATATATTTAATTCCCGATAAATTCTGACCTCACTAGCTTAAATTTGGATACTGTAAAAATAAGATGAATATTTATCGTGAAGGACTGTAATCGACAATTTACCGATTATTAATTACCTACTACTTAGTTACAGATGATGATCTCTTTAAGCGAAATGACTTATTTCTTTTCTTTTTTAATCCTTAAACTTAACTTTACTAAACTTTAAGTTAAGTTACTAAGCTTAGTTACTAAACTTTAAGTAAAGCTGCTAAGCTTAGTTACTAAACTTTTAAGTAAAGTTACTAAGCTTAGTTACTAAACTTTAAGTAAAAATGCTAAGCTTAGTTACTAAACTTTAAGTAAAGTTACTAAGCTTAGTTGATAAACTTTAAGTAAAGTTGCTAAGCTTAGTTACTAAACTTCAAGTAAAGTTACTAAGCTTAGTTGATAAACTTTAAGTAAAGTTGCTAAGCTTAGTTACTAAACTTTAAGTAAAGTTACTAAGCCTAGTTACTAAACTTTAAGTAAAGTTGCTAAGCTTAGTTACTAAACTTTAAGTAAAGTTACTAAGTGTCTTGGTGGTCACATATGGAATAATAATTCATTCATTTGACATTAATTACACTTCACCATTTCAATTTAAAAAACTTTTGTGTCGCTGAAAAGAAAGGTAGAATTAAAAGAAATAGTAACTAAGTTATGTAGAATGTCAATATTTCATATCTTTTCCAGATAAGATTTTGAAGCATTAAAAAAACACAGTATCAATTTCAGTGATTTTGAAAGATTATTTCTCATCATTTCCATGTTTTAGTGAAAGACCATTCGAATTTTCAGGAAGTTTTGATTGTCAATAATGAAGCATTGAACAAATTATAGTACCGACCCTTAGATAGGGTAAGTTCCAAGTTATCGGACAGTTCCACAGTTTCTATCACGTAAAAAAATTATATTATAATTATTTAACTTTTATTCTTGGTATCCATGATATCTGCATCTATGATACTTGCAGGTATCATGGATACCAATTATAATAAAAGTTAAATAATAATTATCATTATATGCATTTCTAATTCTTATATGATCGACAATGTAGGACCGTCCGTTAACTCCCTTAAAACGTCCCTTAAAATATGAATTAATATTTTTTGGTCGGTTAATAATTTCGCTTTTTTTTTTATATATATAATTAAAAAAAGTTCATACTTTGTTGACTATAATTTAACTAATTTCAATGGAAAAATCATTGACTGTAATTTACAAATAGAGTTTATATTTAAAGTAGAGATCCATTAATTAAGTGACAAGTAATTTCACCAAAGGTACAATAATGTCAACTGCAGGAAGCTTTTCAGTGGGAAATAAATGTTGAGTCAGCAAAGGCAATTATAGACTGAATAAAATGCATAATAATTATGATAGATTCACAGTAAGTATGTATATTCGGAAGCTTAGTTATTGCAATGTAATTAGGTATATGCAGCAGCATTCAATATATATGCAAGGTACTATAAAATAATCATTTTATACGTAGTCATATTATGATTCTGCTTGTTCCTTCCTTAGAGAGTGAGTGAGTGAATGAGTGAGTGAGTGAATGAGTGAGTGAGTGAATGAGTGAGTGAATGAGTGACTGTGGAGCTAAAACATAACTTAGTTTAGAAAATATGTTGTATGGTGATAATGTCCGTCAGTCGGTCTGTCACAAAATACGTTAAACAGACACTCTATCAATAGTACCTCATAAAGTTGGTGTAAATCAAATTAATGTCACCAATAATATTTATAAGTGATAGTCAATACACTATTATAAAAGAAGCCGGCTCATTCGGTCTCTCTATCACAAAGCGGCTAATTAAACAGACATTATATCAATAGCGCCACATAAAGTTGGTGTAAATCTACATTCGTAATGTGACCAAGATAATTAACTAAAAAGGGTATTATTTTTAGAAGTATGTTACTAAACACATTCGCTGCATTTAATATGCTTTCTGTCATAAACAGTGTTTATTAATCTCTCAGTTTTATTACAGCATACTCATCCCCTGGAATTTCGACGGGTCTTGCTAGTATAAATAAATATTATTTAGTTTAAATAAAGTGCATGGTAATCTGTACGCCATTAGTCATTACTTTATTAATTTACTATTAGCATATTCTGTTTATACTCAATCAATAATCATTTTAAGCAAAACTTTTAATATTCATTTGCAACCACCGAGAGTTTTAATCAATAACATTTTAAGAACAATTTTAAACGTGAGAAGGGATGAAAATAACATCCCTACTAATGTTTTGAATGAAAAGTATATAGATCTTAAACTTTTAAAATTTAAATAGTGTCGCAGATTACTTTTTAATAAAAATTGGTACGTAGAGGATTATATGGCAAGCCTCATCTTTTAAATAAATATTTTACTAACTTCATCCCTTCTCACGAGCATAATACTAGAACAAATAGGTTTTATCTTCCTCCAATTCGAACAGAATTGGAGCAAAATTTTACTATTTTTAGATCCGTAGAATTGTACAATAAACTTCCTACTATTTTAACAAAACCAATGTCAGATTTTGAATTTAAGGAGCTTCTTAAAGAATATTCTTTGTTTTTTAGTATTCATAGATTTTTAATTAGGTTTCACAAGTTTTAACTTTCCCGGAACCTTAGCATCATCTAATTTGTACTTTTATTTTTGAACTGTGTATTTTTTAGTTTTTGCTTAGTATATATTTTTTAAGCTTAAATAAATTAATTAATAAAATAGTCATAAACATTCATTCAATGATTTACAATTTAACATTATGATAATTATTATCAAATAATCAAATAGTTATATATTTTAATAATCAAATCATTAAATAATCAAAAAATAAATACTCAAATACTAATAACTAATCAAATAATAAAAAAAATCAATTAATTAACTAATAAAATAATCAAAATATTAATAATCAATTAATTAACTAATAAAACAATCAAAATATAAATAATCAAATAACAATAAAATGTATTTAGAACATAATATATGTAGATATTTCAAAATGATGTCAAATTCTCCTGTTCGTCTAAATCCTGACAAAGCAGCATTACCTCCTGTAGGATATTCATTTTGGCATCTTTCACACGTGCTCTCAGGCCATATCAGTGCCAAAGGAAGGTAGAGAGCCAGTGTCTCGCCACATCTAGCCGTGACTACATCGCTCTCTCTCCTGCAAGAACTCGCTTGAAAGATACCTTAGCTAGAACCATATCATTGCCTCAAAATGAGTTTGGTAAAATACGTAGTGGCTGCGACAGTTGTCTCCTCAGTGTTATTGCAAGGTAGGTTGGTTGTTTAGGATGGTTTGGGTTGTTTTTGGAAGGTTTGGCAAATGCCACGCTTGTTCTGGAGTTAACCATTCTGGAGATTTCTATACTGCCATGCTCTTGTTAAAACATTATGAAAAGTGAATTGTTGTAGATATATTAAGTTTTCATAGATAATAAATATGCAATTCATATTCAATAGAATTAAATTAATAGAATTTTAGATATGTGGGTAGTATATTCACAAAAAATTATTGTTATATAAAATTAATGAAAATTTTCTCACAAAAATTATATTCAAAATTATGTACACAAAACTTATATTCAAAATTTTCTAAACAAAAATTTTATCTGAAAAATTATTTACAAAAAATTTATTTAAAATTTTCAACACAAAAATTATATTTAAAATTCTCTACATAAATTAAATTCAGAAATAGACACCAAATTTTTTTGTTTTAAATCATCAACAACATGAAAGTATTTTTTTCGTACGCGAAATTGTAAATATTTGATACACATTAATAAAAATTATAATCATAATAGAAAAATTATATTCCGTTGTAAGATTTTAATCTGATTTAAATAATCTAATTTTGTTCTGATTATTTATTTTCAATAGGGTAAACACTAAAATATTTTTAAGGTTATATTAAAAATAGCATCTAAATTTATTTCAATATATTGATGTAATTTTTAATATAAATCTATTTTAAATTTCATCAGGTATTCAATTCGGTTTTAATTGAAACTTCAACTTAAAAGAAACTCTACAGAATGTTAATTATGATTAGCATTACTAAAAACATCTTTGTGTCAATTTGTATCGAATGTTAAATATTAATTATTAAAACATCATAAAAATCGAACTATAAATATTTATTTCCTGGTAGTCGGAAACCAAATAAATGAATTTATTGAACTTCGGAAAGTTGATTTTAAAAAATTGAATTCAAAATAACACAAATTCAAATAATGAAATTTAGAATGTTCGAATTTTAAGAATTTGATTCAAATAATCGAAACAATATTCAAACAATTGAAATTTGACACAGAAAATCAAAACAGTAGATACAAGTTAGTTATTTTTATTATGTACTTCATTTTTAATTATTAGCAATTATTATATGATTGTTTTGTTCTCCATTTCCGATCATTTTCTTTTTCTACAAATGCTACATTTTAAGAGGTACTCTTTTATTTTCTTTGTTTCATTAAAGAATAATTACCCCTCTTTTATACTATGGAACATTTACTCCTATTCTCTGTGGTTAATTTAACCCTTTCCCCCTTTTTCTATGGATAATTTTCTCCCTTTCTATGTGGGTAATTTTCCCCTTTCTCTGTGGGTGATTTTTCCCCTTTCTCTGTGAGTGATTTTCCCCCTTTCTCTGTGGGTAATTTACCCCCTTTCTCTGTGGGCACTACACCACCTTTCTCAGTGGGATATTTACCCCCTTTCCCCCTTTACCTATGGGTGATTTACCCCCTTTCTCTGTGGGCACTTCACCACCTTTCTCAGTGGGATATTTACCCCCTTTCCCCCTTTCCATATGGGTGATTTTCCCCCTTTCCATATGGGTGATTTTCCCCCTTTCCCTATGGGTGATTTACCCCCTTTCCCAGTGGGCACTAACTACTCTCCGACTTTCAGTCCTGACCAGAATTTTGATGATCGGCAAAGTCCATCGAAAAGATTTGAGCGATAAAGTAAATAGTGTGATTGCTTCCTTTGTCAGGTTAACAAAGGTTAAGAGGAGAAGGTAAATAGGGTGAATTGGTTAACCTCTATGGGGTGACTTCTGAGTTATTGGACAGGTACACATTGGCGATCATATAGGAGAGGTATATAATAGTAATTATAATTATTATTCAGCTTCTATATTTTTATATGATCGAAAATGTGGAACCGTCCGATAACTCGGAATTTACCCCAATTAGAACTTAGTTATGTATAAATTATCAAACATACGTTAAATCAAATTTATCGTGACAAGCTCTAAAATTATTTTATAATAGATAGTAATTATTAGGAATTAAAACATTCTATACCAATTAATAAATTTATTTTTATAATCAACAAATATCTTTTTTATTCACTAAACTATCTACTTGACCTAAGAAGATTAAATGAAATGAATTAAAGTTTTCATTATTTTTTATCAAAAAAAAAGCTAATTTGTTCGGTAAGTAATAATTTTCCCATCAAGTATTGATGTAGGGTAAGTTACGTATTATCGGTCAGTACTACATCTTCGGTCATATAAGAAGAAACAATATAAAAATTGTTACTCAGCGTAATAGTTATCATTTTTACAGTACCGAAGTTGTAGTAATTACTGTTAATTCGTAACTTACTTTATCTTACAAAAATTTAAAAAATGGTCATTAATTTTTTATTAATTTAAGAAAAAATAAGCTAAATTTATAAAGTGTGTATGTTTTCTCTATAAAAAGTGTCATGTGTGGTACACACCAAGCAGTGTGGAGTAAACAATACAAAAGAACAAAATGTTTGCCAGTGTACAAGTCATCTTCATTTTCACGGTGAATAACGTTAAATTGCACTAGAATTGAAATTGCTGTTATTGTTATCATGTAATACAATAAATTTATTTTTTATCCTCTATTTCATCCCGTTAAGATGCATAGCTTTATAGGTAAAAGAAATAATACAATCTAACCTTTTAATTCTGGTACTAGCATAAACAAAAGTATGAAAATTATGAATTGAAAATTATAATTAAAAACATGAAATAAATATTTGCAGTTCAAGAAAATAAGTAGGTCCAATGTTTGCAACATCTATTAAATAAACTAATTAGATCTTTGCTTTGTTCCCATGTATAAATATTACGGTTGCAATTAACAGTTTATATATTGTGAAGGAATTCTATTTCAATAAAATTAAAATTACACCCAAACTAGAATTTTAATATTCAATTCGTATTGATATTTATATGCCATAATTAACGTTAACCATTTTAATTTACTTTCTTTTTGGTATAAAAGTTCGTGACTTCTGTGTCGATAGTACCTTTTCAGTTATTTTTCATAGGATGTACAGTCAAATACATAATGGATGAGTTACCGAATTAACATAGTATTTGTACTTCCTGAGCTTCTGAGTTCAAACTGTACTCTAATTTACATTATATAGTAAATAATAAAGTAAAGGAGATACAGGAATACTTCCTGTTTTTGAGGACCTATTCAATAGGAAATTTCACAACCGTTCATTCATAAATGTATGTTTATTGTGTATTTAAATTCCATATTTCAATGAAATTGAGATTGAGATGAAAAGTGCATTTTACCACCAAGTATTTTGTTGTCTTCGCAAAATTGCGGAAAGTTATGTTCTGGTCGGGAATATTTATTTATCAATAATCTTGTTATTCGCATTACTAAAAAGGTAATCAACCAAATTGCCTGAAATTTTATAGGTCGGTTGGTCAATATCCATGAGCCATTCGATAAGATCAAGGTCAAGGTCACGAAGAGATAAAAATCAACAAAAAACTGGAGTGGTAGCGAAAGTATGCGCTCTACGAGTGCCCGTTCTAGTTTTATATATAATTTAATTGTACCTTAAATGCATGCAGTCAAGTCGTGATGATCTTCATTATAAATGAAAACAAACATTCACACAGTCACATAGCAGTACATAGGGACACACTTCATAGTTACATAGCTGTACTTCATAGTCACATAGCTGTACTTCATAGTAACATAGCTGTACTTCATAGTCACATAGCTGTACTTCATAGTCTCATAGCTGCACTTCATAGTAACATAGCTGTACTTCATAGTCTCATAGCTGCACTTCATAGTAACATAGCTGTACTTCATAGTCACATAGCTGTACTTCATAGTCACATAGCTGTACTTCATGGTCACATAGATGTACTTCATAGTCTTATAGCTGCACTTCATAGTCACATAGCTGCACTTCATAGTAACATAGCTGTACTTCATAGTCACATAGCTGTACTTCATAGTCACATAGCTGTACTTCATAGTCTAATAGCTGCACTTCATAGTCACATAGCTGCACTTCATGGTCACATAGATGTACTTCATAGTCTTATAGCTGCACTTCATAGTCACATAGCTGTACTTCATAGTCACATAGCTGTACTTCATAGTCACATAGCTGTACTTCATAGTCACATAGCTACACTTCATAGTCACATAGCTGTACTTCATAGTCTCATAGCTGCACTTCATAGTCACATAGCTACACTTCATAGTCACATAGCTGCACTTCATAGTCACATAGCTGTACTTCATAGTCACATAGCTGTACTTCATAGTCACATAGCTGTACTTCATAGTCACATAGCTGTACTTCATAGTCACATAGCTAAACTTCATAGTCACATAGCTACACTTCACAGTCACATAGCTGCACTTCATAGTCACATAGCTGCACTTCATAGTCACATAGCTGCACTTCACAGTCACATAGCTGCACTTCATAGTCACATAGCTGCACTTCATAGTCACATAGCTGCACTTCACAGTCACATAGCTGCACTTCATAGTCACATAGCTGCACTTCATAGTCACATAGCTGCACTTCACAGTCACATAGCTGCACTTCATAGTCACATAGCTGCACTTCACAGTCACATAGCTGCACTTCATAGTCACATAGCTGCACTTCACAGTCACATAGCTGCACTTCACAGTCACATAGCTGCACTTCACAGTCACATAGCTGCACTTCACAGTCACATAGCTGCACTTCATAGTCACATAGCTGCACTTCACAGTCACATAGCTGCACTTCATAGTCACATAGCTGCACTTCATAGTCACATAGCTGCACTTCACAGTCACATAGCTGCACTTCACAGTCACATAGCTGCACTTCATAGTCACATAGCTGCACTTCATAGTCACATAGCTGCACTTCACAGTCACATAGCTGCACTTCACAGTCACATAGCTGCACTTCACAGTCACATAGCTGCACTTCACAGTCACATAGCTGCACTTCATAGTCACATAGCTGCACTTCATAGTCACATAGCTGCACTTCACAGTCACATAGCTGCACTTCACAGTCACATAGCTGCACTTCACAGTCACATAGCTGCACTTCACAGTCACATAGCTGCACTTCATAGTCACATAGCTGCACTTCATAGTCACATAGCTGCACTTCACAGTCACATAGCTGCACTTCATAGTCACATAGCTGCACTTCACAGTCACATAGCTGCACTTCATAGTCACATAGATGTTATAATGTTAGGCTAATTCTATCGGTTGATTTGTCAGACAGGATATTACTGTACAATGCAGTTGAATGCATACCTCCATGCAGGTGTTAAATGCAGATCAACAGCTCAATGTTCTTTTTGATAGGAATTAATTAATACCTTTAAAAGAGTGTTAAAACAAACAAGAGAGATATTGCATGCTTAAAGCAAATTAAAAATATAGTGAACTTATTACTGTCATTTGATGCAATTTACTATTAATATTATTTTATTATTTATTTGTATTATTTTATCAATTATTTATATTATTCTATCGATTATTTACATAATTTTATTGATTGTTTATATAATTTCATCAATCAAATTGATATAAATTTATCAATAATTGATATAATTTTAATGATAATTGATATAATTTTAATAATATCAATTTAATTAATAATTCAGCTAATAATTGTAAAAATATTGTATTTTGTATATTAATAAAAGCTTATATATTTAGTTTAGATAACACTATATTTAGGCATACATGTAGGAAAGC
The DNA here is from genome assembly GCA_947561585.1 of Caprella mutica. Taxonomy (NCBI): domain Eukaryota; kingdom Metazoa; phylum Arthropoda; class Malacostraca; order Amphipoda; family Caprellidae; genus Caprella; species Caprella mutica. The sequence continues at coordinate 153,406 of CANNZV010000198.1, forward strand.
AAAGGACTTCAGCAATGTAGACTCTAGGCAATGTAGACACCATTCAATAGATTGAGAAGCAATGCTTTAGATAAAAAAGGGGGCTGCGATCCCTGCTAATCTCTGTTAATCCTTTGCAATTACCCCATAAAAAGGGGGCAACTGTCCCTCGATGGGGGGCTGTGAGAATAAAAGATTGTGACATCCAAAAAGAAAAAGATAACAAGTAGGAAAAAGATAGGAGAGAAAAGAAAGATACCATGGAGAGAAAAGTTGCCTAATGTTTTAACTCCGTCTGATACCATCAGTTAACGAATAAATTAACTACAACCAGTCTATTAGTTCGAATTTATTTAATTTCTACCAATAAAGTGTTTGATGAACAAATAATCACATGGAAAGTTTATACATTATATTGTATGTATTTTATTCTGATAAAATATTATATCTTAGACAATATTTGATAGATTATTAAAGAATTCATAGTTTAAATTAACAAACTACGATATTCCGAACGATACGCAATTTCGTACATTTGAATTTGTTACTTAATCTTTTTAATACTTATCTTAAGAGAGAAAGAAACAAAACGAAGTGCATGGGAACACGTACGTAACTGTACGGGAACACGTAACTGTACAGGAACACGTAGCTGTACGGGAACACGTAACTGTACGGGAACACGTAACTGTACGGGAACACGTAACTGTACGGGAACACGTAACTGTACGGGAACACATAACTGTACGGGAACACGTAACTGTTCGGGAATGCATATAATTGTACGGGAATGCATTACTGTACGGGAATGCATAACCGTACGGGAATGCATAACTGTACGGAAATGCATAACTGTACGGGAATACAAAACTGTACGGGAATACATAACTGTACGGGAATACATAACTGTACGGGAATATATAACTGTACGGGAAAACATAACCGTACAGGAATACATATAACTGTACGGGAATACATAACTGTACGGGAATACATAACTGTACGGGAAAACATAACCGTACAGGAATACATAACTGTACGGGAATGCACAACTGTACGGAAATACATAACTATACGGGAATGCATAACTATACGGGAATACATATCTGTACGGTAATACACACTCACACGGCATTACATCACTTACCCTAATCTACTAACCGGTTCCCACTAATCTTTTTCGAGTGGAGTTGAATATCTGTAGCTTATCTCCAAGCCTTTTAAAAGTTGAATAGTCTGTGAATCAATGGATGCTTAGGTCTATAAATACCCAAATAGTCTGGGTATTTAAGCCTGTAAACACTCTTGTATAGTCTAGTTCAGACACTCAGACACATCATTTACAAATCACTAGGTAGAACATAATGTTCCATTATCGTATTGTTATCTGTAGTAGTGTTTTAATGTTTGAAAGGTATTTTAAATATATTATATGTCACTAGGAATAAACAGGCTGAATGTTGTAATGTACAGTAAACTGTATTTTCTTATGTATAGCAAGTTAATTGATGTTTGTATATGCCTATTATATTTTGCTGATTGGACAAATTTAAGTAAATGAACTGTGTACTTTATATGCATTCATAATACGAATAATAATAATCGATAAAAAATGTGTTATCTTTTAATAATATATAGGGTATGTTCCGAATTATCGGTCAGTTCCAAATTTTCGGTCATATAAGAAAAAACGATATAATAATAATTGCTCAACCAATATTAGTGAAATATTTATTTTTATATCGTTTTTTCTTATATATGACCGAAGATGTGGATCTGATCGTTAATTTAGAACTTACCCTAAAATATCACATTGGACGAAGCTTACTATATATTATACTGTTATCTTATACTCTACAGCAAAGCTACTTAGAGCTTAATGATGCTGTTATCTTACTTTAGGTTAATTATTGGAAACTAATTTGAATAATTACATTCATTTATTCATAAGGTTTAACAATTATGACTGGAGATAATTAGTAATTATTAAATAATCTTAAATATGGCTTTGAAATTTTAACTCAATACTGAATTTCCAGATATTGTGTATTTCCTTTTATATTATTTCACTATATTTCAAAGGGTGGGGTAAGTACCGAATTATCGGTCAGTACTACATTTTCGGTCATATAAGAAAAAACGATATAAAAATTACTATTATTACACAGTGCTATCTAATACTTCTGCAAATCCGGGTATTTAGAATGTTAGGAAACTAAACAATTCATTCATGTTTTGTAATAGAATTAAGATTTAGTCGAAACTCCACGGTGATTAAAACGAATATTTTATTTACTTCCGGTGTTTTGAACATAGAAATTCAATGACAAATTGAAAAGCTACCTATGAAAAACATGCCAATTGAAAGAGTTATTCGTGAAAAATATACAAATTAGAAGAGTTTCCCATGAAATACATACCAATTAAATGAGTTATCCAAATACCAATTAAATAAATTAACTATGCAAAATATACAAATCGAATAAGTTACCCATGCATGATATACAAGTTAAGTGGGTTGCCCTTTAACGAAATAAATGAATGAACTATTAAAATCCTCCACAGCAACACACAAAAACCAGAATCATCTCTTCCTTCTGGTCTTTTGTTGCAGATGTGAAATAGAAGCAGTCTTTACTTGGCTGCTGTTTGTTGATACGCCTCAGGGAATAGCCCAGATTTGCCCCCTAATAACGATATGAAAAAGGAGAGGCACGTTAAAACATCTTCATTTGCTTGTTATTCTCGAGGAACATATGGTAAACATAGTTTGGGAAAATAATCTAACTGTACGAATTGATGGGCAAATTTGATTATTTTCTCCTGAACATATTTCGTGAAATTGTGACTCGAAAACAAATTTCTCTTTAAATTAGATAGGAAGTGGTTTGAAATATAAATTAAATAAATGAAGAGATAATCTGTTTTCTTTTTCGATGAAATATGGCACACTAATTGGGTTTTATAATGGAAAATGATGAAGTATAATAATAGCAAATTCATGGTTACATATAAATATAATTATTTGATTATAGATATCTTATTTGAAGAATAAATCTATCCAGTATTCAGAAATAATTCTGATTAAAGAATATGGAATGGAGTGATCTACTTGAATATATTTCAATCAAATCAATATACTAATAAATCTTTAGCAACCAAATAATGATATATACAGTATTGTTGAAGAGTTACTTTATAGTTCAAATACATTTACTATAAAGAACTAACAGTAATGGATCAACAAAATAAAATACAGATGAAAGAAAAAAGCTGAAATTTTATTTGTAAGCTTTATATTTTAACATTTAATAAAAACTATATATGCTTTATATGTTAATATTTCAAATTCAAAACTTCAGGTTTTCCTCTTTCATTTATTTTTGTTAATCTTCTTATTATTATAACTATATTTAAACTGTGAATTTTGTTCTACACTGAATGAAATATGTGACAAAATTTCCAAATCACTTACTATCCAACAGTAGTCCAGTTCTTAATCACTTACTATCCATCACTAGTCCAGTTCTTAATCACTTACTATCCATCACTAGTCCTGTACCAAATCACTTACTATCCATCACTAGTCCTGTACCAAATCACTTACTATCCATCAATAGTCCTGTACCAAATCACTTACTATCCAATAGTAGTCCGGTTCCTGATCACTTACTATCCAACACTAGTCCTGTACCAAATCACTTACTATCCAATAGTAGTCTGGTTCCTGATCACTTACTATCCAACACTAGTCCTGTTCTAAATCACTTACTATCCAATAGTAGTCTGGTTCCTGATCACTTACAATCCAACACTAGTCCTGTACCAAATCACTTACTATCCAATAGTAGTCCTGTTCTAAATCACTTACTATCCAACTCTCCAAATCTATCCCTCCGTTACGCCAAAGAGTGTATCTTAAAATCTTTCCGAATATTCAGTAGCAGTTTTTCTGTTTCTGGGATTTTGAATTTCCGCCCAAACAGTCGATAAGAGTTGCGGGAAATCCTTTGTCAGTGAGTATTGGAGTGATGTGGAGAGTGGAGACACGGTGAGACTCAATAGTGTGACACTATGAGACACTAAAGAGAGTGAAGTGAGACACTGTAGACGTAGATATATTATAAATTAAGAGAAGTGAGGAAATGAGAAGAGTAGTGAGACACTGATAAAAGAAATGGAACAAAATTGTTCATAATGAATAGAATGAGACATCAATATTTGGACACTTTGAGACACTGAGACGCACAATGAATAGAGTGAGACAATTTGAGACACATATTGACTGCAGTTTAAGATTTGAATAAAAAAAAACATCAAAATAATCCCTTGAAAAATGTAAAGGAATCTTACATAAAACTAATTGAATTATATTATAATACTTCTATGATATTCCTAATTTTATAGCTTTAATTGGGATATTTTATTCTTTAATTCATATTTATTAATACCAAAGGCCACATCGCTGACTTCAAAAGACAATTTTATAATACCATGAATTCAAATAAACAAAGCACACTACCACCAGTCGGTGACTAAACTCATGAAGGGAGAAAAGCTACTTCGTGAACCACATCTATATTTTATTTTCGACGACCATTTCATATCATATGAGCCTAAGAATTCAAACAATCATTGTACGGCAGACATTCCTATTTTCTTTAAAGACTTTTTAATAACTCTGTTAGAAAGTAACGAAGTCTCCCCTAAAATTTCCCATTGTTTGTTCAGGTAACTTCAGATAAAAGGCACCAAATTGTTAGTCATGAAAAGTACTTACCATATCTGGGATAGAATATGTAGGGTAAGTTACGAGTTGTCGGATGGTTCCACATCTGCGATTATGTGAGATATAGGGTGCCAGTTTGGTACGCGATATGGGAGGTTAATGTGATCTGATAATGCATTAGTATTTTTTTATAGGATAATTTTCCTGTTTAAGTATCTGTGGTACAAAACAAACAATATAGATACGATATATCTGGTCTGATTTTGTAACAATGCATTCAATGTAAGTTATATATTCATAAATTAATTTCCTATTTACGTTATATTCATATAAATTAAAGTAGGATGTAGTTTATATAAGGATATATTTTTAAAGTATTCCCATACAAAGCCTCTGCATATGTAAGTGTTATAAAATTATTTAAGGAAATAAAATATTATATTATGTATCCTTTATATATGCTAATAAATTCTAACCAGATCGCATACCAAACCAGTAAATGACACTCAATTTTAATTTGTATACATTTCTCTTATATGATCGCTAATGTGGAACCCTCCAATGACTCGACAGTTTCCCGAGGGTACGTATAGTAAATGAAACAATTTGTACTATCGAGAATAATAATTATCGTAGTTTATGAAAACAGATTTTAGCCAGATTTTTTTAGATTTTTTTTTTAATTTTTTAACCAGATTTCTAACCAAATTTCAATCTGATTTTTAATAAGAAAATAATTGATGATACTAATTGTCAGTTAAATTTCTCCATCTTTGACTATAAAATTGCCCTGGTTATATGGAAACTTTCCCAATTAATTAAATATTGTCCTGATAAGTAAAGTTCTCCAGCTTATGATAAAAATGACCCGGTTTGTTTAAATTGCTCTGATTATTTTAAAAAATCCTGATTATGCAAAAATTATCCTGCCTATTCAAAAATCATCCTGATTATTCAAAAATTATTCTAATTATTCGAAAATTATCCTGCCTATTTAAAAATTAATCTTAATCATTTAAATTTTGTCATTATTATTTAAAATTGTATAGATTATTTAAAATCATCCTGATTATTCAAAAATTATCCTGATTATTAAAAAATTATACTGATTATTTAAAAATTATCCTGATTATTTAAAAATATCGTGATAATCTAAAAAATATCCTGATTATTTAAAAATATCGTGATAATCTAAAAATTATCCTGATTATTTAAAAATATCGTGATAATCTAAAAAATATCCTGATTATTTAAAAATTAGCGTGATTATTTAAAAATTATTGTGATTACAAAGAAATTATCAAGATTATTTAAAATCCATCATGATTATTTAAAATTTATCACGATTATTTAGAAATAATCCTGATTATTAAAGAATTATCTTTATTATCATGAAGTTATTCCTACTGAGATTTCCCGTGAGTCTTTCATCAGGTTGCACGCACTAACGATGTTTTACGGCGTTAAATGAAACGTTAAGGAATGCATAAACAAGAGAGTTAGAGAGAATAATTATTCTCTTTGTAAGCAAAGAATTTATGTCGTGATGCCTCCTTTGAGTTCTCATTTTATTAATTGCTCAGTGTCTCATTGTTTATAACAGTATTACTATAGTGATACATAATACAAAGCTTTATAGCATTGCCAATAGTATTAATCTATTGATACTTATTAAAAAGCTTTATAATATATCTAATGGTATTACCCTATTGATGAACAATATTGTACACAAAAGCATCTCAAAAGCATTGCTCTGTTGATGCCTATTATGATACATTATAAAATTCGTAATGGTATCACTCTATTCAATATATAAATTTATAGCAAATAATGTAATCTAATCTTCAATTCAATGTCATTGGATAATTGAAATATAACACAAAATTTCTGTATAATTTTACCTTGAGATGCTAGGTATAAAACCTATTTGTTTTTCATATTATTGCAAAAAATAACACTAATTATACAACAGTTGGTTATAAAATTCATTGGCAGGTCCAGGTTTTCCACCACTTGCTCCTGATGATGAATGAACATCTTTCTATTCGAAATCTTGAAACCAAAAAATACCTACAACGTTGATATTTTAATTGAAAAGAACAGTAAGCCTCCATGTAAATTGAACTGTTTCTGTGCCATTATCCAAAGTATTACATGAACCTTTATAAATATATATGTGTTGACGTATAAATCTTGATAGGCCGATGATGCAAATGTTCTGGCGTTATTTCTTATTTTTCCCGATGTTTACATTCGATTAATTTTCTCGTTACGAAGACAAATAGGCTCAGAAGTTCAAGGTTTTTTATGCCAGAAGACACTCTTGGCTTTAGAAACTGTATCTGCATTCTTCTGCTCCTCAGAATATTACAAGACATGCACTGACGGTTATTAGCATCAAGAAGCTACAGAAAGATCTCTTTATAATATTAAATAGCTTATCTGATAACAGAATCTGCTACTATTGCAATATTTTATAAAATATTTTGTCAAGATTTGTTAAATTCTATTTTTAACAATTTTTTTTTATGTTTCAGGTACGTTAAAACTATACAATCACTTCCATACCGTGAGTATAAGATAACAGTTCTGAATTATCGGTCAGTTCCACATCTTCGGTCATGTAAAAAAAAACGATTTAAAAAAAATTATAATAATTATTATATAGTTATTTCTTATATGACCGAAGATGTGCAACTGACCGATAATTCGTGATTACCCTGTACATCTAAAATAAAGGATCTTTGCTTTATTTGGATTCTTATCTAAGGATTCCTTCATATTACAATTATAAATATAATGTGTACCTTTTAATTATATAGTTCATTTGTATGACCTTTTATAGAATTTAATTGCGTATAATATAAAGTAAATAATAATAAAATTGATAAAAGATAAAACAAAAAGATATTTCCTTTGATTGAAGTTACAGGGGTGCAATATATTAATAAGCTTGGCCTTTTCTAATCATCTGTGACCCACCCTAATTTTCTCTCAGGGCTTAAAATAATGTTTATTCGTTCCTACTAACCAAGCACATAATTCATACAATCCCTCTAATATATATAATATATATATATACTATACAAATTATCCAACGGATCATGAAATCCGTTAACCCTTTATAAATTTATTCTATTGCAACAGGAAGTCTAAAAACAAATTAACTAATTTTTTTTTTGTACAGTTATTGAATACTTTTTCAACACAACAATTTAAACTATTTTCAAATAACTGAAAATAACTAATTTGTAATTATTTTTTAACATTTGTCTGCTGTAAGTTTGATAAAATTTAAAAATAAAATATTTTTATCTATCCTTTTCTAAAACCATTCTACAGATATTTCTATCACCAACACAGACTGAAGTTACGTTTCGATACCATTCTTCATCTTCATTTCTTTTCCTTTCATCTTCCTATTCCCTTTTTCTCCATTCTATTTCTCCTTTTCCCTTTGTCCGCGGTTCTACCTCCCATAAACATCGGATAGCAATATAGAGAGTATAGATAAAATTGATAACTTCCCTTACCGACGCAAGAATACCTACTTGGTATGAAGAAAAACATTGATTTTACGTACTAGATGTACTAAATATAATAACTGTGTTTTTGTTTTAACATAAGAACCACCAAGTAGTCAATTTGACAGTTTTTTACTTTTAAAACAAGTATGTTTCATAAATTATTATTTATATATACTTTAATTATTAAATTGCTAATATACCGAGACAATGCCTAACTATATTGAAATTAAGATAAAACTAAGGCATCTACCAATAATAACTTATGATATAAAATAATTGAAAAATAAAAACCAGTCAAATTGACTGCTTGTTAGTTCTCGCTTTCAAGAATAACAAAGCATGTTATTATAATAATTTAAGAGCTCTCTAAATGCTAAATATTCTATCTCAGTGCAACGAAGCACATTTCTTAGTCACGTAACTGCTCAGCTTTGTAAGTTGATATAAAGGCTTCAATCTCATTGAATTAAAGTACATACATTTGAGAATGAACACACGCTGTATACACGCTGTACACACGCTGTACACACACTGCATACACGCTGTATACACGCTGTATTGTGTGTGAATACACACTGTATTGACTTCAAACTATGAACATACTAAAGTCACCTTATAGTAATTCTGTTACATTACTGCAAAAATTCTAAATAATATATGAAAAAAGTATAATGGAAATAGAATCAGAGATAGGTATTTCTTTGATTTAAAATATTTGTTTAATATTATTATTTCATTCCTTTATTTAAAAAGTTAACTCCTAAAGATAAAATATTTATTTAGTCTTGAGATTAATAACGCTAGATTTTTTTTAATTTTTTCCAATCCCTATTTTTCCATCAGTCGAATATTTTTCTAAGATATTTTAAAGTACGATTATAATTTGTAGTTTATTAAACTTGATTTTTTGATATCAATAAGTGTATCATATCCTTATATTCATTAAATGAAATATAAGGTATTAATACCCACTTGGAAATAATTTCAATATGAAAAATTGTCTTACAGTTCATACAAGTAAGTATCATTATTTTAAGTTAGCTTATGTGGTTGAAGTATTATTAAAGTACATAGTACCATTTGGTAAATATAAGATAGCGCATTTGAATATCACCTAAAGACAGAAAAGATAACTACACTACCAGTGTACTAAATAATATGGACCTGCAGTCACATAAATAGTCAATGATTTAACGCTGGACATCATTAAACGATTTATTATCAATTTATTTTCACGCACTAAACATTGTATATTACACTAATATACCAATATAATGTAAAAGAACTTTATAAATTAATTTAATTATTATTGGATATTGACATTGAATTATTAATTTGATATACAGTAGAACTCCTGTATAATGAACTACAACTAGTTCACTGCATAGAGTTAACTTCACTATAGAGGATTCAACTGATGCATATAAAACTTCCCATTTTGCAGAAGATTTTTATGTGTTACGCATTTTAATTCTGGTATGTGTTACTTTTACGTGTATGTGTAATGTGTATACTATGTTATTTTGCGGACAAAATACTCTATCATTAAGAACTACTTATTAAACTGATAAAATATATTATATGCTTTGCCAGTAAAATATCACATCAGTTATAGGTACAGTTACAAATATTACAGCAGTTATAGGTACAGTTACAAATAGTACAGCAGTTATAGGTACAGTTACAAATATTACAGCAGTTATAGGTACAGTTACAAATAGTACAGCAGTTATAGGTACAGTTACAAATATTAAAGCAGTTATAGGTACAGTTACAAATATTACAGCAGTTATAGGTACAGTTACAAATATCACAGCAGTTATAGGTGCAGTTACAAATATTACAGCAGTTATAGGTACAGTTACAAATATTACAGCAGTTATAGGTACAGTTACAAATATTACAGCAGTTATAGGTACAGTTACAAATATCACAGCAGTTATAGGTGCAGTTACAAATATTACAGCAGTTATAGGTACAGTTACAAATATTACAGCAGTTATAGGTACAGTTACATTGTTACAGCAGTTATAGGTACAGTTACAAATAGTACAGCAGTTATAGGTACAGTTACAAATATTACAGCAGTTATAGGTACAGTTACAAATATCACAGCAGTTATAGGTGCAGTTACAAATATTACAGCAGTTATAGGTACAGTTACAAATATTACAGCAGTTATAGGTACAGTTACATTGTTACAGCAGTTATAGGTACAGTTACAAATAGTACAGCAGTTATAGGTACAGTTACAAATAGTACAGCAGTTATAGGTACAGTTACAAATATTACAGCAGTTATAGGTACAGTTACAAATATCACAGCAGTTATAGGTGCAGTTACAAATATTACAGCAGTTATGTGTGTAAACTGACACCTGAGAGGTAACTGTCAGCTAAACTCACCAGATTTTGGTCCCTGGTGACATTACACCAACCCCATCCTCCTGTCAGTTGCGAAATCTTTTCCTCTAGATTTCGAATCTGGTGTTTCAATTTGTTCGAAGCTCCTTGAGATGAAGTATCAGCCACAGGATTCGAACTAGAACATATTTTACTTATTTGAATTAGTTAAATGGTAAATTATAGTTTGCACCTCTATTCACCACCTCTATTCACCATCTCTATTCACCATCTCTATTCACCATCTCTATTCACCATCTCTATTCACTATCTCTATTCACCATCTCTATTCACTATCTCTACTCACCACCTCTACTCACCACCTCCATTCACCACCTCTACTCACCACCTCTACTCACCACCTCTACTCACCACCTCTACTCACCTCCTCTACTCACCACCTCTACTCACCACCTCTACTCACCACCTCTACTCACCACCTCTACTCACCACCTCTATTCACCACCTCTACTCACCACCTCTACTCACCACCTCTACTCACCACCTCTATTCACCACCTCTATTCACCACCTCTACTCACCATCTCTATTCACCATCTCTATTCACTATCTCTACTCACCACCTCTACTCACCACCTCCATTCACCACCTCTACTCACCACCTCTACTCACCACCTCTATTCACCACCTCTACTCACCACCTCTACTCACCACCTCTACTCACCACCTCTATTCACCACCTCTATTCACCACCTCTATTCACCACCTCTATTCACCACCTCTATTCACCACCTCTATTCACCACCTCTATTCACCACCTCTATTCACCACCTCTATTCACCACCAATCATAGTAATTTAGAAGCCACGAGATTGTTTCGGATAAAACTTTGCAGACTTCATCTCTTGAGGGAAAAGGTGAGGCAATGAATCTTCATGAGGGAGAGAGAGGGAGAGAGATAAGAGAGATACGAGACAGTGATACGAGACAGTGATACGAGATAGTGATAAGAGATAGTGATAAGAGATAGTGATAAGAGATAGTGATAAGAGATAGTGATAAGAGATAGTGATACAAAATAGTGATACGAGATAGTGATAAGAGATAGTGATACGTGATAGTGATACGTGATAGTGATAAGAGATGGTGATACGAGATAGTGATACGAGATAGTGATAAGAGATAGTGATAAGAGATAGTGATACGTGATAGTGATACGAGATAGTTATACGTGATAGTGATAAGAGATGGTGATACGAGATAGTGATACGAGATAGTGATAAAAGATAGTGATAGTGATACGAGATAGTGATAAAAGATAGTGATACGTGATAGTGATACGAGATAGTGATACGAGATAGTGATACGAGATAGTGATAAGAGATAGTGATGCGAGATAGTGGTACGAGATAGTGATACGAGATAGTGATAAGAGATAGTGATGCGAGATAGTGGTACGAGATAGTGATACGAGATAGTGATAAGAGATAGTGATAAGAGATAGTGATAAGAGATAGTGGTACGAGATAGTGATACGAGATAGTGATAAGAGATAGTGATAAGAGATAGTGATACGAGATAGTGATACGAGTGATAACGATAAAATGAGTTGGTAATTTAGCAATGTTATCAATGAGGAAATAAAACGAATCTTTGTAATACAAGCAATCGAAAATTTAATATAATATAAATAATATTATTACTTCTACTGAATTAATTAATATTTCATTGTTCTCGGGCATTAAAGTTACTTTCACAATTTCCATTTGAGTATAGTTACACTCCCTATGGATTTAACCTGTATCTTTTCATCAAATGTAGTATTACAACCCATCCATTAAAATAGAATACATCTTTCTGAAGTAGAAATTCTTCCCCACTACATAGCTAAATAGAAGCAAATCTTTTTCTCTCACCCTGCCCAACTGTTTAAAAGTACGTCATTGGCTACATATGTTCATATGAAACGCACCATTGCCACCCCTACCAGGCCACACCATCAGACTTGCGGTGTTCCTCAGGGAGGTATTGTGAGGCCGCTACTGTTTCTCTTATTCCTCCCCAAAACTGAAACATTCAGGGTAACTTTTTTGGTCATTTGTTGCTCATTCTCCCCCAGTTAAAAATCTCATTAAAATTCTCAGGTTATTTATTCTGAAGAATACGTTGTATTTGAGCATTCTGTGCTTCTATTTAAATGTGATGCTTGTTATTCTGAATTATGAAAAATCATTACAGCTTTTTACATGTTATTTCTTGAGTTCATTGGCTCCTATTCAAATTGCTACAATATACAATACTGGTTTTATTGTATTTAGTAGCAGAACATTCTATTTAATCATGATAAGAAGCTAGTAAGCCTAACGGACCAGAATTTAAACTAGTAAAGTTAACAGACCCTGCTCCGTCATCTTTACTTGCTCCAAATTATGAAATGAAAATGATCAAATGTTTTAGCTTCTGAAAAGCCTTTTTCTCTTTTTCCATTCACTCCAGAAGGTAACACCTTTAGAGAAAATTAGCTCCTAAACTTATAAAACGTCCTCAAGTTTAATTGTGAAACTTTAAATGGCTTTTCAGGATTTAAATTAAATATTTGAATATATGAATATTTTTCACAAAGATACTTTTATTCATTTGGCTAAAAAAAGCTTTTGCATTTGAATTACGGGAATTTGTTTGTATTTACTTAATGAATTAAAATCTTTTATATCTGCATTTTTTTTTTGTAGAACAGTTTTTTATAAAACACATTTATTTATAATTAATTAATTTCTAAATATAATTATAGTAGGATTTTCCCGGAGTGTCTGCCACTCTGTTCACTTGGCGGTAAATAGCCAATAATTGATTGATGCACAGATCAGTGACGCCGCTTTTTTCCTCTCTTCCATGGTGGCGCAATTTAAAGTTACCTCGTTTGTTTGAATGACAGTTATAATCACAAGTTTCACCCCACTATTCATGGTAATTCCTATAGACTAATGATAGACAGTCGACTGTACAGCAGTTTGGCGCTCGCTATATGGCCAATCAATCATTTTGAGTCGCAGGATTCTCTCTGCTTGCAGATACCATAGACTTTAAACCTAACCTGAATATCCTGTTTAATCCCTTTTAACCTTCCTTAACTGATATCTACAACACTTTAGATTCACATTATTCATCATAAGATTCTTTTCTGCTTAAAATAAGTAAATGCCAGTTTCCGAAAGAGTCACAAAGGAGGCTGAGACTACACCTTTTCACGGACGGAAGACAAATCTGCTGATGGTCGCGGAGCTTATTAATCATCCTGACGGTGTCATTTCTGCAAGGGAGTTTAATTAAAATATATTGCAGCACAGATCTCTTGCAACCAACTGCAAGCGTTCACGCTTTTTGGAGTTAGTTTGCATGTTGTATGAATGGGACATGAATGAAAGGAATTAACTGATATTAAGATTTAGGAGAGATAGGTTCTATTATATGTAGGTTGTTCTGCCTGTAGTTACATTTTGATCAACCATTTGTCTTCATTTTCGCAAATCGAATTCATATCTTTATCACATTTTTCTGCTGATTCTCCACTTTTTATCAGAGTTTTGATCATTTTCTTCAGCAAATCACTTTTGCAGCAATTAGATTTCCCGTCAAATCACCCACTTCGCCAATGTTTTGTTCGTCAGAATCGTTCCCTCGGTTCTCTGTGAACGGTCTCAGCAACCGCTATCTCCCCAATAAGCCTCCGAAAAGGCCTCTTCAGGCCTGAGTTTTCCAATAGATTGACACAAGGTCAGTTACATGAATATATCGCCTGATATTGAGCTTCTGGAATTTTATGAAGAACTGGTTTGACATCTCTATCCTCCGTAATCTATATTTATCTTTTGTTTATGGCGGCATTTTGTTTTCTCCTTCTTTTATTTGAATTTAGCAAGGATAGTTTTAAACTGCAGTATTAATATAATTATTTTCTTTTAAAGACTTAGAGATATATGAATAAATTAGGTACTTCACCAATAAATTTTATTTGATTGTGTATCAAATTCATTTGAATTAAAAATTTATAATGAATTATTTATATTACAATGTAAAATTAGGTAATGGAAAATCTAAGTTTCAAATTTTTTTTAATCCAAATCGACTAAAATTCTTCATTCCAAGTCTTTATATTTTGGAATAAGGAATTTAAGATTTATTTAGCTGCCATAAAATATATTGTAGAATGTCCAAGCAATGGAGTAGAGCTTATCATCTACCACCGGTACGTAGTGGGGGTTTGACTCATTTTTCTGTGGGCAGACAAAACAGCTTGTATCTACAGAAGGATCAGAGGGATTCAATCTAACGCCAATCTGTCTTTCCTTTGTCACTTTGATTGGTAAGTCATTGCAGACATAACTCCTTCTGAGCAGTTGGAATGAAAACAAACAACGGCAAGGCTCTATATTCGCACGCCTGCCCTTTGATTGTTGGTGCTTTGAAGAAATTCACTCTCAAATTATTATCTATATTTTAAAAATAAAATCCTAATTTTCTATAGGAGTCAATATACGTTTATTTATATATAATATACATAGCAATAATATATATCAGCTATTGCCTTCTTGTTTAAACGTAATTAATGATCGACACGACTCGTATATAAATAATAAAAATCACTAATCCATCATCTCTACATTATTGCAATGTAAATACAATAAGATGGCTATTCACATCACTGAGTGAGAAGAGCAGTAGATATATTGTTAAGTAAATATATGCACCCCATCATCAATATATTAAAAGTATCAATTCAAAGTGCAGTGACAATATGCATATGTGCGTAAATTATACTACCATCCCTTCATTCTCACTCGGAAACTTACGAACGACGATAGTTCGCTTTCGACGGAGATTATAATAAAAAAAAACGAAAATTTCATTCAACGAAAACTGATTCGATGAAAATCCGATACAAATCTTTCATAAACTGAAAAAGCATATCGTCTTTCGTCGGACACCAAAATAAAATATCTGTAACCATGATATTTTACGATAAAATACAATAGATATTCACAATAATGGACAATCTACCGACAGTAAATCCTCTGACTGGGACCCACAGTTCTAACTATAGTCACTTCATCACAATGTAATCAAAGCTGAAGAGTTTCAAGCACTCTTTACACTCTATCAGTCGCCTCATTTTTAACTCTCAAATACTCTATTAAATTAGGAGACATAGCGCTACTGTTCATGCTATATCAATCATGTGAATCATCTCAAGATGCTCAGCAAACACGTGTCATCTTAAAATGAGACTTATGTGAATAGGCATGTGATAGTAATTCTCTTAACTCTTTTACTATAACTTCAATCTACTTTAAATATAACACAACCCGCATGTTAGACTTGAACTTCACATAGGAATCTGTAACCCAACTCAACACGTACATAAAATGTAACACAACATGCAATTTATTTTATTGTATAACGTTATTATGTAAATTCTCTTTTCTCTTACAGTTTAACTTCAACTTACTTAAAATGTAACACAAGATGTAATATTTTTTAAATTGTAAAAAGTAACGTTATCATGCACTAGTAGAATGGTACTACTCCTTTTACTTTAGTCTCTCGGCTTCTAATTATTCCGTTTTCTCTAAAATGTTTAGCATATTTGCCACTAAAAGTCAGTACCACTGAATTATTGAAATTTAACTCATTTTAGTTCTCCTTACTCTTAATTGTTAATGAAGACTAATAAGACTTAATAGAATACATAACATAACTGTTGCCGGTTTTCCTATTCCCTGCAATAATCTTACAAATATTAAAATTCTATTTCATTAAATTTTCAAATAATTATAATTAGTTTTCGTCAAATTTTCTGAAATTTGTAATTATTTTTCATCAAATTTTCTAAAAAAAATATTTTTTAAGAAAGAATTTCTCAGTCACAATATTCAAAAATGACATAACTCCAAATGATAATCCTTACCATCAAAACTCAATTCAAAGCATTCTTTCACTACTAATATTCTCCATTTATTTAATTAGGAATATTCCACGAATGTGTCGAGCCACAGTCACTGTTTGTGGCAATTCTCATTCACACTTTTAGGAACCGTTACCAAAATTGGACTGACTCTGATTACCATTCCCAGATTGTTTGGAACAGTTGGTTAGAATGCAGCCTTGCGTTTAAAAGAAATTATATTAATATCTAAAAAAATTATGAAAAATGTATAAATAATAATTTTCAAAAAACACATCACAATTTTGATTAATCTTTAATTCAACTATTTATTATTTAATATCTTCTTATTCCTTCTTCTTCTCCCCAATTTACCTCCGTTTCTTTATAACCTACCATTAGTTTCCCCGTTGTTCTTGAGAGATATATAACTCAGTCCTTTAGTTGGTGTCTAAAGTGACTCAGAGATGCAAAAGAATTAACGCTTAGCTTTCTCAGTTGTTAGTGTGATTGATGGCATTCTGAAGAGAACATTACTAATTGGATTCTTGTGAATGAATACCGAAAATAAACTTCGCTTGGTATGCACTGATATTATTTTCTAAAATTATCTAAATTTTATCTATATTTATCGAGAAATTATAAATACAATTAAATTCATCAACAAATAAAATGTCAACTGAAAGAAAACGCGATATTTGATTAAAATTTATTTGATGAATATGTGTTGTATAGTGCGTAACTTTTATCGAGAAATTTTCTGTCATTTTTTATATACGTTTCCTATCTTAAATTATTTTTAATACATAAAAAAATATATAAAAAACTTTCATTTAAAATATCAGTAAGATTCAATAAATGCTAGTTAAGTTGAATAACTTTAAAGTACACACAATGTACTCAATATTTGACTTTATAACTAAATGCTACTTACTGGAAAATATTCCCCGTCATCCCATCTCCCTAATATGGCTCATGCCTCTTTCGAAAGAACAATCCAAAATTGCATTAAAGGCGTACAGTCATCTAACAGACGTCAATATTAACCAGGGCACTGTAGGGAGCACAATCCCCTTGTAAATAAGATCATTAATTTGTTTCCCTAACAACTCCGCCAAAACAAACCGCTGGAACCTTAGCCAATTATTTAAGTGGTCATTCTTGTTTGCAGAGGAAAAGGGGAAGAAGAAGAGTTTTCTGCAGTCCTCAAGAAGAACACCTACCGTCACAGATAATAAATGAGACAGAGTGATTAGCTGTTAAATGAGACAGTTTGATTAGCTGTTAGTCACCAGCTCATTATGCTCAGCAGTAATTTTAAGAATGGATAGCGTGCTTCAGATTTTAAAACCTCCAACTCATTGTCCGTTTCGTCTCTTTGGAATTTATGACTGAAGCTCATAGAAAAATGTACTTCAAGTGAGGAGATTTATATAACTACTTTTAGATGGTGCAGGTAATTAGATACTGCATATACTACTTTGAATTACCATTTATATCATGTTATTGGATTATATGTATTATAATTTAATGAATATTTTAATCGAGTGACTTTAGATTTAAATCTAGTTCAGTATTTTTGGTCAAGTTCATTTTTTTGTATGGTGCGTTTTCATTCTTAATTATAAATAAGTAATTCAGTTACGTTGAATTAGGTTCTGTACTCTAGGTTAGATAGTAGAGGTCAACTTGAAATCTATTGCTGATAAAATTATCAGATTAATAGAAAAAGTAAAAGTATGTACATATAAAACCATCGGTCATTGAGTGCAGCTAATTTCAACCAAAAAGTTCAAATTTTAACTAGAAACATTTTTCCAGCTCAATTTAGACGATCATTCCTGAAATTTCTTAAATCAAAACTCAAGATCAGACCAACAGCTATCATTTGACTCACAATCAATCCATTAAATCAGAGTCATTTGGAGCGTTACATTAGTTCAGTTCACCCATTTTGTTTCCTAGCTGTTGTCTAAGATTAGGTCCCCTATCACCACGTCTATCTCCGAAAGCAATGAGTCGCCTTGTTTGTTTTTTAATTTGCATGCTAATGAGCTCAAGTGTGAAATGAGCAATTGCAGCCAGGTGATGGGTATAAACACTTCATAGGGGAGTCACTGTGAGGATGGTTGTGAAGGAAAATAGCCTGCACTCCATACTGTAAATAAATAAATTGTTATTGCTTTACTTACTATTATTACCAGATAATTCGTCGTGGAGACACTTCATCGGGGACCATTCGTCGTGGACAATTCGTCTTGGACACGTCGTGGACAATTCCTTGCGGACAATTCTACGAGAAAAATTCGTCGAGTACAATGATGGATTTCTCAATAATAAATTTCTTTATAATAATCAAATAACTAGAGCAAAAAAAAACAAATAACACAATCAACGAGTCCAGACATTTCGTCGCGGGGACAATTTGTAGTGGACAAAAATAAACATTTAATTTACCAAAAATACACTTTGAAAACATATATTTTGTTCAAAATATTTCGAGTAGTGACCAACGAAAATTTCAACTAGTATTTTTTCGGAAAAAAAGTTCATATAATTAATGTATATCTTTGTATCTTTAATTTATAGATTAAATGTATAAATTCATATAAATGGATACACATCCTTTTTTTTATTCTACTGGAAACATCAAGATCTTTATGTAATATATTTCTTCAGTAATTCAAATCTATCAATATGACGTCATAATAATCACCTTAAGAATCCCCTCAATTTTCACCACCCCTGAGACATTTTAAGTTCACTAATCCCCTATTTTTTTCTTCAACCACAAGCCCTTCTAATTCCTCCAAAGTTTTAATTTGATTTTTCCTATGCACGCATCCCCCTTATCTCTGGCATTATAGGAGAAAAATCACCAATATTCATGCCTGGGTCTCGGAATGAATATTCAAAGGGTGGGTCGTAACACCTTGTTTGTAATCTGTGCTACTCATATTCACCCGCCACATTTTCCTACCGTCCACCTCCTTTCATTTATTTACAATGTAAAAATGTTTATAGATCACCTTAAGCGAAAATACAAAATTTTCTAAAAAGTGAAATACGTGATGATTTCAGTACATGGTAAACCTGAAAAAAATGATATTATTCATATAGAAAAATTAGTTTTGATTGCATTCCATTTACATTTTTTCTTTTTTCTTTTTATTATTATTCAACATTTTGTATTAAGCACTGAAACGGGTATAGATTATTAATGTTTAATCTTTTTTTTTTGCGAAATATATGTTCATATTATGTTTTTTCATTTTCTTTTTTACTCTATTTAATACATTATAGAAAATATTTACATTTGGAACTATTTTTGAATTGAAACTACCTATCTCAAATATCTTAAATTAATGTAAAACTTTAAATATTATACTGAATAAGTATAAATAATAACATAACAGAATAATGACTTCTAAACACTATCATTTAATTCCTTTGGTAAACTATAATTACTTATTAATATTGACTACATTGAACAACAGTTTCTAAAATATAAACGGAAGCAGACTGCGGTAATTACCAAATTCAAATGTCTACCCATATTAATCCCCATGCTACATCCGTAGTTTAGGGATAGTCCTTTTGTTCTTTTCTCTTCTAATAATGTCCAGAGGCTTGTTCGTAAATTTTATCACCCAAACCTAAACTGTGCGGGTGAATATGGATGAGGTAATGTGACTTAAAGCAGACTGTATCGGAAGAGACTATAGGTAAAAGGAGTTACAAATTATCTATATGCCTTTCGAAATATATAACGACGGTATCTTAATGATATTAATAAACTTTAGAAAAACATTAAACTATTTATTTTAAAAATCATTAAACTGATAATATTAAAAGTCATAAAACAAAGTTAGCAATTTTCTTCCTAATTATGCATGAGTATTTTTTTTTTTTTTCATCAAGCAAATAAGAAAGAATTATTCTTCTTGAAACCAAGCAAATAAGATTAAAATATTCTTGTACCAAGCAAATAAGATTGAATATTCTTCTTCCAAGCAAATAAGATAAAAATATTCTTCTTCCAAGCAAATAAGATAAAAATATTCTTCTTCCAAGCAAATGATATTAAAATATTTTTCTTACAAGCAAATAAGATAAAAATATTCTTCTTCCAAGCAAATTATATTAAAATATTCTTCTTCCAATCAAATAAGATAGAAATATTCTTCTTTCAAGCAAATAAGATAAAAAATATTCTTCTTCCAAGCAAATAAGAGAAAAATCTCCTCGGAACCAAGCAAGTGGATATGTCCCCACCACATCTAGCTGCAGATTTTTCTCTGTTTTCTCCCTCTTTTCCATGGATTTCTCAATGCTGATCAAATAAGGGGAGCAAACACACCAGAAATGACACAATCCACTGCCTCTGACGATGTAGAGACTGTGAGACTGCTTAACCCATGAGGGGGCATACTTGTCCCATTTCGCTTATAATTGGGCCTATTTGTCCCATTTCACTTATAATGCGGCATACTTGTCCCTTTTCGCTTATAATGGGGCATATTTGTCCCTTTTCGCTTATAATTGGGCATATTTGTCCCTTTTCGCTTATAATTGGGCATATTTGTCCCTTTTCGCTTATAATTGGGCATATTTGTCCCTTTTCGCTTATAATTGGGCATATTTGTCCCTTTTCGCTTATAGTTGGGCATATTTGTCCCTTTTCGCTCATAATTGGGCATATTTGTCCCTTTTCGCTCATAATTGGGCATATTTGTCCCTTTTCGCTCATAATTGGGCATATTTGTCCCTTTTCGCTTATAATTGGGCATATTTGTCCCTTTTCGCTCATAATTGGGCATATTTGTCCCTTTTCGCTCATAATGGGGCATATTTGTCCCTTTTCGCTCATAATTGGGCATATTTGTCCCTTTTCGCTCATAATTGGGCATATTTGTCCCTTTTCGCTCATAATTGGGCATATTTGTCCCTTTTCGCTTATAATTGGGCATATTTGTCCCTTTTCGCTCATAATTGGGCATATTTGTCCCTTTTCGCTTATAATGGGGCATATTTATCCTCTAAAATAGAAAATCAAGAATAAAAACAAAATTTAATTTAATTTTTAATTTAATATTCCAAGAAGATCTAAAAAATATTTCAGATTCAACTTGTGTATATTGTGATTCATTTGTGATTAAAGTTAAATATACTATATTTTAGCAAAAATGATACAACAAGATTCTTCAACCACTCGATACCAAAATGTCTGTACAGATACATGCCCATATCTATGGAAAGATACATACCCTATATATCTAGAAAACCGAAGATACTTTTAAATACTCGATACAACTCTTCAAATGCAATGTTTTATATACAATATTTGCCCCGTGTATTTGCTATTGCAATCCAAGATGTCGATTTCTATGCAAAGAGCCACTTCATCATTTTAACGGCTTGGCTATAGTCGATGTATTGAGTTGCCATGATTACCTTCAGTGTGTCTTATTATTGTGTTTTTATGTACATTGGGCATTAAATGATTTATTTAAAATGCCAATTTTACAGAAGATTACAAAATAAAAAGTATTAAGTTTCTATAAGCTATAGGGCACAGACCTTAAACTTAATTAAAGAGTTAAAACTGAAAAACATAGAAAGCTATCAACTTTAATATTAACATTTCAAATAGCATAAAAATTCTTCATACTGGGTGAAGATAGAATGCGATTTAGTGACCAAATAGAAATTTAAAGATGAAACTAATAAAATTTATTGAATTCATCTTCATTATGAAGTTATTTATATGATTAAAATCAGACCTAGTTTTTTAAAATAAAAACACTAAATTCTTCTTTCAGTTGTCTATTCAGTTTAAATTTTACTAAGTATTTAGTCCAAATTGGCTCAATGAGAGAAGAATATTCGATCAGAGTCAAAATGATGCCTAACTTTGTAGTTATGAATATACTGACTGCAACTATACTCATCATAAAAGTTATCCTAATTGTGAAAGTTTCGAAACACCTTCACAAATTATATTATTAGTTATTAGCTACTTCTATGTCTCAAGACATCATGATTGTAGTTATTGTTCATGCTATTTAATTACATTCTAAAAACTACGCATAGTTATGTTTTGGTCGGATTTATTTGCAATATTGTTATTCACGTACCTCAAAAACTATTCAACAAAATTACCTGTACTCCAGGCAATTCTGGTAGCGATCAGGTCAAAGGTCAAGGTCAAGTTCATTTATAACTCAAAAAGCATTCAAACAAATTGCCTGAAATTTGGTGACTGATTTTTCATTATCCAGGAACCATTTTATTAGATTTTGGGAGCAATCGGGACAAAGGTCAATATCATTTATAACTTAAGCATTATTTGTCGGCCGAGGTCATTTATTTGCGCCGGTGAAAGTATGCGCTCTACGAGTGTCCATTTTCTTGTGTATATTATACCTTTTACATAATATGATATTCTTTATATACTCTCTTCCCTCCAAACTGCCCAATATTCCCTCTTTCCCTCCAAACTGCCCACTATTCCCTCCTTCCCTCCAAACTGCACACTATTCTCTCCTTCTCTCCAGACTGCCCACTATTCCCTCCTTCCATCCAAACTGCACATTATTCCCTCCTTCTCTCCAAACTGCACACTATTCCCTCCTTCTCTCCAAACTGCACACTATTCCCTCCTTCTCTCCAAACTGTCCACTATTCTCTCCTTCCCTCCAAACTGCACACTATTCCCTCCTTCTCTCCAAACTGTCCACTATTCTCTCCTTCCCTCCAAACTGCACACTATTCCCTCCTTCTCTCCAAACTGCACACTATTCCCTCCTTCTCTCCAAACTGCACACTATTCTCTCCTTCCCTCCAAACTGCACACTATTCCCTCCTTCTCTCCAAACTGCACACTATTCCCTCCTTCTCTCCAGACTGTCCACTATTCTCTCCTTCCCTCCAAACTGCACACTATTCCCTCCTTTTCTCCAAACTGCACACTATTCCCTCCTTCTCTCCAAACTTCACACTATTCCCTCCTTCTCTCCAAACTTCACACTATTCCTTCCTTCTCTCCAGACTGCCCATTATTCCCTCCTTCCCTCCAAACTACCCACCATTCCCTCCTTCCCTCCAAACTGCCCACCATTCCCTCCTTCCCTCCAAACTGCCCACTATTCCCTCCTTCCCTCCAAACTGCCCACTATTCCCTCCTCTGCCCCCCCCCCTCTCTCCCTCACTACTCACGCCAATCAATTTTTGTTTGCGGAGACGCAAGGATCGGTGGCCCGAGCTTATCGCCTGATATCATCTGAACGATGGGCCATCATCGCACCCATTGATCGCATATCTAACCACAGAAATATGCGCTACTGGGAGACACCCTCTGATTTTATATTAGGGACCAGAGGAGCAACTTCAAATGGCTAGAAAATATACCAGGTAGAAATTATCAACTGGGCAACAGTGTGCCAATGTTGTAACAATATTGGAGCAATGTTGTAACAATATTGGAGAAATGTTGTAACAATATTGGAGAAATATTGTAACAATATTGGAGAAATGTTGTAACAATATTGGAAAAATGTTGTAACAATATAGGAGAAATATTGTAATAATGTTGGAGCAATGTTGTAACAATATTGAAGTAATGTTGCCACAAGAAACATTGTTACTTAGGAAGTATATTGAAAAGAATGACCAAATATCCATTTTCATCTACAAAATTTCGAAAAGAAAATATTATTCATCCAGAAATTAATAAATTTAAACAATTTCAAGTTTAATTGAACAGCAAATGTTTAGGATGCACTCATTGAAAAATATTTGGTATTTTTAGGATTTAGTATATAAAAAATCCTCTAAACTGTTAAACATACACTGCTACAATAATCTTCTAAATAATTATATGTATGCCAGAAAATCTTTTGTAGATGATACTTAACAATATGATTCTTAATTCAATTTTTTTCCTCTCTGTATCGGAAAAAGTTCCATGCCAGTTATCTCTGCCCGGAAGTTTAATTTATTCCCTGAGTGCATTTCATGGGTGTTCATAAGGACATTCAATTGGGAAAATAACACTTGGATTTGGAATGCTATTTGCATAGGCTACAGGATTAATTTGAGCCGACTTGTTCCAATCTGAAGATTGCATTATCCAATTCACTTGGCTTCGTGAGCTTAGCTAACCACAAACATATGGAATCTACTTAAGCCTCTTATTCAGCTAGGAACAACCACTACGCACTTTTTATGGCTACTCACAAAGCCTTAAAAACAATGTAAAAGTCACCTTCTATGACTGAATAACTTAGGTATCAATTTCATGAAAAATTTCTGTGACTGAATAATAAAAATATCCCTTTTTAAGCCTTATGAATTCCATGTTTCAATTTTATTGTCTAGAATCTTTACAATTTAAATCTAAATTAAGATATATAGCATACTCTCTCTGTTCTTTCTTGACAATATCTGAGAAATAAAAATAACTATATTCAACCTCAATATCTTGATATACTATTTGTTCATATCACGTATCCTCTACTTATACGCAATCATAAAATTTGAATGTTATAGCAATTTTCCCCAATGATTTTGATTTCTGCTCTGTAGTTTAAAATAAAAGACTAGATATTTAACCAGCCCGCATGTTTTTTCTGATGATCTGTCAATCACATCGACGCAGCACATTAAATTCTCAAAAAGTTGTACAAGTTTTAGAATGCATCTTTCTGTAAAGCCTTCTTAGTTTTAGAGTGGCAAAGTGTATGTGTTATTATGATAACACGGTAGTACTCTAATTCCCTCTATAGACAAAGATATCCCTGTTCGAAACCGTATCGGCCTTCGAATAAACAGATTTGTCTCCGATTCGACTGACTGGAAGCGGAGAGAGATTATTCCGAAACCAATTTTTGGAGCCAGCGTGATTGTTTGCATTGGGATTGGGATTGGCTTTGAGACATTACTAGATTCGAAGTGAATCGGTTTCTGAATTTGTGTTTGTTTTCCAATTGTTTGAAATTACTGATAATTTATTTGACATCTTTTATACCTTCTTTTAATTTAAACTATTTTGAACATAATTATAATCAACATTTATTTAAGTGAATATTCCAATAAAAAAAAAATTACTTAGTTACCCTCTAACGTACATCGGTTGAGTAAATATACATATAATAACAAAACAATAGACCATTATCACTCTTTAGTAAATAAACTTAATCATTCAAATGATTCGAAACAATAATTCAGCGTAATGCAGTTATAAGCAGCCACCTAATCTACCTCGTTCATTTCATTGAATGAAATAGTTTCCGTATTCAATCCTGCGTTCAATTTGGAACCTTATGCATATGCACCACTGAAGTCAATCTCTGAATTAACCGCCTGACCTGGACTCGTGGAAACCTAATTTCCGGATGTGTCCGCTGAACTGAGATACAGAAAATAACCTTTAGATGGATATGCTAAAGGCTGTGACGTCCTTAATTGGAATCTGCTGGAATGGGAGGTGGAATATCAGAGGGATAAGCAATTCCCAGTGCTCAAAACTCCTGAATCTATTAGAGAAATTTTTAGCAGCCGATTTGATTATTAGACCTAATTATTTAATGAAGAAAATTGTATTTCATTTAGTTCTTTTAAGATGATTACTTTTTTTATTGATTTATTAGTTAGATACCTGTTTAATACTTTACAACCACAGTGAATAAGGGCCACTACACTACAAATCTTCTGTCTTCATTATTCACTCTCACAGGCTGAAGGTCTTGGAGCCGGCCCCAATTGCTGAAGATTATTGATAATTTTGGATGATTACAAATCGATCAATCACTGAAAATATGATGCCGTGGTGTTAAATTCTGAGCCAAATTGGAGTTTGTTTGTCTTAATATAGCTGTGGTAAGCCAAGAGATTGTGTGTGATGGCCTGCAATGACACCGGTATGATTTCTCTTGATCCTGCAATCTGAGCGGTGCAACGTGACACACTTTCAAACCTGGCTGTATCACTCGGCCATTTCCATTACCTCACCCAAATCACTCTATTTAGATCTATATGGCAGATATTTCTTATCGTCTAACCAGAGTAAATCGTGCATAATATCATTGCATATCATTTATAATGGGTTACCAGAACAGTACACATCATCATGTTAATAACATCTCACCCAACTTGTAATCAGAACATAATTTTTAAGTCATGAACGTACGCCAGAAAATCCAATCGACCCGCTGCTGAATTACATTGCAAGTTAGTTTCATAATTTCCTGGAAATAGACAAAAACGGTGTGGAAGTAAGTAACTAATAGCTTCCAAAGTTGTGCCATATAGCGCGGTATATGCATGAATGTAGCGCCAGTCTCACATCTCTGCTGTTGATTAAGATTTCGCCTGCGATAGACCCAAACTTACCTACCTACATGCCGTCTCGGGAAATTTCTGTTTCCGTAATCAATTTAGTGGCTGGCGAAGGCGAGTGAGGTTGAGGTGTCGCTAGTGGATTTAACTGCATTATATCCCTGAATTTAACCACACTAATTTATAATATTTATTATCCTCAAAACTGATAACTAATGTTGTGACTATATGCATTTAAAATCATAGATCTTCTGAATATCATAGACGAAACGAAAGGCAATGGATTGAATACTAAATACCGCTGATTTAGAACGATTCAATACTCTTTATTTCTCTCCAGCTATAACATTTCCAGGAACTATAATTTTAAACACATATTGTCACAACCCTACTGATAACTTTATACAATTTATTTCAGTGTTCAGCTTCTTCTATATCACTAAAATTAGCTATTAAATTAACACTGTACTACCACTGTATAAAATCCTTGAGCTTGATTAGTTCTGCTTATCGAAGATAAAAACATAATTGAAATATCGTTAAAGGTAGCGTGAGGAACGATAAAATGAACTCATTATCGGTAAAAAAAGAATGGAAGGAATTCATTTCCAATGATGACACCCTCATTAACTAGGCAAATCGTGAGAGTCTATTTAGCATCAATAATTCGCTGAAAATCAAAATCAATACAATTAATTATTACTGATAGCGTTGAAATTAATACGTATTCCCGTACAATTACGTAATTTCTTAAGTAGATACGTATATTCCCTTACAATTAGGTATTCTTTTACAGTTACGATTTTCTTACAGTTATTTATTCTCACTTACATTTACCTTTTGTCTCATAGTTACTTATATCCGTACACAACATTCTCTAATTTCTTTATCAAGTTAATTGTTATAGAGCTTAAAGTGAACACTCACTGTCACACTTTCTATTTATATCATAAGTAAGAGATATACGAAATTGTGTAACGGTCGGAATAACTTAACTCAGCCTAGTAGACTTTTATTAATAAACACATAATAAAAGGAATAAATCAAAGTTTTGACTTTTGAGAGTGTAAAAAGAATTGTTTAATGTGTAAACATATATGTATTGATACTATATACTTGTATTTAAATGTATTCTTAAACTCATTGTATTATTAAAATTCTCAAGAAATGTACAACAGGTACAACTGTAAATAAAATAAAGACTAAACAATTATACCAAATAAATTGTCGAAACTGCACTTTGAGTCACTCTAAATCAATATGATTTAAATAGACACAAACTGTTCTGCAGCAATCATAAACTTTGCAAAAGTTCCAAACTATCATTTTAATTACTACCATCACCAGCTGAATTAAAAGGCATTCATCCTGTTGCTTGATAGCACTTGCTGCAATTATTAATGCTATGCTACGTACAGGTGAAGCTCGTACAGCGGACGATCTTTGAACGGTGCCCCCTACAAAGGACAGAAATTGTCCGCTCTATATGCCGGACATGTAGCTCGCTACAACGACCTATTTATATTATGTGGATTATCAAATAATTTATCTGTATACCAAGTATCTGGTCAATCATTTATTATATTAAGAGGTATTACAATTTACAAAATTAATGTTTCAGTATTTTAATTTTGTTTTGCCACGTTTTCTTTGATTATAGAAATTAAAAAAAGGTGTAACTATTCTATTTTATGGATTACAATATATTATAAAATAGTTACAGTTATACCTACCTTACTATTTCGTGCAAATATATAATTAAGTTAAATAAATATTATAATATTTTCATTTAAATTTTCATTTAATAATAATCTGAGATTGTTTATCTTCATTAGCGTTTCCTTGAGACGCTGTTAAAGGAAACTTGCTAAGTTTAAGTCCTCAACTGAAGTAAAACCTCAGTCGCGCATAACGTACATTGCTCGGCATAGCGGACAGTACTGTCCGTTGTAAGAGCTTTAATTGTATACTATTCTCATGATTGAATAATAAAATTAAATTAAAAATGCTATGGAAGTGTGTAAATTACCTGATGAGAAAGAATTAAATAACTTATCAAAATTTCCATAGGTTGTTATTAAAAATCGAACCAACCTATCCATTAAAATATAAAAATAAATTCTATTATTTTAATGCAATTTCAGATTGTTAAGCACAAAACATTTTTTTATTCTTTTATTGTTTAAGATGTTTTCTTTACATACACTATATATTACAATAATATCATAAAGATTCTCGTGTTTTTACGCGTTCAAACTAATTCCTGTCATAAATAACTCTCCTATTCTTTAATGTCAATTGAACAATCATCGGTAACTGATAAAGCACAAAAAGTGAATTATCCCTCACATGCTTTGTTATATTGAGCTGTCAGAAATACGTAGGATTCGTGTAAAATTCGTGGAACATTCCCTCGTGCATTATGCGCTTTATCAAGGTCATGTGTTCTTGGAAGTTTTTTCGTTAATGTGTTGTATACATTTAATTAGATAACATCGAGTGAAAAATTGCTCCATATTCTAATTAATCTTCGGGATCTTATTAATTCATACATATTACTTTTGTCACTTGTATTGAATTATGGTAAATACTTATTACCAAAATACATAGTATTTCAATATAAATGCATATGTATTATTTCATGCTTATATAAAAAAAAAAATATTTTATTCAGTTCTGTCTGTAATACATCACTAACTGTATCCTTAAAATATGTTACTGTGCATCCCTCATTTCATCCCTAAGTGTATTTCTATATTATATATCTGTGTATCCCTCACTGCATCCCTCAATGCATCCCTCACTGCATCCCTCATTGCAGCTCACGTACACAGTTCATGTCTCCTGAATATGAAGGACCGATAAATTTCTTCGTCCGATTGAAAATATTGACACCCGTCACTTGATGAGGTACAGCCGTTAAAAAAGAAACAGAGTGAGTACTAGCAGTTAAAGAAGTGATGAGGTACAACCGGTAAAAAAGAAACAGAGTACTAGCAGTTAAAGAAGTGATGAGGTACAACCGGTAAAAAAGAAACAGAGTGAGTACTAGCAGTTAAAGAAGTGATGAGGTACAACCGGTAAAAAAGAAACAGAGTACTAGCAGTTGAAGAAGTGATGAGGTACAACCGGTAAAAAAGAAACAGAGTACTAACAGTTAAAAAGTGATGAGGTACAACCGGTAAAAAAGAAACAGAGTACTAGCAGTTAAAGAAGTGATGATGTACAACCGGTAAAAAAGAAACAGAGTACTAGCAGTTAAAGAAGTGATGAGGTACAACCGGTAAAAAAGAAACAGAGTACTAACAGTTAAAAAGTGATGAGGTACAACCGGTAAAAAAGAAACAGAGTACTAGCAGTTAAAGAAGTGATGAGGTACAACCGGTAAAAAAGAAACAGAGTACTAACAGTTAAAGAAGTGATGAGGTACAACCGGTAAAAAAGAAACAGAGTACTAGCAGTTAAAGAAGTGATGAGGTACAACCGGTAAAAAAGAAACAGAGTACTAGCAGTTAAAGAAGTGATGAGGTACAACCGGTAAAAAAGAAACAGAGTACTAACAGTTAAAGAAGTGATGAGGTACAACCGGTAAAAAAGAAACAGAGTACTAGCAGTTAAAGAAGTGATGAGGTACAACCGGTAAAAAAGAAACAGAGTACTAACAGTTAAAGAAGTGATGAGGTACAACCGGTAAAAAAGAAACAGAGTACTAACAGTTAAAGAAGTGATGAGGTACAACCGGTAAAAAAGAAACAGAGTACTAACAGTTAAAGAAGTGATGAGGTACAACCGGTAAGAATAAACAGAGTTACAAATAAAAACTACAATAAAAGTGGACAATAATTACTATTACAAAGTGTATCATTATTATGCACATTAACTGTTTACTAAATGCACATCTACACATGCATTAAGTGTTTGCTTTGACTACAACACAGTGCATTAACTGTCAAAATACAGACCATTAATTTAACACAGGAGATCTTACCTTGTAAAGCTAAATAGCGATGTCATTGTTTTTCTAGCAACTGACACCCACAGTAGTCGAGAAATTGGTGTTAACATAGTTAACCAATGTGATAAAAATGTTATCCCCCATTTTCCGATACCTGTGGGTGTCCAAGTTATGTAACATGGGGAAGCATCGGGCAGATATCATTGTGTTTTTGTTCTGTCACTTCAGGTAAAATAAACACATCGTAGATTGGAATTAATGGAGATAGGGTTAGTAAGGAGAAATGAACACAATATGCCTCTGTGTATGGGGGGGAGTGGGGGGGGGGAGTGAAGTGGGCAGATTGGATTGGGTGAGTAAAGTGAGGAAGTGAAGTGGGAGAATAAAGTGGGGGAAGTGAAATTGAGGGAGTGGAGTGGGGGTGAAATGAAGAGAGTGATGTGGGGGTATTAAAGTGGAGAAGTGAAGTGGGGGGTGAAGTTGGGGTATTGGATCGGGTGAGTGAAGTGAGGGAGTGAAGTGGGGGATGAAGTGGGAGGATTAATTGGGGGAGTGAAATTGGGGGAGTGGAGTGGGGGTGAAGTGAAGAGAGTGAAGTGGGGTATTGAAGTGAAGCAGTGAAGTGGGGAAAGTGAAGTCTAGGAGTGAAGAGGAGAGAGTAAAGTGGGGGGAGTCAAGTGGGAGGAATCAAATCAAGTAGAGGGAGTCAAGTGGAAAATATTCGGATATTTTCGACTCTCACATATTTCTACACAAGACAGTCTTACCACGAGAATAATCCTATTATTTTAATTACGCAAAAACGGTAATGACAATTTATTTCAAAATAATTGGACTACCTAAACATAATTTCTTTTTCATAAAATTCAAAATGATATTCAAATATTTTTTCTTCTTTTTCAGGTGAGTTAAGATATGACGAAGTGAGTCAACAGAGATAATGGTGAGTAATGGTGAGTAATTGTGATAATTGCAGTGAGTAATGGTGAGTAATAGTGAGTAATCGTGAGTATTAGTGAGTATTTTATTGAGTTAAGAGCCGTACACACGTAGGGTTTTTTAAGTCTTTCCACCAGACTTTTTGCTAAGCTCCTCCTACTTTTCCCAAAAGAATATAAGAAAAACGATATAACAATTATTTATTATTTAATAATTCAGTGGAGCTCCTCTATAATGAAATCCTGTGTAGTGAATGTAAAGTCTTCAGTAAGGAAGTATCCTCTATAGTGAACAAATTTTCTTTATTCTGCAATGCCAGGCCATCAGATTTAGAAAACGAATCATTTTATGGCAGACTGAAGAAAATTTGCTCATCCAACAGTGTTTCATTATGGGAGTTCTACTCTAGTGCAAAGAAATCTGATGCGTTCTATCAGTGCAAATGAGACACAATTTCAAAACTGTTCTCAAGTTGTCGTTGTTTCATCAGAAACTTTTAGGCAAGTTTTCTTTATTTGAATCCTAAGAAATGATCAAAGTTATTACAGTTTATTATTGATAAGGAAATCTTACTATACAAGAAATAAATTCTGTGAAACGTACAAACGGAACAACTGTTAGTTGGGAACAAAATGTATATTTTTAAAAGTGATACTATTGATGATAATAAGTATTGTGCATTGAAAAATATAACCTGATGACTAAAATATTCATAAAAACATGATTTATATTTCATAATTCATGTTATCGCAATTACTCAGTTTAGTAAGAATTAAAATCCCATTAAACTGGTTATCTTGTGCTTAAAATAAACGATCAAGAAGATACGTTTGAAAATCTTTGCAGATCACAAAGCAAAGAAATTCTCCATCCTAGATAAGAGTTGTTAAAGTTTCAGCGACTCTTCCTTCCCATATCCGCATCTGTAAGAGCCCCATCGATGCTTCGCCAAAACTCACAGAAATGTCGATACGGCCTGCAACTTGAGACCTGGACTTGGATATTAGTTTTATCTGGAACATTATTGTATAAGTTCTAAATCCGTTTGATATCCAAGACATCTTGTCAATAGCCTTCTGATATTTTAGAATTGTGCCTCCTTGTGTCTATTTATATGAAATTGTATATAATTTTGAATGAATACGAGTAATTATTTTAGAAAGACGCTTGCTGTAAAATGAAATACCTATTTAGAACAAAACCCCTCACTGTGCCGTGTTTCCATTCAAATTTAGTTCAGTTCTGTCAGAGGAAGTGCTCCAAAACATTTTGAATAAACTTGTAGAGAAGCAATTATTAAAATGATCCTGAAGTTACCTACCTTGCTACTAGGCAAAACTTCTCGCATGTGTTTTTACAAGTTTTGCCTAACTTTTATTTCCTTGGGAAGGAGTGGCAGCGATCTTTACACCTTAAGAACACAAGTTAACAAAACTTACTGAATTAAAGTATTTGTCGGGAAAAGTGCCTATTGCGTACTTTTGCAAGATTAAAGTGTTCGCCATTTGGGCAGAGTTAGTCGTCTGGGTGAAACTCTCCATGAACAACACTTCAATTGGGATGGGGAACACGTAAAATAGACCTGTCTCGATGAGAATAGAACATATTGTATAAGGTGAATGGAGAAAAAAACACTTCTACCTAATATTTTAAAAATACTCTCACCATATCTGAGAATTTTACAATATCACCAAGAATAAAAAATACATTTAATATTTTTTATAATCACCTTCTTAATTTAAATCACACAAAATAGTGCTATACTTTATTCTATCTTGCGATTGTGTACTCTATATTGGCCTTAAAATTCATAAATTTGAAATGGATCACGAAAACAAATACCTACATCAATAATTCTAAAGCTGATATTTTTTCTTTGAAAACAGTTTTGAAAAGTTTCAGACAATGGGAGCACGTACGTATCTCGACTCTGTTTTGAATATTTAGACGCAGCATTCACTGATCTTAGGCCTGACTAGACAACGCATTATACATTCTAACTGCAAGATTAATAGCTCTCGAAACGATGGAACCTATTTAGCGTACAGCCTTCCATGAATTTTATAGCTCAGCCGTTAGAAGCTCATGAATTAGGTCTAGAGAGCTACAGCCTTGTGATGTACTTATTGGCCTAATCAGCGGAAAAAATTAAAAAAACCTATTTCTCTCAAAAACTATCTACGTTTTCGCATTAGGTCAAAAAAAAAATTACGATTATGAAGTACAGTAATAGAAACAAAGATATAAAATTAAAAATGGAATAATATCTTTCCAGATTCGTATCACAAATATAAATAGGTTCAGAGGATTTGAAATAAACAGAAGGTTTATGAAAATGGGATTATTCAAGACTAAATGAAAGCTACCAATGTATAGTATTTCTGAAACCCCCAATTTCTAATTCTAAAATTCAATATCCCTAATTTCTAAAAATCATTGCCCTTAACATTAACTTCTCATTGAAATTAAAGTTTTCTTTTTAATTTCTAGCAGAATATTGTCACTTTTCCATAGCTTACCAAATTCATGAAAACTAAAATCTTCTTACCAAATTCATGAAAACTGAAATCTTCTTACCAAATTCATGAAATGAAAAAAGCGCAAGAACTCATTAAATCCATGAAAAATAATATTTTCTCACTAAACTCATGAAACTATTATTTTTCTCCCCAAATCATCCCTTCCACTAACATGTTCCAAGTCCCACCCCTCGAATTCATCTTACATCAACATAACATCAAGTCCCACCCCTCGAATTCAACTTGCATCAACATAACATCAAGCCCCACCCCTCGAATTCATCTTACATCAACATAACATCAAGTCCCACCCCTCGAATTCATCTTACATCAACATAACATCAAGTCCCACCCCTTGAATTCATCTTACATCAACATAACATCAAGTCCCACCCCTCGAATTCATCTTACATCAACATAACATCAAGTCCCACCCCTCGAAATCACATTACATCAACATAACATCAAGTCCCACCCCTCGAATTCATCTTACATCAACATAACATCAAGTCCCACCCCTCGAAATCACATTACATCAACATAACATCAAGTCCCACCCCTCGAAATCACATTACATCAACATAACATCAAGTCCCACCCCTCGAAATCACATTACATCAACATAACATCAAGTCCCACCCCTCGAATTCATCTTACACCAACATAACATCAAGTACCACCCCTCGAATTCATCTTACATCAACATAACATCAAGTACCACCCCTCGAATTCACATCAAGCCATTGCCATCATAAAACACCGATGGAATGCTTCTTAGATCCAAATACTCTTCACAATA
Source organism: Caprella mutica (assembly GCA_947561585.1). Lineage (NCBI taxonomy): Eukaryota > Metazoa > Arthropoda > Malacostraca > Amphipoda > Caprellidae > Caprella > Caprella mutica. The sequence continues at coordinate 188,494 of CANNZV010000198.1, forward strand.
CGTCAGCTCAGAAAAGTAACTCCACATCCCTCTTTCTTCCGCAATGCCACCTAAATCAAACCTTGGGACATGGCCTGCACTTAATCAACATTTATCATTGCTAAGAATACATTTTTTAACGTATGACAATTGAAATATTTTTGAAACTGTTGTATTACTCATCATGTTCATCTTTAAGAAATATTGGCTAAACTACATTGCATTTCTTATAGCGTACATGATTTAGTAACTATTTGTCTTTTTTTTTGCATTATTTTAAAGAAATATCCTCTAGATATTTCTCTATTTTTACTGTATAACAATCACCTAACCTGAGGCACTGACGCTATACAGTCAAAACCACAACTGTTGAAGAAACAAGATTATATGTATCATAAGACACAATTTTGTATTAGACATTTTGTATTTTAATACATATGATAATTTACTGATAATGTGTATAATTATAATGCAATCGAAAAGAAATTCTTTCCCTGCCTACAATTCAGTACATGTCTTTATATATTCTTTCGCGAAGCAGAGTTATTTTCCTGATAGCGACTGTCTGTGGAAAGGTATTTTGTAATTCTAATCCGACAGCCTGAGTCTTTAAGTCTAAAGCCAAATACTCCATATAGTTCCTTTCTTTCATGTAGATTCCTAGTAAAAACTTATGTTTGTGCCTGTAATCGATTATGCATCAGAGTCATTTCCTATTTTCCTGAACTCTGCTACGACGAATAGATTTATCATCAAAATAAATGATTTTGAAGATAAAATTTATAATGGTGTAAAGGTTGCGAACAACTTTTATCAATTATTTTATAATTAAAGTCTTGAATAAAGATTTTTTTATCTCCTGAGTATAATACAAATAATATTCCACTAGTAATGAACTCTTGCGCTGAAGAAAATAAATGATACATAATTATAGTCAATATAAGTTAATTATTGAAATGTAAAAATGATATTGAAAATGAGGTGACGAATTAATTCACCTGATCCGTTCTAGGTTTATGATAAATTAATTTTAAAATAATTGTGAATAATATAGCCTGTCAATGAAACGATAATTATATGAAAACTCAGTCACGTGAAGAATTCTATTGAGTGAAATGTTTCTAAGAGAAATCTCCTATTAATTACAGTGTAAAGACCCCCCACAAATAAGTTTATTTTTTGTGAGGTGGAGAAAGTGTCGGATATAGAGTAGTGTTGACGGCTTCGATTGATTTTCAATGAGGTCTTCAAATACCTACCAACTCACTCCGAGTAAGAAGACGGACGAAAGGGTCCATCTTCTATTGTGTTCAAAGATCACCTTTGAGACTTCCTATACAATTACCTAATTGAAATCACTAGCCTTCCTTCATTAAGGTATGAATTTATAATTTAGGCATTATTATAGTTATTTCAGTTTAGTAACTGGACATCTCCTGCTTTAAGATGCATCCATCTGACGATAGTCTCCTCCTGAGACTCCAGACACTTTCAGAATGTTACCAAGGCCCCAACTTTTCTCATTAGGTTTTGCCGGACGTTGGCGCTCGCTAAGCTTGGCATTAAGAAGGATAAAATAGCAATTATCTGACCCGTTCTTGGAGATGGGATGCGGTCAAATCTATCGAGATACTTTCGGTCAAAGCGGCAATCTAAGGGATTTAGAGGGTGAGAATTGCAATGAAAATAATCGACTGGCTCCAGAAAATATCTTCGATAGATTTGTCACTCGTAGAATTCTTAATTGAGGCTGTTATGTTCTGGAATTGGGTGTTTGAACCTAATCATTCGAACTGTCAGAAATATATTGGACGAATCAGGTTTTGTCACAATTTCTCTTGGTTCATATCTTAGACCACAAAATTTTTATGATTAAACCAATATAAGTAAACAATAGATGGTTCTTCATCAGCTTCTCCCACTTAAGTTCTTAATAAATGGATTGATGAAAAGATTCCATTTATCTAAGATGGGGAAAGTCTTTTTTGTTTAGTCGAAGTGTCCCAAAACTCATTCGATTAATGTAGACATCGGGTGGTTAATGGAGTGTGACCATTAATTTAAACTGGCATCTTCCTCGCACCGAGAGAATGTCTCCCTGGAACATTCTGATAGAATGAACCTTTAAGAAGTTCAACCTTGGACGAGGAACAATAAAGAATTTCAGGTATATTGCAGAATTAGTAGATTAAATTTTATGTACAGTCAAAGAAAATTGTATCCTTGATGATTTTTCACATTTTACTAAATTTACATTTCCAAAAAGAAACTTTACTAATTGTCTAATTGTACTGCTTGTATATATTTAAAATTGGTCTGGATACAAGATGAAAAATTTGTAAGATTTGAAAATAATAGATAATTAGAAAACAGTGATTTCAAAATAAAAGACAATTATACAACTCTGATTTGAGAAATTAACATAATACGGATAGTTTTCTTTAATATACATCGTCAAGATAATCCAATACAGAATTCCATAGCTGAAAATATATCTAAATTGATATCTTTTAAGAGAGTTCCTTTAAATGCTTCTCTATAGCATTTCTCTTTAGTGCTTAGCATTAGAAACTGTTAGTAAATACGTTAGGGCATTTGATCCTTTCATCAGGATATTATATTACTTGAAACTTTTTAAGAGTTCTGTTACAAAGCCTCATTGTCAAATAGAAGCTTGCCGTGACAATAGCGGACTACTCTAGACTTCTAAACCTCTTTACTCGAATAGACGTTGTGTACGATCTGAGGAGTGTATGACAATTAACGGAACACACTCTTCAAAGACTCTACATTTATCTGATCTGAATTGCTGATTTAATTCCTTTTTAAAAGTCATGACATAATGAAATAAACCCATTCTGAATTTAAGTTTGCAAAACCGGTATACTCCAATCCACTCATATTATGTTTCACACTTATGACTATCGAATAAGTGTGGGACATATCTCGCTTTTGCTTCTCCTAGTATAGAAATATTTTAGGAGTAACTTTGGTAATTGGACGTTTTCAAATAAGATCTCACACTTATTCAATTGTCATAAGTCTGAGACGTAATAAAAGTGGAGTATACCGGTATTTCGTTTTGACGTGTAATAACACTTCTCCGTGTAATTAATATGTTACATACTACCCTCACTCTATCCTTAAACTACATAGGTAATTATTTGTATGATTAAAACATATTTAGTACTTTACATATTCTTACTCAAGTACTTCACTCCTACTTAAGCTAATGATTACAATATTGTTGTCTTATTCCTGCTCTTTCCAAATCCTAATAATTCTCACATCCCGGGCAAGAAAGATTTATACCTGTTATATTCCTTTAGAATCCTTCCTGCCTGGGCTTCTACATCCCATAAATTCAAACCCTTCTCTCTCAATACTGCCCACAAACTTCTGACATTATTACCCACATCATTTCCCAATACTTTATATCATATTTCTGCCCATTTTATTCCCACTACTTACCGCATTTCTGCCCATTTTCCTGTCTAATCCCCAAAGACAGCTGCCCCACACTGCCTCACAGAAAGGGGAGGCTGTTGACAAAGTCTTTTGAAGGTTTCTATCGAGTCTAACAGCCAAATAAAAGTAAATTAAAAGCCAAAAGTTAAGACCTCTCAGGGGCTTCCAGCTTTTTGTTGAGATTTCAATGGAAAAATTGCCTTCTTGAGCGGGGAGAATGATGGGGAGAGTGATGGGGAGAGTGATGGGGAGAGTGATGGGGAGAGTGATGGGGAGAGTGATGGGGAGTGATGGGGAGAGTGATGGGGAGAGTGATGGGGAAGTGTTGGGGAGAGTGATGGGGAGAGTGATGGGGAGAGTGATGGGGAAGTGATGGGGAAGTGATGGGGAAGTGATGGGGAAATGATGGGGAGAGTGATGGGGTGAGTGATAGGGAGAGTGATGGGGAGAGTGATGGGGAGAGTGATGGGAGAGTGATGGGGAAGTGTAGGGGAGAGTGATGGGGAGAGTGATAGGGAAGTGTTGGGGAGAGTGATGGGGAGAGTGATGGGGAAGTGATGGGGAAGTGATGGGAAAATGATGGGGAAGTAATGGGGAAGTGATGGGGAGAGTGATGGATGGGGTGAGTGATGGGGAGAGTGATGGGGAGAGTGATGGGGAAGTGATGGGGAAGTGATGGGGAGAGTGATGGGGAAGTAATGGGGAAGTGATGGGGAAATGATGGGGAAATGATGGGGAGAGTGATGGGGTGAGTGATGGGGAGAGTGATGGGGTGAGTGATGGGGAGAGTGATGGGCAGAGTGATGGGGAGAGTGATGGGGAAGTGTTGGGGAGAGTGATGGGGAAGTGATGGGAAAATGATGGGGAAGTAATGGGGAAGTGATGGGGAAATGATGGGGAAATGATGGGGAGAGTGATGGGGTGAGTGATGGGGAGAGTGATGGGGTGAGTGATGGGGAGAGTGATGGGGAGAGTGATGGGGAAGTGTTGGGGAGAGTGATGGGGAGAGTGATGGGGAGAGTGATGGGGACAGTGATGGGGAAGTGTTGGGGAAGTGATGGGGAAATGATGAGGAAGTGATGGGGAAGTAATGGGGAAGTGATGGGGAAATGATGGGGAAATGATGGGGAGAGTGATGGGGTGAGTGATGGGGAGAGTGATGGGGTGAGTGATGGGGAGAGTGATGGGGTGAGTGATGGGGAGGGTGATGGGGTGAGTGATGGGGAGAGTGATGGGGAGAGTGATGGGGACAGTGATGGGGAAGTGTTGGGGAAGTGATGGGGAAATGATGAGGAAGTGATGGGGAGAGTGATGGGATGAATGATGAGCAGTGATATAAAGAGAGATGACGAGAATAAGTCCTAAGTAATATACGAAAATATCAAACCATAATAAGTTACTGATAATTTCATCGTAACTGATTTGTTGCTCATCACTGAAAGTTTGATCATTTCATTCGTTATTATCAATTATAATTTGAAATACATTATTTAATAATAACAATTAATAAGAAATTTATCATATCATTCATTTGTTTTTTCGTTGTTAAAGTGATTATAGCCCCAGTGATAATGCCGCGAATATTATGGTGGGGACATAGAAGATTTTGGTAGAAACCGACGTAACCTTCCACAGCCCCACCATAACTTCCTCTTTATCTTCTATGGCCCCACCATAACTTCCTTTTTATCTTCTATGGCCCCACCATAACTTCCTCTTTATCTTCTAAGGCCCCACCATAACTTCTTCTTTATATTCTATGATGGGGCTTTATCTTAATCTTCCATGGACCCACCGTAACTTCTCTCTGATAACATATCTCCAATGGACATCAAAATAAACAGGTTAGCGCAAATGTATTCCCCAAAAAGATCCTAAAGATCTCGGTTATCTGATGATCAATGATCTGTACTAATGACTTGACTGAGTGGGTAGGAGATTATTGATCTGTCAAGTGGTTGCTAATGAGATTATTCCTCTCATTGCTTTCATTTATATTAATGGAGACAATTTTATGAACTAATAACCTATTTAACTTTAGAAATACCGATATTATGTGATTTTTCTTTTTGACTGGAATAAAAGTTTGAATTAAAATTAATCAAAATTTTAATAAAAAAAAAAGTATCTAATCATTTTCTCCTTCCTTTGGTCCCTACCAATTATTTGGGAGAGAATTCTATTTAGTAATGGTTCCAATTACATTAATTTTATAATTCCATTGTATGTAGCTTTACATGAAATTTCTCTGTTTTAGAATCGTTATTTTATTTTTTATACAATCGTTTACATTTTTTATCGAGAAGTCCCAAGACTATAAGCGTTATAAATTAAAGCTAAATTACGATTAAATTTTTGATGAACAATTCATTATCGTAGAAGATGATCTTTTTGCCTTTAAATATATTTCTCTGACTAGGTAGATTATGGTGCCACCATAACTTTCTCCCTGGGTAGGTATTTTTCTGTCACAAGGATACTGGGATACTAGGATACTAGGATACTTCCTGTAGCTTAAAAACAAAACACTTCTTCTGTTTTCATGACTTAACGAACAAGAGAAAATCCTCAGGTTCCAGCAGAACAAATAGTCCGTGTTTTAGTTTTTATTGCCTTGGCATCCAAATGGTAGATGAGTGCAGTTAAATCTGAGGGTGACGTAGATAGAGAAAAATATGGCTCTGGTGTTACTTGTACTTTGGTGTTACTTGTACTTTGGTGTTACTTGTACTCTGGTGTTACTTGTACTTTGGTGTTACTTGTACTTTGGTGTTACTTGTACTTTGGTGTTACTTGTACTTTGGTGTTACTTGTACTTTGGTGTTACTTGTACTTTGGTGTTACTTGAACTTTGGTGTTACTTGTACTTTGGTGTTACTTGTACTTTGGTGTTACTTGTACTTTGGTGTTACTTGTCCTTTGGTGTTACTTGTACTTTGGTGTTACTTGTACTTTGGTGTTACTTGTCCTTTGGTGTTACTTGTACTCTGGTGTTACTTGTACTTTGGTGTTACTTGTCCTTTGGTGTTACTTGTACTTTGGGGTTACTTGTACTTTGGTGTTACTTGTACTTTGGTGTTACTTGTACTTTGGGGTTACTTGTACTTTGGTGTTACTTGTACTTTGGTGTTACTTGTACTTTGGTGTTACTTGTACTTTGGTGTTACTTGTCCTTTGGTGTTACTTGTACTTTGGTGTTACTTGTCCTTTGGTGTTACTTGTACTTTGGGGTTACTTGTACTTTGGTGTTACTTGTACTTTGGTGTTACTTGTACTTTGGTGTTACTTGTACTTTGGTGTTACTTGTCCTTTGGTGTTACTTGTACTTTGGTGTTACTTGTACTTTGGTGTTACTTGTACTTTGGGGTTACTTGTACTTTGGTGTTACTTGTACTTTGGTGTTACTTGTACTTTGGTGTTACTTGTACTTTGGTGTTATTTGTACTTTGGTGTTACTTGTACTTTGGTGTTACTTGTACTTTGGTGTTACTTGTCCTTTGGTGTTACTTCATCTTACATTGAGAAGAAAGTAACGCTACTTTTATGGGCTTGCACTTCCGGTCTTTTTTTATATCTAAATAAGTTACAACTATTCATATCTTCTTATGATTATTATCTTCATATATCAATAAGGGTAAGCTCCGAATTATCGCACAGCAACCCATTTTCGATCATGTAAAAAAAAGGTATTTAATAACTATTATTTCACTAATATTTAACTAATGTAATTGTAAATAAAAATTAAATACTTTTTTTCTTAATGATCGAATACCTAGAGCATTTCCCTGAATGGTTCAAAAAATACTTAATCAAAATAATCGAGTTATTAAATAAATAATTTGCAAGTCATTTTATTCGAAAAAGTGGCCAGCATTTATAAAAATTATATAAATAATAGACATTGTTGTCTTGACAATATATCCCATTAGTTAATGCCATATTCTATGTGATTATACCAATAATTATAAATTAGAATGATTTGAAAATAGGGTCATATCTTTGGATAATTTATTTCACAATTTGTAATTATTTGTATTGTATTTCGTGACATTTTACCCCTTTCAACCTGTTATACCCCCCCCCCTATAATAAACCCTCTCTTTCCTGTTATAACCCCCCCCCTTCTCCCCCCTTAAAACAGACCCCCCCCCCCCTTTATAATCCCCCCCCCCCTTTCTATAATTCATCAGTGTGTAATTAGAGTAAAAGTTCTAATATTCGATTAAGGTTTCTGGTAACTTTAACCGCAAAGTTGCGATAGAAAATGTCACATTTTTGACTACTTCCAGCGCTTCATTTTCCTCTTTGATTTCCAAATTTTAATGGCTAACTCAGTATTGCATTAAGACTATATTTAGTTATTGAAGTTACTGATATTAGTTCGGAATCTTTACATGTTTAATATTGAAAAAAACGCGTGAAATGACAACTAATTATTTAAATTGATTAATATTTAACTGTATAGTATTGAAAGTTTGATGATATACACTATTGGGAAGGCTACTTTATTCACTATTTATTTTTTTAAAGAAGAAATAACTATATGATAGTTTCCAGATCAATGTATTTTTTTAATGCATTTAATGTTACCTCACAGTTTATGAAGCTTTGAACATGAAACATATTTCCATATATTTAGAAAATTCGTATACAAAAATGATCACTAATTATATTTCATATGCGATTTTGATTAGAAAATTCAATTCCAATTTACATGTACCTTTTTCAATAAGTTTTTAAGAAGGAAATATTTTTTATTTGGGAAACGTATTTTCATTTGAATGCGTCTTGCTATATTTTTAAGCTTTTCGATTATTTAAATTTATTATCATTAACTTACAATGCAATGAGTTAATTTACAATGCATTTTCAGTTTAATTACTCAAAATAGAGTCACATTGTAGGTACATTAGTAGATTGCTGAGAATCTTGCTTATCTGACTCCTTTCTTCAAGTTTCCACACACGTATTCATAGTTAGTCCCCTTGAGCCTGAGTTCCTCTCCCTACCTTCCATTACTGTGCCTATTTAGTCACACGGGGAGGTATGGGACTAATAGAACCAAAGTTCGAGCTTCAGTTCTAAGTAATGTTTCCAGTGCTTATTCTTTCAAATGCATTAGAACTTACAAACACTGACAAGTTCTAAACACCTTAAGATTAACTACACTCTAATTACCGTAACTACAACTGTAAAGTAAAAACTAACAATTAAAGGGGGATTAATGCTTTATAAGTATGAAAGGAAATTAATTAATGTTGACATCAAAAGCATGAAGCAGTAAAAAGGAGTCTATCGTGAACGCGATATAAAGGACTCAACACAATGACAAACTATTAAACAAAATACATTAAAACTAATACATAAAAAGATGAATGCTAGGATAAGTTACGAATTATCGGTCTGTTTCACCTTCGGTCATATAAGAGAAAACGATGTAACCATCAAAATTGAAGAATAATTGTTATATCATTTTCTCTTATATGAGCGAAGATGTGAAACAGACCGATAATTCGTAACTTCCCCTAGCAACTTCCCCATCAAATATGTTTTGATAAAATTAGTGCTTTTCTGGATAGCGCAAAAAATTACTGTTTTTGATAAAAAAAACTGTATGAAAAACTCAAAAACACACAAAATACGCAGTAAATATGTGTTTATTACTACCATGCATAATAAATATATATAATATACTAACATATAAATATAAGTAAATATATATATAATTATATACATTAAATACAATATCAATTAAGTAGCCTAACATTAAATCTTTTTCTTGGAGAAGAAAGGCAATTACAATAAAATCCATGAGAGTGCAAATCTTCGCCAAGAATAGCAGCATTGATGTGTCTATCGGCCCCATCCTATATTGGCCTCATTGCCCCATAAATAGGACTGCTATCTGAGCCTCTGGACACATTGTCCGCATTATGCCCCACTGATAAAATAGCCTGTTAATTGATAGGAAATGGGACAGGTGAAGTGCCTCTGGCTTAACGGTGATAGTGATAGGTGATAAGGGGTAGTGATAAGAGGTAGTGATAGGTGATAGGGGGTAGTGATTAGGGGTAGTGATAACGGGTAGTGATAGGTGATAGGGGGTAGTGATAAGGGGTAGTGATAGTGATAGGAGGTAGTGATAGGGGGTAGTGATAGGTTGATCTGTTCTTTGATATCTGACTCAAGAGGTCAAATATCAAGCAAAGTGTCAATCACCACCACTGTTATCTTCTCTATCTCTACTAGATAGCAACACTATCTCTAATGGTGAGAACTGCTGCCTAACAGAGATAGTAATGTGGTGAAATGATAATGATACTCACTCCCCCCGCCCTATATATATCTCCCCCTTCCCCTCCCATGCTATCTAACTAATATTCACTTACTCACTTTAGTTTCTCTACATTGGCTCCGTCACAACATTTCATTGAAGCCATACATCCATTCTATGACATCATACTTGAAAATTCACGCACACAAAAGCCTACCCATTTATGACAATATTTTTATTCGCAAAATTATCTGATTAATGTATTTCATAGAAAATGAATAATTGAATAAATATATTTGTATTTACAATCTTTTAATAGTATTGGTTGAATATTCTATTAATATTAATCGATATTATAATATTATTATATTTTGATATCTATTAGGTAAATAAGTTAGTCTATTTCTTTTTGTGTAACCACAATGTAATTTTTTTAATTTCAAAGTAAGTCAAATACTGGGAGTAAACTACGTAGACTATTTTTTAAAAATATTCAATATTCTCCAGATGCTATGTAGCAAATAAAATGAAGAAAGGAACAATAAGCTTTTAACAATAAGTTCAAACTGAAAAGATAATGTATGAACTTATGCAGTAATTAATAATTAAAAATAATATGCATACAGCAAAACGTAGTAATATTACATATATATTAATTAATTATTTATTAATTTGATTAATTTATTATAAATCTAATCATTAATTTAGAATACCAAGATTTATTATGACTTTGTCAGATAAATCAATACATTCAACACATAACGAGAATAAAATTTAAGCATGTATTTATTGTTTTATTACTCACCACTCTCACTCACCACATCTACTCACTACTCTCTAGTCACCATCCATTGACTCACCACTCACCACCGCACCACTCTACCTGATCACCATATGGTCTCAATTGAGTTATATCAGGGGGAGCAATAATCAAATTAGTGAATTAGTCAGTGTTTGCATGCGATACCCCTGTAGTTATTGCTACCAATTTATTGCACTGTAATATTACATATGATATCATTGTAGTTATTGCTACATATATTTAAAATTAAGTAAAAAATAATTTATAATAATAATAACTTCATGTGGATACTGTATCACTGTATCTGCTGACTGTAACTGTATTTACTCTCTTCACTGTATCTGCTGACTCTAACTGTAACTACTCTCTTCACTGTTTCTGCTGACTGTAACTGTAACTACTCTCTTCACTGTATCTGCTGACTCTAACTGTATCTACTCTCTTCACTGTTTCTGCTGACTGTAACTGTAACTACTCTCTTCACTGTATCTGCTGACTGTAACTGTATCTACTCTCTTCACTGTATCTGTTGACTCTAACTGTATCTACTCTCTTCACTGTTTCTGTTGACTCTAACTGTATCTACTCTCTTCACTGTATCTGCTGACTGTAACTGTATCTACTCTCTTCACTGTATCTGCTGACTCTAACTGTATCTACTCTCTTCACTGTATCTGCTGACTCTAACTGTATCTACTCTCTTCACTGTATCTGCTGACTCTAACTGTATCTACTCTCTTCACTGTATCTGCTGACTGTATCTGTATCTACTTTCTTCACTGTATCTGCTGACTGTATCTGTATCTACTCTCTTCACTGTATCTGCTGACTCTTACTGCATCTACTCTCTTCACTGTATCTGCTGACTCTTACTGCATCTACTCTCTTCACTGTATCTACTGACTCTAACTGTAACTACTCTCTTCACGCTCGGTCTGCTCCCTAAGAAGACACTCTAATTCTGCCTAAAAAGAGACAAAGCAAAGTCTTCAGACCTTATCAACGCTACACAATTATCTAGGCATTTTCTTAGATTTCCAAACTTTGACTCCACTTAAGAGCTTTGTCTTTATATTCTGTAGAAATAAATAAAGATCTCAAACAACATATTAATAAGTGATGTCATTTAAGCAGAGCTTTTTTACCTAATTTCTTAACTGTCAAAAGTTGCAGCTTTGACTAATCTTTGTCTGTGTTATTTTGACTTGAAAATTAACTAGAAAATAGGTATAGAAATGAACAATATATGGTAAGATATACTAGACTGTATATAATGTATGAATAAAACTATCGAATATTAGTACAATGCTAATAATATATATTGATAACAAAATAATCTGCATCCATTTAATAGAAGAAGCATATCATTTTAGTTGAAAAGGTTTGATGTGATCTCTCAACAGTCCGCATGTAGCACTAGTTTTAAATAAATATCATAATTGTTTATGAATTCCATATTTTTGATTTATTGATTTATTTTATTTCATGTATGAGCAGTGATGTAAAGCTCCTATAATGTTTTTATACAATCTATTTATTATTTATTTTCAGTAACCTATCTGCATTTCAAAGGAAGTTTTACTCATAATTGAATACAACTTATTCCACTTCAGTAAAGTGAGCGTATTGAAATATTTATCATATATTGCAATTAAAGGGTTAATATAAATTAATAACTGTGAAGGTTCATTTTCTGGAATGTCCAGTGACTCAATACCCTGTATATGAAATTATTTACTTTATGAATCACCTGTAGTCAACACCTGCAGGGCCATAAATCACTTGTAATTACAGATACCTACATCTCCACACCTTGAGAACAATAAGTTACCTGTACCTACAGTCACCTACAGTTACCTACTGCTCCACACCTTCAGTTAACTAGAGCTCCACACCTACAGTTACCTAGATCCCCCCTCCAACAAGTACATACATCTCCACACCTACAGTACGATAAGTCACTTGTACCTACAGGTATCTGTATCCCCACATATATAGGTACCTACATCCCCACACCTACAGTTACCTACAGGTACCTACAGCTCCCCACATACAGGTACCTACATCCCCACACCTACAGGTACCTACAACTCCCACCTACAGGCCATAAGTCAGGTGATGCAATAACATTTGTGTCGCTGTTGCATTCGTTATGGTTTCCTTGTGTCGTAAATAGCTTCCTTGTTTCGCTTCCATTCTTCTCTCGGGATTGGAGAATGCGACCACACGATGTAGCGCCATCTAGCGGCAGCGCATTGAAGGTCACGAACCAACTCACTGTACGTTCCAATGGGAAGTGTTTGAACTCAATATCATTTACTCTGCCCGCCGATTAATGTCCACACTTTTATTGTATGGGAAAAACAGCTGTATCTTAAAACCCAGTGATATTTAAATGCAGTAAATAACTTTATAATGATTTAAAATTAACTGTAAAAGTTGCGTTATTCTATTTTTTGTCATCTTATTCATTTTATTTTTTAGATAGTAACTTAGTAAATTTCATTTTAATTTAAAACTAATAAAAAAACATTATTTATACTATAATTTTAACAGTAATTTAAATTCCAGAAAAGGTTACTTACTGAACAATCACAACTTGAAATCCTGTCAAAATTATTACTCATGTAGGTACTCAGAGAGAAATTATTCGTGGTGTCATCGAATATTAACATCTTGACTCCGTATTGGTACACATTTGAATCACTATGTGTATATTAGTGGTAGGTAAAGCGGTACAAGTATATATACCACTGTCAATATTGTAAATCCGAATTTAATTGTAACAATGTGAATTACAATTATACTACTGTATTTATCATACACTGAAGAAAAAATACGAGTCACATTGACTCAAAATTTGAGTTTACAGTGTGTCCGAAAACCGGTTCGAAAATGTGAGTCAATTTGACTCATCTTAAAATTTTACTCAAAAACAAATGTCGTATTGACTCCTAATTCATAGTCAGATTATCTCAGGTTGAGTCAATCAAGAAAAAAGACTCCAATATGGAATTTTGCCAGCCTTGACTCAAGCGATGAGTCAAGCTGACTCGCAATTTTTTCACAGTGCAATAACGTAAATTGGTTATTTTGGAAACATCAGTTAGGCTAGTGCTTTTTGAGCATACGTAGTTTTAACGTGTTAAAAGAGGAGTCTACGTTTCCACCATAACTTTCAGCCTGGGTAGCAGCGTATTCACTGAATCACGTGCTTTCAAATTGCGTCCTTTTACTTATTCTGAAACTGTAAGCCGTATAAACTTTGAATGTAGCGAGTGCATACGGAGGGTCACTTTACTGAGTGCACTGCCGAGCTTTTCCACACGAATATGAGGGTCCGAATTAACTACCGGACAAATTAATCAAATTGAAAAAATGTGTCAAAAAATTTCTGGCTTGATTTTGTAGATTATATGCATTATATTATCTTAAAAATGATTGAAATATTTTTCTTTCTGACTACATTGTGAAAAAAAAGTAAATTTGAAATATTTTGTTACTGATTTGGATTAATGAAACTAAAATAGATCCAATGTTATATGTACACTCTTATATGTTACTCCCAATATCTATTTTATTGTACTATATTAATTAAAGTAAATAGAAGATATTCATTTCATTTTCTTAATTTGGTATCTACTATTTATGAAACAGAATTCAATTTTATGACGAAAGACCCACTAATATAATCAGAGATGGTCTCATTCACAATAATGTTACAAAAATTTGAATCATGATATAGCTCGATATTATACTCTTGTACTGCAAGAATCCTGGAATTTCTGAAATAAGATATTTGATTTTGACTCTTTCCATTGAGACTCCGCGTCTCTTTTCTTTTGATGTTGAATAAATTTCATCGAAATCCATAAAGATCTCGAGGAGGTATTCGCACCTATCCAAAGACCATATTTCGGTCTCGACCGAATATACATTCGTTCTTCTCTGTTTGAAGTTTTCATTGGTGTTCAATTTTCCATAAAAGGTGTGAGAGGAAATTGAGAGCCCCGGTGTAATGCGCCCAAAGTGGCTATGGCCTCAAAGTTGCTGGAATCTACGAGTTGGAGTCCTGGCCATGTTATTTCCTGACATTGAGTTACGATGTCCATTTGATGTTTAAGATCTTTTGCCAATTTGGTTACTGACATTGAAAATATTCAAATTGAAACCTTTTAAACGATATATGACCAATTCATTTCTTGTGTACTGATATTACATTCGTTGCAAGTATCGGAAATTGTGATCGTCAGTGGTCGTCTAACCAATCGTCTTTGGTCACCCAAAACTACTTTCTTTCCAGCAATCTCGTCGAAAAACGATTAATCCCTCTGTAAGTCACATATTAGCAGTTATTTATCAGCAGGGACAATACCCATCGCCATGAGCGTAAATTCTCTCCATAATAATAACAATAGGCGAACATCTTGTCTGGAAGAAAAGTGCGATCCTTTCCTGAAATGCCTCCAGTGTCAGCCTCTCCTTGGATCACCATCATTCAGCAGGAACCTATTGTACCCATTGGAGAATACTCAAATTACTATCACAGAACCAATTTATTGGGGACATTCGTGAATGCACACTGACTATCCCTGGGATTTATAGATACCTATAGAAATAAATGATAAGTCTAACATATATTTAATCTTAACCATCACTATGGACAGTTCATACAGACATTTTGATAGCAAAAACAAACAAGAATCCCATTTCAAACTGCTTTGATACATCTTCTCCTAATCATTTCTAGCAATAGCCTGTCCGACAGTGTTTCCACTCTCATTTCTTCGAGAAATCCTCATCTTTCTGACAAATCTAGAGGTTTTACCTTGATACGCCATGACAAGGGGTGGATAACATGTGGCTCAGAAAGAGAACACTCCTATGGAGTTACTTTACTGAAATAGTTCACAGCGGTGAAACAACAAGTCATTTATTTGTTATATTTAGGATATATTTCGAAATTTAACTATTCCTTCTCTTATTATTGTAACTGAAAGGCACTCATAAATATACATTAACGGATTGATAGTAATTTCATAGTTTAATTAAAAATACATTTTCCCATGAAATAATTTTCACTACCTTCCCTCACTCTCTTCTCTCACTCCATTCCCTCACTCTCTTCTCTCTTATGCGATAGGATATGAGTTTTTCACAGGAAATATTCCCGATAGTTATTGCGATGAGACTCAAAATGACAAAATAGGACACACTTTTAGGACAGAACTTTAGGACACATTCACTGGGACTACTTGGAACGCACTTTTTGGACAAGACGTGTCCACCAGACTATAAGTAAACTCTCATTAAAAACAAATATCAAAATAGGATGAGTACACTGTAGCCGATATGACCCATTAGGAAGGACTTTTTCAGTGTACCGTGTCATTAATGTATTTTTCTCTTTTCCAATCAGTTTTAATGTATGGCATTACTGTGTGGGGAGGATGCGGGGTAACTAATATAAATAAGTTAAATAGAATTGTAATCAGAGCCCAGTCCATTTTGAATAATTTGCCAACAGATAAAAAAGCACCTCTTTCACTCTTTAACCTTTATAGATTTAA
The DNA here is from genome assembly GCA_947561585.1 of Caprella mutica. Lineage (NCBI taxonomy): Eukaryota > Metazoa > Arthropoda > Malacostraca > Amphipoda > Caprellidae > Caprella > Caprella mutica. The sequence goes on from CANNZV010000198.1 coordinate 204,587, forward strand.
TATCCTTAACCAATTTCACAAATATTCCGTTTCATCTCGGTTTTCTGTTCATTTTCATCACAAAATATCAAATTTGGCTCCAACACATTGTTACAGAACTAGATCTAGAACCAACGATAATTTAAATTTGCCTCAGATTCACAAAACTGTCTCACAAAATCAATTTTTTTACAATTCAGTAAGGATCTGGAATGCTCTACCTAACTATATCAAAACTGTAAATGATAGTAGGAAGTTTAAGCATGAAATTAGAAAATGGATAAACTCTGAGGTGTAGATTATATTAGGTAGAATTTAGATTAGATTAGGTTAGGTTAGGTGAATACTTCCAATGAGTATTTTGTAATTGTAATTATATATTTGTTCATCATATTATCATATACAATTTATTTTCATTTTGGTAATTGTAAAATTGGTGGGATAGCAATAAAGTTTGTTCATATTAATAAGTTTTGTGTAACATTATAGTATTGTAACGTATATGTAATTCTTGATTTATTTTCTTTGGTTGGAGTTACTCAATTTAGACTAGATGAAATTTTTTAATTTTTTAATTGCCCAATAATACTCAAATAAAGAGTACCAGGACGGGCTTCAGAAAAATATATAATATTCCTTCATAATATTCCTTATAAGTTATGCATTTCTGAATAAATATTCTCATTCTCATTCTCTCATTCTCATTCAAACAGAATGACACGGTACACTGAAAAGATCCTTCTTATCGAAAAATGAACATTTTTTATAACTTGCTATCTATTATATAAATACAAATGCTATTTTTTGGTAAGTTACGTTTGTTGAGCCACTGTTACAATGACCGACAGTAATATAAGAAATTACGATATTTGACAAACGTCAGCGATTAAAATTTCTATCCGAGTGTTAGGGTAAGTTCCTAATTATCGGTTGGTTCCACATTTTTCGATCATATAATACAAAAAAGAATATAATAGTTATAGTTTTTCCTCTATGATCGATAATGTGAAACCGTCCGATAACTCGAAAATTACTGTACGTGTTTATTCCTAAAGTGTACTGGCCCATTCTCTCTATTTCTGATCCAAATTATCAGCTCGATTATTAAAAGTGACTCCCTCCAATTAAGGTATAATATGGTTCAATATTTATTTTCAATTAATGAAGAGTTTTAATTCCCTTGCAAAGCTTCCAATTATTTCAGATCACTGGGATAGAACGGATAATGAAAAACAAAGAGTTTTATTCCCCATAACAAGAAATAAAAGGAAGTGGTAACTAATTAATTGAAACATTTGGTATTTTTTGGATGGGATTACTTTTCATGTTTTTGAAATATTGAAACGATTGTAGGTAACTGTATTTTTAACGCATTTCATAATAAAACAAAGGTAATAGTAAATATGAACGAAAAGTTTTTTATTCATTAAAACGAAAAACTAGAAGTAGATTATCCACACGATCTCTAAATTACAAAACATTTTGATTTTTCATCCCAGTGAAAAAATTAAGGCGGGACCAAAGACGTTCCACAAATGAAGTAGAATCTCCTCCTCAATCTTCCATGGCCCCACCACAACTTTTCCTCTGGGATTCCTCTCCTTTAACAATATATGTATAATTACCGTGTGTTCATTATTTTCTTCCTATGGAGCTAATTGGAGCCTTAACAAAGATCTATCTCGGACAGCGATATGAAAAGCCCATTAGGTTTTTGAGGCCAAAACCACACAAAAAACGAGTCCCTTGGAATTAACGAAGAAGAGACAAACTGCCTGCACTTAACGGCAAAAAAACGACACATGGGTTCATGTGTCGTGTGACGTAATTAGCGACATCTGACGTTGCAAATCACTTACTTGCTGCACTTCTTGTTTCTGTGTTTGCGACAGTGTTACCTTGTTAGGTAAATTGCTGGAAGGGGTAAGAAGAGGCCTAATATATTCATTGGGTGAGAGCGGTGGGAAGAAATTGGTATTAATACGTGTCCTGCAATGTGACCCACCTGTGGGTCACATTATTTTTTTTAGAATAGAAGATCTAAGCTTTTTCTGTTTAACTAATTTTTCTTTTAACGGTGTATATTTAAATCCTAAAGAAGGATATATTGTAATAAAATATGGAAAAGTCTACTAATAAAAATTAATATTTTATTGTCAAAATTAAACAGAAATTATGACAGTTAAAGCTATCGGAAGAAATTGGTACTAAAAAGACTTAGATATATTTGAATTTAATGTATTATAACATTTGATTCAATTAAACTTATATAGTGTCAACATTTGCATTATGTAAAAATATTTAAATAGTGATATGCATTTATTAACTGATATTTATATTGGAAAAAAGTTAATATTGTGCACGTGTTACTATTAGAAATTTATTTACTAACTTTTCGGAGTAAATTCACAACACGTTGCATAATTCGATGTATTATTTTGTGAATTGATATATCCATAAATGTACAAAATTATGAAATGTTAAGATTACAATAATTATTGTGTGTTAATATTTTGATTATTTAGTTTAAATCCATAATTGAATTCTCTACAAATAAATTATATATATCCCATAAAGTGCAATAAAATAACATAATAAAAATAACATAACACAGATGGAAATGTACGACCAATATTATTTTTACCTCGCAGTAAAATATTCTAATAGTAGAGATATTTTGCAGAACTGCTTTAAAATCAGGAAAAAAAATTATATAATAATAGATCGAGGTTCTGAATGAAATGCCTTTGCAAGAAGATACAAATAATATTCCACTAGGGATGAACTTTTACGGTGAAGAACATTCATACAATATCTATTTACAGTCAATACAAATTACCGAAATGCAAAATAATATCGAAATGAGATGCCAAACTCGTCCTTTGCGTGTTTAGTGCTAACTATTTCAATATATTTTCTATGCCGGTACCTTTAAATGCCACCTTAAGTGCTGTCAAAAACATCTTCCGGCAAACATTAAACCAACAAACACGAGGAGAAAATGTTTAAACAGCTGAGAAAATGAACGAGTGAAGCTTTTAATAATATGTATGTGAGTGATTATAGAAATGGGGTAGAAATAAACATTCATTGTAATAATACAGTTTCGAGTTACCGACTTGAAGTTTGTTTTATTTGATATAAAAAATTGAGCAATTTATGAAATGATGTGACCAACATTCACTTTTATAGATAATAACACCTCTAGATCATCACACCTATAGATCATCACACCTCTATAGATCATCACACCTCTAGATCATCACACCTCTAGTTCATCACACCTCTAGATCATCACACCTATAGATAATAACACCTCTAGATCATCACACCTATAGATAATAACACCTATAGATCATCACACCTATAGATCATCACACCTATAGATCATCACACCTATAGATCATCACACCTCTAGATCATCACACCTATAGATCATCACACCTCTATAGATCATCACACCTCTAGATCATCAAACCTCTAGTTCATCACACCTCTAGATCATCACACCTATAGATAATAACACCTCTAGATCATCACACCTATAGATAATAACACCTATAGATCATCACACCTATAGATCATCACACCTATAGATAATAACACCTATATAGATAATAACACCTCTATAGATAATAACACCTATAGATCATCACACCAATAGATCATCACACCTCTAGATCATCACACCTATAGATCATCACACCTATAGATCATCACACCTATAGATCATCACACCTCTAGATAATAACACCTATAGATCATCACACCTCTATAGATCATCACACCTCTATAGATCATCACACCTATAGATCATCACACCTATAGATAATAACACCTATAGATCATCACACCTATAGATAATAACATCTCTATAGATCATCACACCTATAGATCATCACACCTATAGATAATAACACCTATAGATCATCACACCTATAGATCATCACACCTATAGATCATCACACCTATAGATCATCACACCTCTAGATAATAACACCTATAGATCATCACACCTTTATAGATCATCACACCTCTATAGATCATCACACCTATAGATCATCACACCTATAGATAATAACACCTCTATAGATAATAACACCTATAGATCATCACACCAATAGATCATCACACCTCTAGATCATCACACCTATAGATCATCACACCTATAGATCATCACACCTATAGATCATCACACCTCTAGATAATAACACCTATAGATCATCACACCTCTATAGATCATCACACCTCTATAGATCATCACACCTATAGATCATCACACCTATAGATAATAACACCTATAGATCATCACACCTATAGATAATAACACCTCTATAGATCATCACACCTATAGATCATCACACCTATAGATAATAACACCTATAGATCATCACACCTATAGATCATCACACCTATAGATCATCACACCTATAGATCATCACACCTCTAGATAATAACACCTATAGATCATCACACCTTTATAGATCATCACACCTCTATAGATCATCACACCTATAGATCATCACACCTATAGATAATAACACCTCTATAGAAAATAACACCTATAGATCATCACACCTATAGATAATAACACCTATAGATCATCACACCTATAGATCATCACACCTCTATAGATCATCACACCTATATAGATAATAACACCTCTATAGATAATAACACCTATAGATCATCACACCAATAGATCATCACACCTCTAGATCATCACACCTCTATATCATCACACCTCTAGATCATCACACCTCTAGATCATCACACCTATAGATCATCACACCTCTAGATCATCACACCTGTAGATCATCACACCTCTAGATCATCACACCTATAGATCATCACACCTCTATATCATCACACCTCTAGATCATCACACCTATAGATCATCACACCTCTAGATCATCACACCTCTAGATCATCACACCTCTAGATCATCACACCTGTAGATCATCACACCTGTAGATCATCACACCTCTAGATCATCACACCTATAGATCATCACACCTCTATATCATCACACCTCTAGATCATCACACCTCTAGATCATCACACCTCTAGATCATCACACCTATAGATCATCACACCTCTAGATCATAACACCTCTATATCATCACACCTCTAGATCATCACACCTCTAGATCATCACACCTATAGATCATCACACCTCTAGATCATCACACCTCTAGATCATCACACCTGTAGATCATCACACCTCTAGATCATCACACCTCTAGATCATCACACCTGTAGATCATCACACCTCTAGATCATCACACCTATAGATCATCACACCTCTATATCATCACACCTCTAGATCATCACACCTCTAGATCATCACACCTCTAGATCATCACATCAAAGCGTAGCAATCTTTCGAGTCAGTTCTCCGTCGTATTCAAAGGTAACTAAATTAAGATGTCGTCTGCGCGTTACCCAAATATTCATTCCGCCAGCGTAATTCCAGACACTAGCGCCAATAGAGAACCAGGTACAGTGCTAGATGTACTCTTCATTAAACTACAAACTATAATTATACTCAATACAATATTAAATATTTTTATTTGTTAAATTTCGTTATCAACTTTCATAACCGTTATTATTTGTCAAAATTGTTGAATTTATGTTGAAAATAGGTGAATCTTCTCTAAAGGAAGTACATCCGTCACCTGGTTTGGTCAAATTGGCCACAAGTTTTTAGTGTCCGAAGAGAGCCTCCAGCATTTAAGATTTCTGGATTTGTGTCCACGTGATGCGACTGTAGATTGAGAGATGGAATTGATAGTTATTCAGGGGATGAGCTGAGTAGGAAGTAATTACTGCCTGCTCGTGGATGCGACCTTACTTACGCGGGAGAAGGATACTAACTTATATCTTTCTTCTGTTCTAGTGAAAAACACTTCGAGTATTCACTAAAAATAGAATTTTACTTCGTCTAGTGCAAATACAATTAAAAAAACTTTTTCAGATGTGTTTTATTGAATAGTGTAATTTAATTTTTAAATGGCGATTATAATAGGAATTTAATATACTTTATTTTTCTGAATTTCAATTTTCTTTTTTCAGGTTCGATTGCAGCTGACTGGTCCTATGGAGGATTAACTGGTGAGTCTAGGCATAATTTTTGATATACGTAATAGATTGGTATGTATCAATGATTAATATTTTTGGTCAGTTGACATCATTCTCCTCTTTGATAATATAGAAAAAATTGGCCTGTAAAGGAGCTCCACAGTGAATTCACGTTAATACCAGAATAAAATAATTTCCACAATTGTAAGACATTTTTTCTACAGTCCTTCTTTAAAAGTAACAAGTTGATGCAATGTTTTTTTGAAAACTATATGCATATATGACATTCAGAAACTGTATAGACTTTTTTAACTTAACTATTTCATAAATTTATCATAAAATACCATTACCGAAACCTTGTTCTGGAACCTTCTAAGTCCCAATCCCTCCATCAGGCCCCACCTACTGGGGTAACATCGTCTCGTCTTGCAATGGCAGGAGACAGTCTCCCATCAACATCGAGACAGCCAATGTACTCAGGCAGAACTGGAAACCTTTCATCTTCAAAAACTATGACATGAAACCTAGAAGAATGAGAATCAAGAACAATGGACATGCTGGTGAATACCTATTGTGATTTTATATAATTAATAATTAGAAAACTGATTCGACATGAAAACGAAACCATTATAATATTGTCACGATCGTTTAAATAGTGCATTCTTCTTACAAACTCATGAAATGAAGATTATAAAAAAAGTAATAAATGAAAAGTATGGAGGCTTTACCATATCTGTAACTTAATCGTATTTCATAAAACTCTTGATGTGCGCCTAATTGTTCAGTTCTACCAATTACGCAATATTTCTTCTCTCAGCGCAAGTGGAAATAGACGCCGCTGCGGCACCACGCATCGACAACGGAGGTCTTACCGGCGAGTATATATTTGCTCAGTTCCACTTCCATTGGGGTGGCGACTCTTCCATGGGATCTGAACACACAATTAACGGAGTCAGGTGAGACACCAATAAAGACAAGTAAAATTTACTTTAGCAGTTCTCAGAAAGTAAACTATCAAAATGTCTTCTGGTTTTCTGTCCAACATCTCATATGTGGTTGTCTCAAATTAGCGTGAAAATATATCTCAATTTTGAAAGTCTTTGGTTTAGCAATATGTTTAGTATCTAATTTTTTTATTTTTTCGTTCATTAGTATTATTTCTAGCTGATCATATTATATGTTATTAATATTATCAGGTACCCCATGGAGCTTCATCTTGTCCACTACAAAACAGAATACGGAACCATTGGCAACGCTGTGAGAAAATCTGACGGTCTGGCGGTACTTGGCATCATGTTCGAAATCTCGCAGACTGACAACCCAGCCTTCACACCATTGGTCAATGCTCTAAAAGAGATTGCAGAGCCAAGTCCGTTGATTAGAATATCTATATTATAATATGATTGTTAGAAAACTATTTGACAATGTATTGTTTATATTTTCCCGTTTCAGGTATGACAATAGAGATCGATGCGCAATATCCTCTTAGAGCTTTCTTGCCTCGCAACCTGCGTTCTTTCTACCGGTACGATGGTTCTCTGACCACTCCTACTTGCAATGAGGTGGTGGCGTGGACTGTTTTCGACCAAGCTGTTCCAATCTCTGAAGCTCAGGTGAGACGTTCAGACAGAAGGAAATATGATAAATATATATTTCTGAACATTCCATAAAAAATTAGCTAATACCTTTAATTTATTTTTTAACCCAAATCAGACTGACAAAATTTAGTTCTCTAAAAGACTGAGTGCGTAGGATTCGCTACACATTTGATATTTATGAAACCAGTGTCTTGAATTGTAATTTTTTTTTGTCAATTCATAGCTTTTATCATATAAATGTACTGTGAAAATTTTATATGCCCACGATTGATAGGAACAAAGTTATTACATTGAATGTATACTGTATGACCATAGTTTGGGGTAAAATTTGGGCCGGGTTATCATATCTAGAGGTAGTGTGTACGTGAGCTGTTTGCCAAGTCACTGTTATTCTGAGGACAATTAATTGCAAATAATATCTATAGATTGGTAAATATAATTAATTCTGTTAATTGTGATTAATGGAAAAACATTGAAATACTAATCATTCACTTATTTTCTGTTCTAATTGATTGCTGTGTGTGTAGCGACATCTGGCAACTATGTGCACATATGTGCATTAGTGTCTTGCGGGAGTACTGTGGGGGTAGTCACACGCACATATTCTTAGTGAATTATAATTATTAACAATTCAATGTCCAAATTGTTATTCTCTTTCAACAATACATATATTACACTACCTCGCTCTAATTACTTTCTGTTCTGTTTGAGATATTGTTCTGTGTTCGAAAAACATTATACCGTTATTCGTTTTTCAGATGCAAGTGTTCAGGAGTCTCAAATTCAAAGACAGCAGCAATCTGGTGAACAACTTCAGGCCTCCTCAATCTCTTGCTAATAGAAAGGTAAGTTAATTAGTTACTTATTTGGAGATAAACTAAAGAATAAGATTATCTAGCAATGGTTTGCGAATGGCTGGTCATGCAGTCTCGTGAAAATAACTTTCTACTATTTCATTACTCTGAATCACGAATGATTTGTGATTGCTCTGTCATATGTAATAATAATCAATCAATCTTATCTGATATGATTCTGAAATATTAAATCATTGTTGCGTATATTGTATTTTCTGTATGCATTTATGTTCCCTTTGCATCTACTCATTCAAGTTTATAATTTTTTTTGATTAGGTTGCCTTAAATTTTTCATTAAATTTATCCAGGTAAAAAATACTTCCAAGAACAATTGAAAGAATTTAAAATTGGCTATAGGCAGTCAGTACATTTTTCTGCGCATTACAGTGAGAAAATTTGTTTTCAAAATTTCCTTAGAATTTCATATAAATCATTTGAGATGATATATGACCAGAATTACATTATATCTTAAATAATGTTGTATGTTGAATGTTGATACACTGCAAAATGTTTTTCGCAATAGAGATATGCAAACATGCATAATGAAAAACAATTATTTATCTATTTTAACTATTGTTATTTAACTAATAAAGTGATAAATCCTGTACATTTAATCCGTTTCAAGCTGCTCATTACTGTTTTTTACAGGTTTTCATGAGTTTTGACGGGACTGGCTCCGACGCAAGCGGTATGAAGAGTATGGGCATGACTGTCTACTTCCTATCTTCTATGGCGGTTGTACTCGCCAACTTGTAAACACCTTCTCTAGCTTTGTTCAGAACAAATGAGAATAATACTCAAAGATACAATAGGAAATACGTATTATCAATTACACTGTTAGAATAAATGGAGAAACGTTAAGAAGAATGTAGAAATACAGTGAATCATACATACTTACTTGGTCAACATTTTCCAACAAGATAGAAACATGTTTGGACTTGCTAGAACATGTTTGGACTTGGTAAAACATGTTTGGACTTAGTAAAATATGTTCGGACTTGTTAGAGCATGTTTGGGCTTGCAAAAACATATTTTAATTTGCAAAAAAAACATTTTAAACTTATTTAAACAATTAAACGTTTAATTGTTTAAATAAGTTAAGTTTAAAGTTCTTAAAAGAATTTTTTATTCCAAGCATATTATTATTATAGCTAACAAGAGACGTATGACATCACACCTGTAAATAAAATATTGTATTTAACTTTAACACTTTGATAGATTTTATGAATACCTACCATCATGATATAAAAAATAACTATATATACTTTAAATCTCATACAAATTACTGCTTCTTTCTAAAAATAATTAAATATAGAACAAAAGAAAAAATCAAAAGCATTAAAATGAGAGAAAATCATTATAGAAATGAATTTCTGCACCTATTTTAATTTCTAAAATAAAACATCAGAGCATATTACAATATATTTACTGGTAAATATATTTTCGAAAAATACTTAAAAAGCAAATATTAATCAAAACGACTTAAATGTTCGGTGATTAAAAGTTCTAAAAATTGTATCCTATAAAGTCAAAAAGCAGTGACTCGTATTTTGTCTTATTTTTTGTCTATTTAATTAACGTTAAAGTTTGGCAATCGAATTTACCATTTCAGCTCCCAGTCAAATTTAAGTTTAAAAATAACATTCCATAAGAAATTAGTTAATGCATTTAATATTTTTGAAGACATTGCAAATATGAAATATATTTCAAAATAGCAAGTGGTTACCTAGTCTGTAGCTTTAACTGCTTTTATTAGCTATTTTTCTAGCTATTTTATTAGTGATTTTATTAGTTACCTTGCAATTAATTAGTTCAAATTTCATGGCCAGTTTGAGATGTGAGGATATTTATTTCACATTTTTTTTTGTTTAGTTATTAGGCAGCTTCCATGACACTCTGAAAAATCTTTTACTTTCAAACTCTTGTAACAAATGATTAAATCGAAATTAAAGTTATTGGATTTAAGTTTCTCGCTTTTTGAACCATCTGTGAGACACATGAGAGTCTCAGAATGATACAGGCTTTTTATTGTGACCAAATAATATCATTTGTTTAATATGAAATAAAATCAGAAATTGCACTAAGAGAAAGTTATGGTGGGCCATAGAAGATTAAGTTGAATCTTCCCCTAATCATCGATGGCCACGCCATAACTTAATATTTTAGAAGATATTAATTGATTTACTTTTAATTATGATTGCAGTACTCTAAATTTTCTGTTTAGATTATCGAGTCTATTAATTCGTGTAAATAATCTGAATTTGAGTTTTAAATTTAAAAATAACTGATAGTTTTTCCAATATTCTTTATATATCTAAATTATTTACATGAAATTATTTTATGGATAATTATATATATTTAGCTATTAAGGAAATATCAAAGTATATATTTAGTAATAGATTTTAATGAATATTTAAATACAGAGAAGGATCTTAGGTCTTCCGGTTAGAGAAAATATCTCCCTCAAATATATTGGAATTAATTATGTTTTAATTTGTTATTAGAAGCCGTCCACACGCTGGGTTTTTTAAGTCTTTCCATCAGACTCTTTGCTAAGCTCCTCCTACTTTTTCCACGAGAATATAAGAAAAACGATATAATTATTATTTATTTGAGTTGGTATCCCTGATACCTACAGGTATCATGGATACTAACTAAAATAAATAATAATTATATCGTTTTTCTTATATTCTCGTGGAAAAAGTAGGAGGAGCTTAGCAAAGAGTCTGATGGAAAGACTTAAAAAAAACCAGCGTGTGGACGGCCCTTTTATATGGAAATTATAAACGGTTCTCTATAATATATTACTCAGTCTATAGACAATACTTAATGTATTCAAATGCTAATAATAATCAGTTATAGGCAATTAGAAAATAGAAGGAATTAGTTATAGGTAATTAATGTAATTATTAATATATTGAATGGATATACAGCACATAAAACTAATAAAAAAATCATTATACTCTAACAGATTTATATGATTTTTTATTCATTATTAATTTAAATTTAAAAAAAAATTACAGAGTATATTTCTGTTATAAAATGTATTCATTGATGCAGCTTCTTTTCATAGTATATAATTAATTATGGATCTATTAGAATTGATCATTTATATCCCATTTATTTTTATTAACAATATTATCAGTTATATTTTTTTTAATTAAATTATTTAAATTAAATTATTTAAATTAAATTTTTGAAAGCATTTAATTTTGTGAATGTTTGCTCAAATTGAACACAAAAAAAATTATCTAAAAATAATAGCACACTAAATAAGGTAAATAGACGTAAATACTCGATAGGGTAAGCTCTAAGTTATCGGACGGTTCCACATTGTCGATTATTCTATAAGAATGAAGAATTTAAGAAAAAAAAATTAAACAATTATTATTATGTACTTTTTTTATATGATCGATAATATGAAACCGTCCGATAATTCGTGACTTACCTTACTACTTTTCCTTAATTTATTATAAAATCTCTTTTCAAATTTTTAGATTATTCAAATTAATAAATTAATCATCCAATCATTTGTTTAAATTAATTACATTATAATTAAATAATTATTAATTATAAATAGCAAGAAAATTAATCGACTGAATGATTAAATTAATAAATTTATCAAGTTCAGTTTTAAATCTAAATCTAATTACCTTTTAGAAATATTCACAGTAATCTAATAACATTAAAATAATAATATTAAAATAATAACATTAAAATGATAAAAGGTATTTAATTTGACATTATAGGAATTTTATTTGTATGGTAAACATTTCTTTTTTTTTATCAGAGGATTATTTAATAGTTTAAAATGATAATGTTTACTATATAATAACCATATTACATAAACTTATTACAATGAAATGGGGTAAGTTCCAAGTTATCAAACGGTTCCACATTTGCGATCATATTAGAAAAAAAGAGTATAATTAAATATTTTAATTCGTTATTTTAAATTTTAAAATAACGAGTTAAAATTTTAAATAATAAAAAAAATTATATGATCGAAAATGTCGAACTGTTCAATAACTTGGAACTTACCCTACTTAAATCATTATCAAAGGTTTACTATTATAAAAATAAAATACTTCGCACAGCTAAATAATCAAAATTAGTAATTTAATTATTATAATTATAATAATTATTATTGAATTCTTTCCTTTTAGAGTTAAAATGTATTTAAGTTTAGAATTATTGAAGCTGTTTAAAAATAATCTTTATGGATTGTACTTAATAAATAATTGGTAATCATTCTTGAGAAAGTAATAATTAACTTTGTTGCCAATTTGTCATAATTATCTATTATAAATATGGATAATAATTTAAATACATAAAATCAATATAAAAAATATGGAAAGTGATTAGTCATGGTACATCAACATATAAACTCATGTAGAAAATTTGAAATTGTTCATATTAATGGTATTTTATCGTAAAATATCACAACCTCCAATACTATCGTTAGGAATGTCCGACGAAAGGCGATAGATTATAATAAAGTGTGTTTAATTTATAATAAATTGCAATTGGATATTTTCGTTGATAATTATAATAATATTGTACATTGATGATCAAAACATGACGATAAATTAATATAATTTCCCCATTAATTTTCTGAACACAAAAATAATTAATGGAAACTTGTATAAGTACATATATGATTTATTACAATGAGAAAATTAATTTAAATGTAAAAGTATTAATTAATAGATTGGTATATATTGTAATATAATTGCTGATTATATAGGGTAATTAATTGTTTCAAATTATCGGACGTTTCCACATTATCGATCATTGCAAGTAAAATGGATACCAATTTAATACAATAATAAGTATTATATACTTTTTCTTATATGCTCGAAGATGTGGAATCCTCCGATAATTCGGCTTTTACCCTAATATGAAGTTTTAAAAATTAATCTGTATGAACATTAAGCAGTTATTATAAGCTTATTCTTAGACTTACTGCTACAAAACTGCACTATACTACAGTAGAACTCCTCTATAGTGAACTCCTCTATAGTGAAATCCTCTATAGTGAAATCCTCTATAGTGAGCTTCTCTATAGTGAACTCCTCTATAGTGAATGAGTTAGGATGTACCCCCATATAGTGAGCAAATTTTCTTTAGTCTGTGATGAATTACTAACAGTTTTAGAAAACTGAAGGTAAATTTATGGCAAACTGAAGAAAATTTGTTCACTATATGAGGTTCATCCTAACTCATTCACTATACAGGAGTTCACTATAGAGGAGTTCTACTGTACCCTAAAACTGCCGTTACTTAAACTAGTGTTGATATATAAGACACTGCAATAACTCTACAAGACCTGACCACACCACAACACAACACACTTGGCCTTATCATCTGTAAATACAAAGAAAATACCCCTACCGTGTATAGTATTAAGGCATATCACATATAATAGCTATAACTGAACTATAACTATAAGGGATAGCTAAAGGTATTGTAATAAGAAGTGATTGCAAAGAACTATTTAAAGAAAACACATTTAATTCTATTTCATGTATTTTAAATAAAAATAAATTTATGAGTTTTAAATGCATGAGATATTACTACTACCTGAAAAAAATTATGGTGGGATAGTAGAAGATTAGGAGGGGTTCTTAATCTTCTCTGTACCCACCATAACTTCCTCTATGGGTATGTGTACATTACTCGCAAGTTTGTTCACCTCCTTATAGAAAATAATGTACGAATTGATTTTTTTTTAATTATAAGAAAGAGTATTTTAATTATATTCGAAACTCAGTAAACAAAATTTATTTTTAATAATCTACAATAAATTCAATCAATATACTTATACTTTCCATTTGAAACAATACTAAATACATTATTATTTAATTTTCCTTCTGATATAAGAAAAAAAGAAGCATGCAACCGTCCCTCCATATTCTTTTTCTTTCGATGTTTTTATTCATAGAAAGAACAGAGTGTACAATAGTTCACATTAATATTATGAAGTTAATGTAACATTATATTATATACGGTAAATTATCCTGAACATTCATTGAAATAATCGTGGCCAGTAAGCATTTCTTATAATAATTCAGTATTTCTATAGATTACCATTAGTTAGACCTATATTTGTATTAGGTATGCATTTTTGCATGTCTTGCCCATATACTTTTGTTATTTTATCAATATTATAAGACATAGGCATAGTGTATTATCTATGTATGATAGCATCTTTTATTTTTATCGGTTATAAGGAAAAACATTTAATCTAATATTGTGAAAATATATATAAATATAAATTAAGATTTAAAATTAGTTTCTCTTTCATCAACAATATTTTTAATATATAAGATTTTATAAATTTTTATTAAATTTACACCAAAAAAATAAGTAGTAAAAACTAATAAGTTAATTACTACTATGCAGAATCCAATTGGTTTAGTTTGATTCAGAGTAACAAGTAATTAGCAAAAAAAAATTAAATATAATTTTACGAAATGGGAAAAAATGACAATTTTCTAACTGATTCACACTAAAAGTTGTATTACTTTAAACGGGACTCGTCTGAGAACTAAAATGCTTTTATAATAAAAGGATTGTCAAAAATTAAGAAATGCGCATAATGGTTTGCTAAGTGATCCCAATCGCCTGACCGAAAACACCTTCAAAGGTCAGAAAAAGTCATCTATTCTGTTATACAGTATATTGGCCTTAGTGGCACCAAGGGTTGTTGGGTTGGGAGGAAGACTCAACACAATAAAAGTTGGAAGATGAAACACATAGCACTTGAATCTTCGCGCCTAATTATGTACCACATCTCAAATTCTGTCCCCTAAAAAAATTCTGTCCCCTAACACTGTCTCAGTCATTGTTAACCAGATGTGCTGTCCCAATGATCACCACGACTCTGCCATTTACTAAACAAGTGCGTAGAGTGGCTCAACCACTAGAGTAAAAAGGGTTCTAGAGTTTTTCGCCGAAAACACTTTCGCCGAAAAAAAGCAATTATCTAATAAAGTAAAGTATACTGATTTTATAGTAAAAAACAGTAATGTATGTATACATCTTGTCACTATCAAACCTGTACGATAGGAGTGGGGGACACCCCTCCCCCCCTAACCCACAAAACCCAGCCCCCAACCCGGACCGCTAACTTAACCTTAGGTGGACAATATCTCTTTATATTTATGACGTATACTGTTTTTTAAATTTTCGGTTAAAATGTCGTGCGGCGAAGTTGTTTTCGACGAAAGAGTTTTCGGTGGAAGGACCGGTCACCAGTTAAAAGGTAATCCTTTTATATGATCATACCTTACATATTATTCAATATTATGACAGAATGACGTGATCATTATTTGTTAAATTGACAAATTTACAACAATTGAAAGAATTTACGAAAATTTCGGTTTTAGCTCAAACGCAGAGCTGACAGCACCTAAACTACTAATTGTAATGCGAATGAATGCGCTAAAGTGATTCTAATTTATCTTTAAGATGCTGTTAGAAATTACCCTGATACAGTATAGTTATTCGACATGTCCCATTGTTCACAATGTCCCATTGATGACCATCTTCCCCTACCTCTCTTGTGTCATGACGTTTTTAGAATAGTGCAAACGTTACCTCGTGATACTACCAGGGCAACCATTAGTTCCTAGGAGTGACGGAAATACAGTAAAGGATATTCATAGACTCCTTGAACAACGTTAAAAAGAAGAATAAGAATCCTCAGGTCCTTCTTGGGTGGGTAAGATCCAAATTATCAGATGGTTCCAGATTTTCGACCATTTGATAGCAGTATATAAGATTATTAAAGGTCCCCTCCAAGCATATTGTTTTATTGAATAAATCAACGGGGCATAATGTTTCTTATTTTTCTGCAAACCGCATCAAATTCGATAGCATATTTTTAATTTTATATGCTTTTAAAGATTTTTATAATGAAATCTCTACAATACCTATTCTACTTCCGATTTGCTAATTATCAGTCTGAAGAAAGAGAATGTACACCATTTGTTTTGATTATCAACTAGGTATTAGGTATAATAAATCCATTTAATATCCGTGTGAAGGTATAAAAATTGGTAAAGTTATTATAGAAACGTTTAATATGTACTTTAGGAAGCAATTATTATCCTAAACGAAGGCCGAAAACGTATTGTTTGTTCATAAAATTAAATTTTGAAATCAAAACAATGAGTGTACAATCTTCTTCTTCAACGTCAGGTTTAAGGTTCGTTTTGCATGCAGCGATTGTTGCGATCAAAGCTCAGCATTGATCGCTCAGCAATAGAAATACATTGAAATAGTGCTCAGCGATAGTCGCTCGTTGCAAAACAGCTCCATAGGAATTTCATTTTCAACTAAAGTTCAACTATGATCACTGGGCGATGATTATTGAGCGACGATCGCATTAATCGCTTCATTCAAAACGTACCTTCAGAGTTTCATACAGTTATTGCGCACAGCGTATCAAAATTTTAAAAGCAAATCATAAAATTTATACTTAACCGAATTGTATGTAGCTTGCAGAATAATGATTGTAGACCTTAGTTCTATAATATAATGTAATAAAGTCATTTTTTCACGGAGCCTGGATAGGACCTTTTCATTAACTTTTATTTCAATTGAAATCTATGATACCTGTAAGTAGCTATCCGAGATGGGGGTACGGTCAAGAGCCCCCCCGGTTAAGAGCCCCCCCGGTCATGAGCCCCCCTAGGTCCAATCCTTATTTACCTAGTTAAACAAATGAAGAACTACTTAGATAGAAATAACTGAGAGTTGCTAATGTAGTTTGTTGTATCCGGTAGTTTGTTGTACTGCACACTTCATGATTGTTTACTGACCTGACAGGGGGTTCGGGGGGCGGCACGCCCCCCGATATACATATATTTTATGTCTAATCAGTAATGAACTACAAAAGTGTCAATAAGGATTAAATAATATAGGTAAATAAGGATTTAAAAACAGGGGGGCTCATGACCGGGGTGCTTATGACCTACACCCATCCGAGATACCAATCGAAATTAATTAAAGTCAAAATATTGAGCAATCCGATAACTTGGATGTTTACATTCTCTCCTATATAGGAGATCTTCAACGCAATTGGCTCGGAATAATTTCACGATTATAAAACACTTACATCTTCACGCAAAATTTTATATTTTTCCGGATTTCAGTTCGTGTACTAAATTCCTTCCGTTACCAACATGTCTGAACACGTTCATAGTCACAATAACAGAGGATGGTAGTACGGAAAATCGTGGAAAAAAAATCTATTGGCTTATTCGGTATGTCTGTAAATTCTCATATATATTCATAGTAATTAAATATAATAGTATAGCGAGTTTCATTAGGAATAATAAAGTATTTAAGAAGTATTCACGATATTTATTCTCAAAATTCACTCTCTTATAGATGAGTGTCAGCAACAAAATATTTCATAGAAAATTCTGCTACCGTAGAAAATTTCATCATCTTTCAAGGTGAAAATAATCTAAAATATTCATTACATTATTTCTGAAACTTACATATAAAAGTTCTTCAGAATACGAATATTAATATATTGTTTAATATAAATTCATATATAGCTATTGTTCATTGATTGTTTATTGATAAACTGTTAGTCTGTTATATACATATACAATTATACATAGTTAGGAATATCATTTATATATAAACTTCTGAGACTTTAATAATAGATGTAAATAAAATGAATATACAGTTGATTCTAAACAAATCTAAAAGCTTATAGAATCTATAAAATAAAATCAGTACATAAGAAATATTAAAAGTTACTGGTCTCAAAATTTCTCTATATTGGTTAAAACAGTAATTTTTATATATCTTTTTTAAAAACATAAAACGTAATTTAAAAATACTGCTAATTTATCAAAAGCTACTGTTGATCTAAAAATAGTAAAATTTCTTTGACTTTCCAATCTAATAGGTGGAAGGTTCAACATTTTGCCCCTTGTATGATTGGGGTCCGGTCATGAGACCCCCCCCCCCCTGTTTTCCAATCCTTATTTACCTAGTTAAACAAATGAAGAACTACTTAGATAGAAATAACTGAGAGTTGCTAATGTATTTTGGTGTATCCGCTAGTTTGTTGTACTGCACACTTAATGATTGTTTAATGACCTGGCAGGGGGGTTCGGAAAGTGGCACGCCCCTCGATATACATATATCTTATGTTTAATCAGTAATGAACTACAGAAGTGTCAATAAAAGATCAAATAATATAGGTAAATAAGGATTAAAAAACAGGGGCGGGGGCTCGTGACCGGGGGGGAACATGACCGAAGGAGTTCATGATCGGGAGGAGCGAGCTCATGGCCGGGGGGAGGGGGCTCATGACCGGGGAGGCTCATGACCGGGTGGAGCTCATGGCCGAGGGGGCTCATGGCCGGTGGGGCTTATGACCTATATCCATCGGACTAGTGGGGCGTCGAAGTAGTGGGGCTTCGGACTAGTGGGGCGTCAGACTAATGGCGCGTCGGACTACTAAATAGTAACCAAGCTAGAGAAAGTGTTTACAAGTTGGCCAGTACAATCGCCATAGAAGATAGGAAGTAGACAGTCATTCCCATACTCTTCATTCCGTTTGCGTCGGAGACAGGCCCGTCAAAACTCATGAAAACCTGCCAGAAAAATATCAATGAGTTGGTTGAAATGGATTAAATGAATAGGTCTTATCACTTCTTTATTTATTTTTTAAGGAAAAATTATTATCTTAAAAAAAGTAAGTAAATAATAATCATAAAATTATACAAAAAGATTGTTTCTCATTATTGTATAGTTTCATTTCTTCCTTATTTTTAAATATTTTGCTGTGAAACTGCATACATGATACAACTTTATATCTGATAAAATATTATTTCATATATCATTTCAAATGATTTTATATGAATTTACAAAGAAGTTTTGAGCTCTCACTGCACAGCTCAGTAATAATTATCAAACGTGTATAGTTTATTTGACTATTTTTCAATTATTCTTGCAAGTATCATTTACCTGGTTGAATCTAATGAAACTTTGAAGGTAACCTAGTATAAAAATTTCCCTAGAATCCTAGATGCACAGGAAAGCTAAATGCATACTGAAAACATACGCAACAATGATAATATTTAATGTTGAAAGTTCCTCTAATTATATGTCACATTAGTTAAATACATGTTCTGAGAAGTCAGACGTGTTTAGTTTTGTATTGAAAGGTTAAAGGGTAAACACTTGAGGTTTGCCTTCTGCAGTCCAGTAAGTGTTCGAGTGAGGTTGAGTCACTCTTACACGCGGCAACTCGCTTGTTCAACAGTAATAATAAATTGTGAGGTTATTATTAACTATGTTTTTGTCCCTGCACCTAGCACTATTTTTATCAGGTTATGGGCCCAGCTACAAGATATTTGTAGAGCTTATTAAAATTATTACGGGTATTTCTTTCTGTTCAGTGGTGCAGGGAGTAGGCTGCCTACGCAGTAAAAAATAGGTACAGTTGCAGAAAAAAACACATTGATACAGTGAAATAATCTAATTCAAAGTGACGATTATTAGTACATCACGATGGAGAGGAGTAACATTGTACCTCTAAATGAGACTAATTGTCCGGGATGAAAAATTCAGTTGAAAATGTACCTAATTTCACATGAACTGTTCGATGATGTTGACGAAAGTGAGGTAACTTCAACAGACACAGCAACAGCAGAATTTCGCCAATACGTGAAGAAGAGAGACAACGCTCTTGCGGCAACAGTTTTGGCAGTTGAACCAAGACTATTGTCTTGGACCAACGACAGCAGTGCAATGACAATATCGCCTACGTAAACAGCTACTATACATAATAGTCCATTAGATACACGGATATATACTATATATGCATGCGTCATTCTTGGATGCCACAAAACCTAACTGTTTAAGAAAAGAGTCAAGTGAATCGTTCCAGCACCTGGGACTTTGTTTCAGCCCATACAGGCTTCGATTCAGTTTATAATACAAATGGTCTTCTTTTCTTTGAATCACAAAACCAAAATGTTGTCGCAAGTAGATGTTGTTATACAGTTAGTTGTATAAATAGCATGAACATGCGGGATAAAATGTGAATTTGGGGGAGCGTACGATAAACCGTGTTACAGTGGGAACTAGATTATTCATACGCGTCTCAGCAATTGGTCGGATACACTTTTCCGCTATAGTACGTGAAGGTTATCGTGTAACTTAGAGTATTGAAAAGCTAGTAAGTTATTTTCTTGAGACAGATTGCACAGACATTCCCAAACCATTACTAAATAATCTTATTCTTTGGTTTATCTCCAAATCAAGTGGCTTATTAACTAACCTTTCTATTAGCAAGAGATTGAGTAGGCCTGAAGTTGTTCACCATATTGCTGCTGTCTTTGAATTTGAGACTCCGGAACACTTGCATCTGAAAAACGAATGAAAGTCTTAAAAATCTCGAACACTATATAGTCTCTCAAGCTGAACAGAATATATATGGGCTGGGGTAGAGTAATATAAATTTGTTGAACGAGAATACCAATTATGACATGGAATAATTAATGATTGAATAAAAAAAATATGTGTAGCAAGTTTGTATTTCCTTAAAGTACCAGATTTTCAAAAACTTCAAATATGGCACCCAGTACTTCCATGATGCATTCTATAAAAAATTAAGGGAAATGCAAACAATATCCGGAAATAAAGTATGTGGCTTCAAGAGAGAAAATGTAATTCAATTGCTCGATATAGTCTTTAAATATCAAGACTAGTATGTTCCAAAACATACTAGAATATACTAGATTCATAATATTTTCTTCTTTACTGAATTTCTCACCTGAGATTCAGAGATTGGAACAGCCTGTTCGAAAACAGTCCACGTCACCACTTCATTGCAAGTAGGTGCGGCCAGAGAACCATCGTACCGGTAGAAAGATCGCAGGTTACGAGGCAAGAAAGCTCTAAGAGGATATTGCGCATCGATCTCTATTGTCATACCTGAAACGGGAAAATGTAAAAAATACATTTTCAAGTAGTTTTCTAACAATCATATTATAATATAGATATTCTAATCAACGGACTTGGCTCTGCAATCTCTTTTAGAGCATTGACCAATGGTGTGAAGGCTGGGTTGTCAGTCTGCGAGATTTCGAACATGATGCCAAGCATTGCCACACCGTCAGATTTTCTCATAGCGTTGCCAATGGTTCCGTATTCGGTTTTGTAGTGGACAAGATGAAGCTCCATGGGGTACCTGATGATAAAAAACACACAATTTGGTCAACTAGAAATATTATTAAAGGATGAAAAATTCAAAAAGTTAGATGCTAAATATTTTACTAGGGCCAAAGATATTGAAAGTTGAGATACATTACCACATACAAGTTAATTTGATGTTGGACAGAAAACAAGAATGAAATTTTGATAAAAACAAGAATTTTGGATACATTCGGAAGAAATTTTACCGTTTTTTTTATAAGAACTGTATTTGTTGCTCACCTGACTCCGTTAATTGTGTGTTCAGATCCCATGGAAGAGTCGCCACCCCAATGGAAGTGGAACTGAGCAAATATATACTCGCCGATAAGACCTCCGTTGTCGATGCGTGGTGCCGCAGCGGCGTCTATTTCCACTTGCGCTGAGAGAAGAAAGATTGCGTAATTGGTAGAACTGAACAATTGGGAATCTAGGTGCACATCGAGAGCTTCACGAAATATGATTAAGTTACAGAATGTTGAAGCATCCTTATTTTTTATTTATTACTTGTTTATAGTCTTTATTAAATGAATTTGTAAGAAGAATGCACTATTTAAATGATCGCAATAATATAATTATGGTTTCTTTTTCATGTCGAATCAGTTTTCTATAATTAGTAATTATTAAAATCACAATAGGTATTCACCAGCATTTCCATTGTTCTTGATTCTCATTCTTCTAGGTTTCATATCATAGTTCTTGAAGATGAAAGGCTTAAAGTTCTGCCTGAGTACATTGGCTGTCTCGATGTTGATGGGAGACTGTCTCCTGCCATTGCAAGACGAGACGATGTTACCCCAGTAGGTGGGGCCTGGTGGAGGGATTGGGACTTAGAACGAGATTTCGGTAACGGGATTTTACGATTAATTTATGAAATAGTTAAATTACGAAAGTCTCTATACCGTCGCTGAATGTTATATATGCTTAAACGTAGTTTTAAAAGAACATTGTATCAACTTCTTACTTTTATAAAAAGGATATGTATCTTACAATTTTGGAAATTATTTTATTATATTATATAATTTACATAAATTCACACAAATTTTTTCTATATTTTTATTATCAAAGAGGAGAATAATATCTGCTGATCAATAATATTAATCAATGATACATAACAATCTAGTACGTATACCAAATATTATGCCTAGACTCACCAGTTAATCCTCCATAGGACCAGTCAGCTGCAATCGAAGCTGAAATAAAAAATTGAAATTCAGAATAACAACATACATCAAATTCCTCTTCTAATAGCAATTTCAAATTAATTTATTCAATTACACATATCTGAAATTGTGTTTTTCATTGTATAAGTAAAATTCCATTTTTAGTGAATACTCGGAAGTGTTTTTCACTAGAACAGAAAAAAAAAGATATAAAAAAAGTTTCCTTCTCCCGCGTAAGTAAGGTCGCATATATCCTGGCAGTAATTACTCCCTACTCAGCTCATCCCCTGAATAACTATCAATTCCATCTCTCTATCTGCACTCGCATCACGTGGACACAAATCCAGAAATCTTAAATGCTGGAGGCTCTCTTCGGACACTTCAAAAACTTGTGGCCAATTTGCCCAAACCAGGTGACGGACGGACTTACTTCATTTAGTAAAGATTCATCATATTTTCAACATAAATTCAACAACTCTAAAAAATTATATTGGTTACAGAAGTTGGTATTGAAATTTAACCAGTAATGATATTGATATTTGATTGAGCATAATTATTGTTTTTGCACTGTATCTGGTGCTCTATTGGCGCTAGTGTCTGGAATTACGCTGGCGGAATGAATATTTGGGTAACGCGCAGACGACATCTTAATTTAGTTACCTTTGAATACGACGGAGAACTGACTCGAAAGATTGCTACGCTTTGATGTGATGATCTACAGAGGTGTGATGATCTACAGAGGTGTGATGATCTACAGAGGTGTGATGATCTACAGAGGTGTGATGATCTACAGAGGTGTGATGATCTACAGAGGTGTGATGATCTATAGAGGTGTGATGATCTATAGAGGTGTGATGATCTATAGAGGTGTGATGATCTATAGAGGTGTGATGATCTATAGAGGTGTGATGATCTATAGAGGTGTGATGATCTATAGAGGTGTGATGATCTATAGAGGTGTGATGATCTATAGAGGTGTGATGATCTATAGAGGTGTGATGATCTATAGAGGTGTGATGATCTATAGAGGTGTGATGATCTATAGAGGTGTGATGATCTATAGAGGTGTGATGATCTATAGAGGTGTGATGATCTATAGAGGTGTGATGATCTATAGAGGTGTGATGATCTATAGAGGTGTGATGATCTATAGAGGTGTGATGATCTATAGAGGTGTGATGATCTATAGAGGTGTGATGATCTATAGAGGTGTGATGATCTATAGAGGTGTGATGATCTATAGAGGTGTGATGATCTATAGAGGTGTGATGATCTATAGAGGTGTGATGATCTATAGAGGTGTGATGATCTATAGAGGTGTGATGATCTATAGAGGTGTGATGATCTATAGAGGTGTGATGATCTATAGAGGTGTGATGATCTATAGAGGTGTGATGATCTATAGAGGTGTGATGATCTATAGAGGTGTGATGATCTATAGAGGTGTGATGATCTATAGAGGTGTGATGATCTATAGAGGTGTGATGATCTATAGAGGTGTGATGATCTATAGAGGTGTGATGATCTATAGAGGTGTGATGATCTATAGAGGTGTGATGATCTATAGAGGTGTGATGATCTATAGAGGTGTGATGATCTATAGAGGTGTGATGATCTATAGAGGTGTGATGATCTATAGAGGTGTGATGATCTATAGAGGTGTGATGATCTATAGAGGTGTGATGATCTATAGAGGTGTGATGATCTATAGAGGTGTGATGATCTATAGAGGTGTGATGATCTATAGAGGTGTGATGATCTATAGAGGTGTGATGATCTATAGAGGTGTGATGATCTATAGAGGTGTGATGATCTATAGAGGTGTGATGATCTATAGAGGTGTGATGATCTATAGAGGTGTGATGATCTATAGAGGTGTGATGATCTATAGAGGTGTGATGATCTATAGAGGTGTGATGATCTATAGAGGTGTGATGATCTATAGAGGTGTGATGATCTATAGAGGTGTGATGATCTATAGAGGTGTGATGATCTATAGAGGTGTGATGATCTATAGAGGTGTGATGATCTATAGAGGTGTGATGATCTATAGAGGTGTGATGATCTATAGAGGTGTGATGATCTATAGAGGTGTGATGATCTATAGAGGTGTGATGATCTATAGAGGTGTGATGATCTATAGAGGTGTGATGATCTATAGAGGTGTGATGATCTATAGAGGTGTGATGATCTATAGAGGTGTGATGATCTATAGAGGTGTGATGATCTATAGAGGTGTGATGATCTATAGAGGTGTGATGATCTATAGAGGTGTGATGATCTATAGAGGTGTGATGATCTATAGAGGTGTGATGATCTATAGAGGTGTGATGATCTATAGAGGTGTGATGATCTATAGAGGTGTGATGATCTATAGAGGTGTGATGATCTATAGAGGTGTGATGATCTATAGAGGTGTGATGATCTATAGAGGTGTGATGATCTATAGAGGTGTGATGATCTATAGAGGTGTGATGATCTATAGAGGTGTGATGATCTATAGAGGTGTGATGATCTATAGAGGTGTGATGATCTATAGAGGTGTGATGATCTATAGAGGTGTGATGATCTATAGAGGTGTGATGATCTATAGAGGTGTGATGATCTATAGAGGTGTGATGATCTATAGAGGTGTGATGATCTATAGAGGTGTGATGATCTATAGAGGTGTGATGATCTATAGAGGTGTGATGATCTATAGAGGTGTGATGATCTATAGAGGTGTGATGATCTATAGAGGTGTGATGATCTATAGAGGTGTGATGATCTATAGAGGTGTGATGATCTATAGAGGTGTGATGATCTATAGAGGTGTGATGATCTATAGAGGTGTGATGATCTATAGAGGTGTGATGATCTATAGAGGTGTGATGATCTATAGAGGTGTGATGATCTATAGAGGTGTGATGATCTATAGAGGTGTGATGATCTATAGAGGTGTGATGATCTATAGAGGTGTGATGATCTATAGAGGTGTGATGATCTATAGAGGTGTGATGATCTATAGAGGTGTGATGATCTATAGAGGTGTGATGATCTATAGAGGTGTGATGATCTATAGAGGTGTGATGATCTATAGAGGTGTGATGATCTATAGAGGTGTGATGATCTATAGAGGTGTGATGATCTATAGAGGTGTGATGATCTATAGAGGTGTGATGATCTATAGAGGTGTGATGATCTATAGAGGTGTGATGATCTATAGAGGTGTGATGATCTATAGAGGTGTGATGATCTATAGAGGTGTGATGATCTATAGAGGTGTGATGATCTATAGAGGTGTGATGATCTATAGAGGTGTGATGATCTATAGAGGTGTGATGATCTATAGAGGTGTGATGATCTATAGAGGTGTGATGATCTATAGAGGTGTGATGATCTATAGAGGTGTGATGATCTATAGAGGTGTGATGATCTATAGAGGTGTGATGATCTATAGAGGTGTGATGATCTATAGAGGTGTGATGATCTATAGAGGTGTGATGATCTATAGAGGTGTGATGATCTATAGAGGTGTGATGATCTATAGAGGTGTGATGATCTATAGAGGTGTGATGATCTATAGAGGTGTGATGATCTATAGAGGTGTGATGATCTATAGAGGTGTGATGATCTATAGAGGTGTGATGATCTATAGAGGTGTGATGATCTATAGAGGTGTGATGATCTATAGAGGTGTGATGATCTATAGAGGTGTGATGATCTATAGAGGTGTGATGATCTATAGAGGTGTGATGATCTATAGAGGTGTGATGATCTATAGAGGTGTGATGATCTATAGAGGTGTGATGATCTATAGAGGTGTGATGATCTATAGAGGTGTGATGATCTATAGAGGTGTGATGATCTATAGAGGTGTGATGATCTATAGAGGTGTGATGATCTATAGAGGTGTGATGATCTATAGAGGTGTGATGATCTATAGAGGTGTGATGATCTATAGAGGTGTGATGATCTATAGAGGTGTGATGATCTATAGAGGTGTGATGATCTATAGAGGTGTGATGATCTATAGAGGTGTGATGATCTATAGAGGTGTGATGATCTATAGAGGTGTGATGATCTATAGAGGTGTGATGATCTATAGAGGTGTGATGATCTATAGAGGTGTGATGATCTATAGAGGTGTGATGATCTATAGAGGTGTGATGATCTATAGAGGTGTGATGATCTATAGAGGTGTGATGATCTATAGAGGTGTGATGATCTATAGAGGTGTGATGATCTATAGAGGTGTGATGATTTAGAGGTGTGATGATAAAAAAGGATACAAACACCGGTGACGGCCCGCACGGATGGAAGAGGAAAATGAAGAGTTGATACTAAATGAAGCAAACGCTACCTAACACAATAGTTTAATACCACTTAGTTTGAGAAAATAACCCTATAGCTATTCTCTAAAACTGAAAGTAGCGGTAACAAAATGAGAAACATGGTAAAAATGAGTATTATGGCTAAGTTTTTCAACTTCAGTCATTTATTTTTAGTTTATGCAGAACCTATTTCAGGTGTTTTTATATTTTAACCCCAATAATTTCTCTATATCATAAAAGTTATCATAGTGATTTGATACAATTAGGTTGTATCATTTCATATAGGTATAGTATATTTGTTACTTAGGATGCAATCTAAATATAAATACATGGGTGTATAATCCTAAATCTTGAAGATCGTAAATGCCTAGGTAAAAACAATCTTTAGAAATAATACAGTAAAAGTAAGTTAAAATGCCTACCTATGATTCTTATGCATAACAGGCCTATAAACCTAATCGGCTAACAATTAATTGGCACAGTCTGGCCGACCGTGTTGCCTAATTGTACGGCCAATTTATTCAATAAAGATTATTATTATATAATTTGGTATAGGTGCATCTCTAAATATAAGGAGAAAACTAAATGATAGATATCATCACTGCATGAAAACAATGCGATCAACATGGTTTATTCACAAAAAATGAATAAACCCGTTAGTAACACATAATGTAAAAACAAGTCAAACGCTCAATTGAAAGAAATGTAACATACTCCCAAAGCTGAATGACTATAGAACTAAGCGTCTTTAAAATAAGAACAAAGACAAAGAATCATTTAGTGGTACAAAGATGAACAATTACAATAAACGAAGAGATAGAATAAAGGATCATCAAATATAACTATAATGGTTATGATTTCGTTGTTTCGTTTCTTCTTTGTAACTTAAGTGTAATTGTACATTTTGTTTCAAATAAGTCTTTTGGTAAATTTGTCCTTCGGCAAATGTGTCTTTCGGCAAATTTTCATTTCGGTAAATCCGTTTTCGACAAATTTGGGTTTCGGCAAATTCGTATTCGGAGAATCCGGTTCGGCGAATTAGGATGTTTCTTTTAATGTTTTCTTTTAACATATTTAAAGTTATTAATTAATTCCTATGAAAAGAACATTGAGCTCTCAATGCATATTTAACACCTGCTTGGAGGTATGCATTCAACTGCATTGTAAATTAATATCCTGTCTGACAAATCAACCGATGACTTGCTGAATGTGTTTAATGTACATTTTTTCAGCATAATTTATATTTAAAACTAGAACGGGCGCTAGTAGAGCGCTGTGACCGGAATATTCGTCCTCGGGAAATTCGTCCATTAAACACAAAATGATTAATTTTAATGGAAGAAAATTTCATGATAAATATTTGATATAAAGTAGTTTAATATACTCATAAAGTTTGTCGTACTGAACAATGCACTATTCCTGATTGTTTAAAATGGACAAAAATGTATACTTTACTGTTTTTACTGTCAAACAAGTATACCTTATTTAGGTGAATAATTGTCATATTTTTGGCGGAAATATATTTGATTTATTTAATATTTGATTGGGTAATTTTCTCCATTTTTAATTTTAGATAACATAATATATTAGCAACATAGAATGAATTTTTCATCAACAGTTATATCTGCCGAATACATGTGTTATTTTTCATCTAACCAGATTTTATGCGACTGTAATTATCTCTTACATATATTGTCAACACTCAATAAAGTCTTTCTTTCTATTCCTAATTTTAAAAAAAAAACGGACGAATTTTCCGTGGACGAATTTTCTTAGCCCTGTAGAGCGCATACTTTCGTGGCCGCCACATCTCTTTTGTTCATTTTAACATTTTCGTGGCCTTGACCTATGACTCGATCACCTTGGTTAAATTTGGTTGAATACTCTTTGAGTTAAGTGAATAACAAGAATAATTGATTTTCTACATTTTGTACCAATTACTTCCACTAAAATAATATTCCTTATAAATATAATGCAGACGATTTAGTAATGCTAATCATACATTAACATTCTGTAGAGTCTCTTCTAAGTTAAAGTTTCAATTAAAAACGAATAGAATATCTGAAGAAATTTTCAAAAGGTTATTATAAAAGATTACATCAATATATTGAAATAAATTTAGACGCAATTTCTAATGAAAACCTGTAAAAATTTTAAGGTTCACCCTAAAGAAAATAAATAACCAGACCAATCTTAAATTAAATCAGATTAAAATATAACATTATAATTCATTTTTTAGTTGAATTTCATAAGAATAGTAGTTAGTGTGAAATTTATTTATTAATGATTCCAATTTTTATATCAAATTTAGAATACAATGATTGTGTAGATAATTTTGAATATAATTTCATATCACTAGCCATAAATCAAATACTCTATTAATTTAATTCTATTGAATATATTATATAAATAGCATATTTATTATTTATGAAACACTTAATATATCTTGAATTGAACAATTCACTTTTCATAATGTTTTAACAAGAGCATGGCAGTATAGAAATCTCCAGAATGGTTAACTCCAGAACAAGCGTGGCTTTTGCCAAACCTTCCAAAAACAACCCAAACCATCCTAAACAACCAACCTACCTTGCAATAACACTGAGGAGACAACTGTCGCAGCCACTACGAATTTTACCAATTTCATTTTGAGGCTAGGATATCGTTCTAGATAAGGTATCTTTCAAGCGAGGTCTTGCAGGAGAGAGAGCGATGCAGTCACGGCTAGATGTGGCGAGACACTGGCTCCATACATGGAAGTGCTATGTAGTTGAGAAGATAACGGAAGTGCCACGGCCCAGAAGCGCTATGTTAGCCGCCTGACTGGCTCTGTACCTTCCTTTGGCACTAAATGTATCCGGCGGTTGGCTGAAAACGAATTTGCCTAAACCAAAATCTCCGAAAACTAATTCGCCGAACCGAATTCTCCGAATACGAATTTGCCAAATTTGTCGAAAACGGATTCGCCGAACTGAGGATTTGCTGAAGGACAAATTTACCGAAAGACTTATTTAAAACAAAATGTAAAATTACACATAAGTTACAGAAAAGAAACGAAACAACTAAATCATAACCCTTAGTTCCACTAAATGATCCTTTAATTATTCTATCTCTTCATTAAATATTATAACTGTTATTTTTTGTTCCACAAAATTATTCTTTGTCTTTGTTCTTATTTTAAAGTCGTTCTAGCGTTATTCAGTGCGTATGAGTCAGTCAGCAATGGGAGTAGCCTATGTTACTTTTCTTTCATTTGATCGTTTGACTTGTTTTTACATAATGTCTTACTAACGTGTTTATTCATTTATGTTGTGAATAAACCATGTTTATCGCTTTGTTTTAATGCAGTGATGATATCTATCTATTCAGTTTTCTCCTCATATTTAGAGATGCACCTATACCAAATTATATCATAATAATGATAATAATCTTTATTGAATAAATTGGTTGTACAATTAGGCAACACAGTCGGCAAGACTGTGCCAATTAATTGTTAGCCGATTAGGCTAACATAACTGGCCGATTAGGCCTGTTATGCATAAGAATCATAGGTAGGCATTTAACTTACTTTTACTGTATTATTTCTAAAGTATTTTACCTAGGCTTTTACGGTCTTCATGATATAGGATTATGTACCCATGTATTTATATTTAGATTGCATCCTAAGTAACAAAACTAACAATTATAATACCTATGCAATAAGACAACCTAATTGCATCAGATCACTATGATATAGAGAAAAAATTTCTCTTATAATACTTTACGTGTTCTGTATAGCGTAATCAAATTAATACACCTGTTATATAAAAATAGTTCTGGCTGTAGACATTCATGACATCGGCAACGTTAATAATTGACGGTACCAATAAGTCAGTTATACGTACGTGATTAGGTATACCTTCCGGACCGGTGGACAATGGACATCTGTGATGTGGGCCAACGTCGGGCCTTTGCTGGCCCAATACACCGAGACTGGCATGGCAACGTCGGCCCAGAGTTTCATTCAGAATTGGGCCAACGTTGTAATGTTTACTCGGTTAAATTTATATATAATAATTATTATTCAACTTTTAGATCAATTAGTATCATGCCTTCAGTTATTGTGTTACTAATTAAATAGTAGTTAAATAATGTTTATTATATTTTCTTTTATCAAGTGTTTTTAAAATGAAGACCCTAATAATTTTATAGGATTTTATTTTGGAAATATTTTTCATAGGGTTTCGAATTGTTTTTTGTAATGCAGTATGTTTGTTTTTTGGAAAATTTATTTTTTTACTCATATTTATTTATTAAGTAGTATTAGAAATGTTATATTTTAAGTGCCTATCCTGTTTTGTAGAATGATGTAAGGAAGTTCACAAGACTCTGGCAATCATATTACTCGGATAGTGGATGTTAAGATAGGTCCTGAACCAATCTAACCTTTAAAAATTTGCGATTGAGATATCATGGCATTGGTTAATCCCCACTTTCCGAGTACTGTGAGCATAAATGAGGGTACAACTTCCTAAAATAGTTTCAAATTTGATAAAGTTAATTCTTTTAAAGAAATTCCTGACAATCCGTCAAATAGGTAAAAGTGAACTCACACCAAAAATGGTTGGTGAAAGAGAGGAGGGACTTCAATGTGATTTCTGCAATACATGGTATCACAGCATTTGTGTGAATGTTGATAGCAGTAAATATAAATTAATGAGCAAAGTAAACATAGATTGGTTCTGTCCTGATTGTAGAGTAAATATTGGCAATTTGAAAGAACAAAATGAAGCTCTGAATGTGGAGAATCCGACTCACTCAGAATCTTAAGTTGAAAGAGGAGAATAGATTACTCACTGAAAGACTAGGACTGTTGGAGAAAAGAGTGGAGGATGTGAAGAGTGAAGTAAAAGCAGATGTTACTAAGGAGATAACCATTACTGTTACTAAGCTATTTGAAAAAATGAAAGAAGGAGAAGAGAAGAAAGATAGAGAAAATAACTTGGTTGTGTTAAATATTCCTGAGTCTAAAGAAAGGAATGGAAAGCAAAGACAGAAGGATGATGAACAACTCTGTGACAAAATATTTAAGAATGAATTAGAATGTGAGAGCTATGAAACTAAATTGGTTACAAGACTTGGAAAGTATGATGTGAATCAGTCTAGAGCTAGGCCATTGCTCGTGAAATTGTCAAGTGTATGGGAAAAGTGGGAGATCCTTAAGAAAGCTAAATTCCTTAAGAACTCTTCCAATGAACTTTACAGAAAGGTATTCATTAATTTAGATTTGACTAGAGAGGAGAGAGAAGAGGAGAGGAAGCTAAGAGAACAACTGAAAGAGAAACGGGATAAAGGGGAAGAAGGTTGGAAAATTAGGAAAGGAAAATTAAATAAACAGAATTTTCAGTAAATGGGAGGAATACAAATGAAATGAATATATGGCTATTAAATATTAGAGCAATTAATAGGAGTAAATTGACGCAATTACTTGATATTGTGAAAAATGAGAAAAATAATATCCTGTGTCTTAATGAAACACATGAAAAATATAGTAGAGTAGAAATACCAGAGAGATATGAGGAATGGGTAAAGAGAAGAGAAATGAATGATAAAAAAGGAGGTGGGTTGATGGCTCTGAGCCTCTGATTGATAAAAGTTTATTTGAGTTTGGTACAATCCTAATGAATACTGATAGTTCTGATATATTGCATTTAAAACTTAGAATAGGAGGTTTTGTGTTTAATATAGTTTTAATTTACATGGATGTTATGAATCAGACCAGAAATGGTAAAATTAGAAGAGAACTAAATTCAATTGTTGAGGGTACAAATGAGAGAGAGGGTTTATTGGTTTTAGGCGATTTTAATGGGCACTTGGGATTTATAGGGGATCAGCATCTTGACAATAATGGAAGATATGTGTTGGAAATTATTGAAGAATATAACTTAATTTTACTGAATAGTGATGATGGGTGTGATGGAATAATAACTAGAGAAGAAAATGGTGTGAAGAGTGTTATTGACTTTGTTATGGTAAATAAAATGATGTATAAAAATTTTGTGAAAATGACCATTGACCAGGATAAAGTTATGTGTGACCTTTCTGATCATTGTCTTATAGGGGTAAAGTTTATAGTAGGCGTTGTATGTGAGGGTAGAAAAAATGGACAAATAAATAAAGAATATTATTGTACAAAAGATGAACTTAAAGAGCCTTTTGTAGCTCAAATGGAGGAAAGAATAAGAAATGAGGATTACATGAGTATGATTAACTTTGAAAAATGCATTAAATTGACAGCAGAGGAAGTTTTAAGAAGGAAAATCAAAGTAAGAAATAATCAAAATAATAAGGAAGACCCTGTTTGGTTTAATAAAATAATAAAAGATGAGATTGATTTGAGAAGAGTATTTAAGAGGCAGGTGAGGAACAACAGAAATGAAAGGCAAAAGGAACAGCTTGAAATAGCATACAAAACCCAAAAGAAAAAGGTACAACTGCTAGTTAAGAATGCTATAACAGCCCATGAACTAAAATTAACTCAGGAAATCAAAAGTTGTGATAATAGTAAGAAACTTTGGGAAAATATTAAGAAATTAAGAGGAGATAAGAAATGTAATGATCATGTTGAGATTCATGATGATGATGGACAGATTATAGGGAGTGGTGAATGGGAGAAGAAAGTAGAAGTCTAGAAGACTACTGGAGAAGTGTGTATCAAAAGCATGAGAATAGAATTGTGGAACAGTGGAATGAGGAAGAGAAGAGAAAATATGGGAATGAATCTGCCAATGACCTTGTGAGAGTTGATTATGGTAGAATGATGCCGGTGCGGCTGAGACCTGCATATGATTTTGTGAGGAATTTGATGGAGCGTGTTGGACTGGAAGATGGCAGTAGGCGAGAGATAACAAGAGTGGATGATATGCAAAGTATGTATGTGGTGCCAGATTTATTAGAACATTATGATATGGGTGGGGTGATAGATGTAGATAGGATAATAAAAATGGAAGGAGTACATTTAATCAATCAGGATATTAGAAAGCAGATCCGGAAGATGAAAGCTGGAAAAGCAGGAGGTCTAGATGGTATAAAGCCAGAAATTTATAAATGGTTAGAAAGTAGCGATATTTGTGTTAGTGCACTGTGTGAAAGTATGAATGAAGTTCTCAGAACGAGCATGATACCTCAGGGATGGACAACTTCCAAAAGTGTATTGATACCAAAGAAGAAGAAACCTAAATATAATGAACTCAGACCTATAGCCATTACAAATGTTTCATATAAACTTTTTATGGGAATTATGAAGGAAAATATAAGTATACATGCTGAGAGGAATGATAAGCTGAATGTATTCCAAGCTGGATTTACAAAGGGTAGAAGAATAGAAGACTGCATCTTTGTCTTAAATTACTGTATTCAGGAGGCTTACAGTAATAATCATCCTTTAGTAGTTACTGCAATAGATTTTTCCAAGGCATTCGATTCCATCAAAAGAGAGGAGCTCATTAGTTGCCTGAAAAAGCTGAAATGTGATGAGAATGTTATTGATGTGTTGTCCAAGGTATATAGCAATGACAGTACTCAGCTATGGATGAATGGTCAGGAGATAGGGAGTGTAGGTATTAGTAGTGGTATTAGGCAAGGTTGTACTGTTTCTCCTCTTCTCTTCATATTGATGTTAAATAGTGTTATTGAGGAGGCAGTTAAAGAAAGGCTAGGTTTTAGGAATGATAGATTCAACATACCGGTTCTGTTTTTCGCAGACGATGGCCTGCTCTTGACTAAGAATACAGATGAAATGAGAAATTTGATAGAGTTGATTGAGACTACAGGCAGAAAAATTGGACTGGATATTAATAGGAGTAAAAGTGTTTCAATGATTTTCAATATGAAGAGTAAGCCTATTGCAATAAGTGGAATTGCTGTGAAGAATGAAATGAAATATTTAGGTCTTACTATTAATGACAGTAAAAAGTGTTTTAAAAGTCATAAGGAACATAAGTTGAAAGAAATAGAAAGAATGGGAAATTTGACATATAGCGTGATAATAAAGAGCTGTAATAGAATAATGATGGGAAAGACTTATTGGAACAATGCAGTAATGCCAAGTATTATGTATGGAGAGTCTCTGCTGGTATGGAACAAAGGGGAGATGTTAAAGATTGAGAGAACAGAAAACTCTGTCTGGAGGAAAATCCTAGCAGCCCCTGGTTATACCCCAATAGTGGCCATGAGAGGTGAGATCAAGAGTAGAAGTCTGAAAGCAAGGGATATTAAGGTGAAATTAAACTTTGCTAGATATTTGTACTCTGCTGAAAATGAGATGGTGAGAGAGATCTTTAGAGAACAATTTGTAAAAGGTGATGATAAACTAGTGAAAGTAATTAAAGAGTACTTAGAAATTTTGAATATTGAAAATGTTCAAGAACTTAGTAATATGTCAAAGGAAAGGTTAGAAAGTATGGTTGAGGATTATGATGAAAATAGATGGAGAGAAGAATTGGACTCAAAGTCTACTTTAAGTCTATATAAACATTTTAAAAGGGAAATGAAAGAGGAACTATTTTATGACAACACTGAGGAGTCTATTTTAATGTTTAGAGCCAGAGCAAATTGTTTAAAATTGGGTTGGAGGAAGTGTTTTGAGAATGGGGATATCAATTGTAAGTTATGTAATTGGGATTGTGAGGAGAGTATGGAGCATTTTCTATTGGAATGTAATAGTTTAGAACATATCAGAGTGGTGAATGGTATGGTTGGCAAATCTTTGGAAGAAGTTTTATTGTTTGTTGATGGTGTATGTCCAGATGATGCTAAAGCCTACTTGAAAGCGATGTGGAAAGAAAGGGAAGGAAAGTTGAGAATGATTGAATGAGATTGGCGAGCTGGTGGTGTCGTGTGTGCGGGTTCATGGTCTGATGCTGTTTTTTTTTTTTTTTTTTTTTTAACATTAAAAGGTATATATTATATTTGTAGGGAGCAGAACTATCATGCACTGCATTTTTAACCTGTTTTTTTAAGTATGATCAATAAAGTCTTTAGAATGGACAGCCTTATGATGATTGCATCCGGGGAGTGTAGGTCCGTTTCATATGGGCAACCTCCTCCCTTTGCTTTAAAATCTGACTAAAAAAAAAAAAAAAAAAAAAGGTACCTACATCCTTTTATCGAAATAATCGAAGTACCTAACTAGAAGTTTCCAGGCAGAACGGAATAACCATCTTGGTTATCCAATAGCTTTAGGTGATCTTTTGATCAAAGCCACCAAAACTGAAAAGAAGAAGAAATAATCGAAGTTTGTTTTGCTTATTAGGTATTACTAATTCAAATAATTAATGGTATTTTCATTGGATATTATTAGTATGGGTATACCTACCTAGTTCGAATATCATATAAGTTTATACTTCATAACTACTGAAGTAAAAAATTTAAAGGCCAAATGTACCTGTGACAACCAAATGTTGGTGTGGTAACTACATTTGAATGATTTGACTGCAGTACCTCTCTCAATTTCAAATTAAAACTTTATTTTTCTGGAAGTAAACTCATAAAAGATATTAATTGTATATGTCATGAGTCATGACTGAGCACTCTATGGCCAGACTGTGGCCCCTGTATAAGAGTATGTCAGTTAAAGCCAATTAATTGGCTTAGTTAGATTTGAAATGGTCAAATCTCAGATAGGTACGGTAGGTATGACCGTATGTCTATTTGGCATTTGGCTTGAAATTTTGAATTATTTTCTATGTAAATGGAACTGGATTTTGGGGGGGATTCTAGAATATGGCTTTTCAGCGCCACTGGCACTGTCCCCCCTCCTGGACCCCTTGACTTCACACCTCCCAGCCCCTTCCGCAGGGCCGAGACCTCCTCCTCCAGTCCTCAACCCCCACCCTCTGGCAGCCCCACTCCCTCCCCCGTCAACAACCCCCTCTCCCTCCACGCCTCCTCCAGAAAACTCCACACCCCATCAAGATTCCTCTCACCAAAGCTCATCACCCCACTCATACTCACCACCGGGTCCATACAATTACCGGAACGGACCTTGAATTACCGGAACGGAACATGAATTACCGGAACGGACCATGAATTACCGGAACGGAGTTGTTTTATTGAGAAATAGTCCTTGTTAAGTCATATAGGTATACATTAGGTCTATTTATGTTCAAATTGATATCATATTTTACCATTTTATACTCATTTCTGCTCGTATATTCGTTACCAAACATCTGCAACCTAGTCATAAACTTTACAAGAGTATATGCGAGTATATGCTGAAATTCGTTTTCTTTGCATAATCTTTCTAGAAAATAATTTGAGGGGGAATTAAAGTAATTTTAATACTGAATCCCATATTATAGTTTTAATGAGAAGTATTTTGGTTTTATTTTCTGTATACATTGCTAGTATGTGTTGATATTCAATTAATCAGGATTTTTAATTTTATGCAACATATACAAAGTTATTTCATTTTTAATCGGGTAGTAACTAGTAGGTAAATTCATAACTGTTATCTGTCGCATTGAAGTTATGATGACCCATGACTTACTTAATATAAATATACATATGTATATTAATATGTACATTAATGCATATTAATATATACTTACTTAATATACATAACATAAAATGAAACAAAAATATTTTAAACCTTTAACACGGAATCACGGACTACCTTAGTCATACTGTCATCATGTCATGTCAATTTTCTGTCTATGTTTCAGATGTTCAGTAGCGAATATACGAGCAGAAATGAGTATAAAATGGTAAAATATGATATCAATTGGCCAGTCTGCAGAATGTGTCTCTTCTCCCGCAGAGATTTTATTTTGAGAGAGAGTCATTCTCTGACTCTCAGCAGCAGATTCAAAATCTCCCGCAGCTAAATTAATGGTAACATAGGAATTAATTCAAAATCTCCCGCAGCTAAATTAATGGTAACATAGGAATTAATTCAAGATCTCCCGCAGAGATCTCCAATTTCTAAAAATTCAATCAAAAACTCCCGCAGAGAGTCTTGGAAAAATGTTCCATATTCTGCAGACTGGTCAATTGGAACATCAATAGACCTAAAGTATACCTAAATGACATAACAAGGACTATTTATTAATAAAACAACTCCGTTCCGGTAATTCGTAGTCCGTTCCGGTAATTCATGTTCCGTTCCGGTAATCCATGGTCCGTTCCGGTAATTGTATGAACCGCTCACCACCCCATATCTCTCCCTCACCTCCATCAGCATAGGACACTCCAGCAGGAAGTGCTCCAAAGTCTCCTCCTCCGCACCACACATCCTACATCCAACCTCCCCACCCCAAAATCTCTCCCTCCATCCCAATCTAAGAGAATTTGTTCTTGCACTGAACAGCAGACATGTTAATTAAGGGAGTAACATACGGGAAGGAAATGCGAACGCCAGGTGAGACTCACAGGAGGTTTCTCCTGTGGGTCACGTTTTTTAAAATATATCTATCTTTATTAGGATTTTTGGTAATTTGACATCAACAATAGGTTAAATAAGCTATTTTAAGACGTTTTTCAAGAATTAGAATACCCTTTGTTGTGAAAACAGAAAACTCTTCTATATAGCACAATTAATTTTCCGATAGAATCATAGGTTAGGTTATGACCGTTTTGTTTGGGGGTTTGGAAAGGTACATCTGCCGTTTATTTCAAATATAACATCACAAATACGTATTTACTACTAAATACAGACTGGCTCATGAGTAATAAATGAGTAATCTATTCATTTGAATAAATATCAAGTGTTGATTTATGCATCTTGAAGTGTGCATTTTAATATTGTACCAGGAGAATACTATTAGAATATGCCAATCACACTCAAATAATATAAATGTGACCCACAGGTGGCGACCACGTACGGTTTACATTATCTAGTCTAAAATACTAATATGCTCGCTTATACATTAAATGTATTACTTTTATTGAGCAATAGGAAGTAAATGATATTCGTGAACACGAATATGTAAACAAAATTGCAAAAAGTTAATTACAACTTCGTTTACTCAAAGAAATGTGAACCACAGGAGAAACCTCCTGTGAGTCTCACGTGGCGTTCGCACTTTGTCCCCGTATACTTATGAATTTAGGTTTGAAATCTTCAAAAAAGTCAGACTGCAGGAAGTTAGGAACTGATGAACCAGTCTGGAAAACTGCTTAGGCTAACAGATGAACTCTATATGCTAAATGCTGCGGATCCAGTCTGTATTTGGTGCACAAAATTCCACTGACTTTTTGAAAAAGCTGAAAAATCCACCATAAATTTCCAGTAATTTGGCTGATCCACCAACATTTTACCCATTTTTCCACCAAAAATTAATGTTAACTTAACATAGGATAGGAGTAAATTGCTAAAAATCCACCGACTTTGCCAGAATATTATTTTCAATGGAGAAAAATTCCACCGACATGTCGGTGGAATTTACCACGAAATACAGACTGGCTGCGGATTATACAATTTTTAGCAATTTACCATGAGTCTCCTGAATTATTTGATGACAATTTCCTAATTAATTCCTATGTTTACATGTTGTTCTCGTGCCACTTTTTAAGAGTTCTTTCGGATGGGTCAGTGATACAATGTTTGCAGAAGAAGTTTATTTGTTAAGATTTAGAGTATATATTAAGAGGCATGGACAGTGGTTGACAAGCTGAAATAATAAAATGAACAAATAATGAGTAACTTAAATTAAACCACATGCATCCAAAAGATGAGAGCAAGATGCTCAAAATAAATAAGAAGAATCAAAATAATAAATCATGAACATTAAGAAAATTAACTAAATCATAAAGTGAAATTATAATTCAAATCATAATTAAGCAAACAAAAGGATAAATTTTATGAACAAAAATAATTAATTAATGAAATCAAAATAATAAAGTAAAACACAATAACAAAACACAAAGAAACTTACCAAAAATGAATGAAGTAAATATACAATGAATATGACAGATTGGGAAGGACAGGCACTTAATAGTTATTATATTTAATTATACTTATTAATAATTTAATAGTACAAATATACCTGAAGAAAAGAAAAAAAGATATAAACAAATAGGACACAAAAATGAAATACATGAATATAATTAAATAATGAATATCAAAAATAAATAAATGAGGATAGCTTGGGCTGAACAAAAGTTAAAAGAAATATAAAGTTAATCTGAAAGGGAAGAAGGTTATGTCACACGGCAACATACCCCCCTACCAGCACAAGCCATCCACATTTCAACAGCTTCTACAAAAGTGTAACATATAAATAGAATTTTCTTTCATTTCAATACAACATTTTTATTTTACCAAAAAAAATTTAACATTACAAAAAAATACAAAAGCGATCAATACATAAACAACATGCAGTGTAATAATATGGTATGGAGGCATATATTGAAATTGAAAACATATTGAAAATTGAAAACAAACAAAAAAAATAATGTATAGCTAATAAAAATATAGACTGTGGACATTCAATAAAGAAGCATGAAATAACACCTTCTTTCTCTTCCTCCTTCCTTTTTTTTTTTTTTTTTTTCACACTTAATTTCAAGATTTATTCTGGTACTTTCTTTCTAAAATTCGGGGTTGGACATTCTCAACATCTTTAACTAAACCTCTTGACCTAGTATTATACCTATATCCACAATTACTTGGATCACCTTGATGATCATCAACTAAGGGTGATGATGTAACCGGAAAATTCAATTTGTATTGATCTAATACTTTATTCAACTTTTCAGACTTCTCATTAATTGATTTATCTTCTACATAACCCCTGAAAGCATTATCAATGAAACTTTCCAACATTGTTATCGAACTATTAGTACTCGAGGTTTCTGAATTAGCAACGTTCATTGAAAAATCATCTCTAATACTCATTTCCCATACATCATAATCCACATCTAATACAATAACTTCATTATCAATTGGAGAATAATCAACATTAGCAATAATATCCTTCTGAACATCAACTAAACTAAGTTCTTTATCTGCTTCAAAATCAAGGTACTCTTCAAATGAACACAAGGAACAAACATTAATATCAACCGTATTATCATTATTCAAATCAATATCAGCATCATCATCTACTGAAAAACCACTAAAACCTGAAAATGAAAAGTCATCTTCACCAGATGTACACATAGACACAACTACACTACCATCCGAAGATGCATCAGATTCAGAAGTATCAGACATATTATCACAAGTAAAACCTGAACTAGAATTACTTTGTACTTCAGAACTCTCAACTTTATCAAACCATGGGTGTTTCAATAGATAATAAGGAGGGTCTTTATAGATACAGAGATCAGAATGATGAGCTCTATAAATGGTTTCATTTGTAGGGTCAATTAGTTCATAAGTAACATTATTATCATGAGCTTTTTTAATTACTAAAGGCCCTCTGTATTTATCTGCAAATTTGTTAACAGTCAGGTTTCCTCTCATCTGAATTTTCATTAATACTTTCTGACCAATTTTGAATGATGAAAATTTAGGATTTCCAAGTTTCCAACATTGTTTCAATTCATTGACATCAACTAATGGCAAAGCAAATACATCATGTACTGCACCAAGTAAAAAAGAAGAAGGAGATGTTTTAATTTCAGAATGGTAAGTATTATTATAAGATATTATGGCTTTAGGTAAAAACTTATCCCAATCATTAAATTCGTCAACTAAATTCCTTAATAGTCCCTGAATTGTTCGATTTAAACGTTCAATTGCACCATTACTAGCAGGGTGATAAGGAGTAGTAAGTTGATGTATAATACCTAACTCTTTAAGAGCACTGTCAAATTGAGAGTTCACAAACTCATTTCCATTATCAGTCATCAATTTAGTTGGTACCTTGGGAAGAAATGGTAAAACATTATTAACTAGAGCATTTGTAACAGCTGATCCAGTTTTGTTTCTAAGTGGCACAGCAGCAGCCCACTTAGAGAAATGATCTACACACATTAAACATCCAATGTAACCAGTACGTGTTTTCGGTAGGCTAATTAGATCCGCTGCTAACAACTCAAAAGGGTAGCTGGTACAAATCTTCAGGGTGGGAGGAACAACATTCAAATTAGTGATCTTTTTGATTTGACATTGCCTACATGTTGTACAAACATCACTAACAACTTTATATCTAGAAGGATGCCAAACAAGATTATTAAGCAAGTGGAAAAGTTTGTCTCTACCGATATGAGAAAATTTACAATGCAAGAAAACGACAATATCGACGAGTACTGAAAATGGAATAACAATCACTGGCGTTCCAGCGCAAAACATCAAAGAGTCATCAATAATATTCAATTTCTTCCGGAAACGATAATAAAGCTTACATTGATTATTCCATTGACTTAAAGGTGTTTGATTATTAATATAGAATATTACCTTTTTTAGAACATTATCAGCATTCTGCAAATCTGTAATTTCATTATTAGGAAACATTAGTTCAATAGCAGATGCCTTTTCAGTCTGACCTACCAGTTCCATTCTGATTTCATCTGACTCACTGAAAATTCTCAATTGATGAAACTTTTCAACTCTGCTAATAGAATATATTAACCCATCAGTATTCAAATTCTCACAATTATAACTAAGATCAGCAACATATAGATTATTTTGAGTCAAAATACCTTTATTTAAATTAATTCCCAAGTCGAAGAAATTCAAAAAATTCAATCCAATCAACATACAATAAGGAAAGTCAGGCTGAGAAATAACTGAAAATTTGAAAGGGAGATCAATATCTAAGTTGCCCATCCTAAAATAAAGTGATACTACTTTAGTGACTTTAGTCTTTTCACCAGACAGACCAATAATATCATAAGGATTGCAATCAACAAAATTTACATTCTCTGAATTTACAATCAAACGCTCCAAGGCATTTTCAGAAATTAAACTCAATTC
This sequence comes from Caprella mutica, assembly GCA_947561585.1. Classification (NCBI taxonomy): domain Eukaryota; kingdom Metazoa; phylum Arthropoda; class Malacostraca; order Amphipoda; family Caprellidae; genus Caprella; species Caprella mutica. The sequence continues at coordinate 247,706 of CANNZV010000198.1, forward strand.
AGCTCCAGAATCAATAAGAGCACAAAGATCAATACTTTGGAAACTAACATTAACTGTGGGTTGAATACCACTCTTGTGAGAGCAAGTAAGAACATTAGGAACATTAGAATTATTGGAAAAGATATCATTAAGAGGTTCAAAATCACTATCATCAGTAGAAAAGTCAACATTAGAGTCATCAATCTTTGGAGTATCACAAGTTACTCTTTTACAAGTTAAAACATCAGGCTCATGGTAATTCTGGAGAGGAATCAAAGCATTGAAATGAATTCCACCAAGACATTGTAAGTGAATAATTGTATCAAATTGCTTAAACTCATATATCACTGGCTGTTCCGACCAAAAATAAACATGAATACAAATTTTAAATAATTTAGAAGCAGCAAGTAACACATCTAAACAGGGCAAAACATTCTTACAATACATTGACTTTAGCTTACGCCTAAATTCTCTACCAGGCGACAATTTATAATTTTGAGGATGATTCAATAATTCATCAATTAACTGCTTCCTCAAAGCAAGAGATGAATCTGGTAAATTAGAATGTTTCTGCTTAGTTAGCAACTTGTGTAGACTAACAAAGAGTGAATCTGCACCACCAGGAGTTAACATATCATCTATCACCAAGCCACCAGGAAGAACATCAGGTGAATCTTGAAGTTGTTCAGCAGGAGCGACACCAAGGCGAGATAGAGCATCTGCTGCAGAATTCAGATGGCCTGGAGTATAGCGCACCTCAAAATTGAAATCACTCAACTCCTGTAAAGTTCTTGCCATCCTTGAACATACCAACTTCATATTATGTAGATAGACCAAGGGTTGGTGATCAGTGTAGATTATGAAGGGAACTGCATAAAGGAAGGGTTTGAAGGTTTTCACTCCCCATCGAAGTGCAGTCAATTCTCGTTCAAGCGTTGAATAGTTCAGTTGAGTTGTGCTGAATGTCATTGATGCAAAGCCAATAACTCTGTGACAGTCACCCTGATTTTGAGCAAGATAGGCTCCAGCACCTCTAGCTGACGCATCAACCCACAACTCCAGTTTATCAGCAGCATCAGAGTAATCAGGATATGCTAGTTCCATATCCTCAAGCATGTCACTTTTAAGTCTACTGAATGCTTCTAACATTTCTGTAGTCCATGTGACAACTTTTGACTTACGTCCACCAGTCATGGAAGAGAGGGGCTTCTGAATCTCAGAACAATTGGGTAAAAATTTCCTTTGGAAATTAATGAAACCAAGAAATTCTCTCAGTTCTCCAACTGTGTTAGGTTGAGGATAGTCTTTGATTTTATTCATATAAGATGGAGTTTTCCTTATCCCAGATTCATTCACAATATGACCAAGAAACTCCACTTGGTTACTGAACCATGTACACTTGCTTGGCTTGATCTTGATACCATGATTTTGGAGAGTCAACAATACCTTTCTAACCAGATCAAGGTGCTCCTCAAATGTGAAACTCATGATGAGTATATCATCGATATACACAATTACTTTGTTAGAGGGGAAAGATGAAAGTACTGCCTGAATTTCTCGTTGAAAGGCAGCAGGAGCATTCCGTAGTCCAAAGCAGAGCCGTCTGAATTGCCAGTGGTTCCTCGATGTTGAAAATGCTGTAAGGGGCCTACTTTCCTCATCAAGGGGAGCTTGATAATAGCCTCGGACAAGATCAAGGGATGTGAAAAATTTGGTTCCTTTGAGGCCGAAAATAGAATCAATTAGGTTGGGGACAGGGAATTTATCAGGAATGGTTACTTTGTTTAGTTGTCTGTAATCAATACAAAGACGGATGGTACCATCTTTTTTTCTGATGGGGACAATTGGGGAAGACCATGGGGAAATGCTTGGTTCTATGATGTTGAGAGAATTCAGTTCTTGACACTGTTTCTCTATTTCATCAGCTATTGGAGTAGGGACACGTCTGGGGCGTTGGTATATTGGGGTGTCATCATACAGTCTGATCTTATGTTCGGTAACACTTGCAAGTCCGATATCAGACTCTCCCAGACTGAAAACATCTTTGACAGACATCAACATGTTCAAAACAATGTTTTGCTGTTGTTCATCAGTCAAATTAGGAAGTTTCACAAGTGTCTTAAGAGTTTGGATAGTTAGGGTGGTTTCTTCAGGATTTTCTTCTGACATTTCAATCAATGAAGACACTGAGCCAACAACTTGATTTTTCTTAACGGAGGTGTCCTCAGATGCAACCATTAAGACATGCCTCTGTGATGATGAACAAACTCCACCAATGCCTCTAGCTTGATTTAAAAGTTTCTGATCCATGGAATGATCACTGAAAACCAACAGATCATCACCAGCTGCAGGGAAGAAACTCACAGGAACAGGTTTTGTAGAGCCAGCAGGAATAGAAACATTCTCCTTAGCGAAACACAATATATTGTTGGCAACTTTCTGTCTAGGTCTTCCTGTAGAAGGCTGAAGATAAATATCCACAAAAGATTTCTGACTGTCATCAAAATATTTGATCAATTTTCTGTCTTTAATTTGAACTTCAATTTTATTCTTAGTTAAAAAATCAGCTCCCAAGATAACTGATTGATTAGTCAGTTTGTGACTAAGCACAATGAATTCAACTGGTTCCATTTTCACATCTGCAATGTGAAGCTCAATCATTGAAGTTCCCAAGGTCATTAAAGTTTTTGTACCAACAACTTTCATCTCACTAGGATTTGTATTCCATATAATGCCACGAGTGGTAGCTACTTCATCAGTTATTACAGATCTACCAGCACCAGTGTCTATCAATGCAGTTTCAAACCCAGTAGCAAACTGAACTTCAACATTCAGAAGAGAAGACATTTCTGTAAAATGATAAACCAATGCAGGTCTCACATATTGTTCAACGCACTCTCCACTACTTGAACATTCACTGATTGACTCATTTTCCTCTTCAATAGGTTCAAGAGAAGGTTGAAAAGGTTCTTTAGTTGGAGGACTTGAAATAATACCTGCTGATTCCTCCTTAACAACAGGACTCTTCAGTTTAACGGCTTCCTTGAGGTAGAACTTGAGCTTGGAGACCTGTTCTGCTGGTAGTGAGGATCAAACCTAGGGCACTCCTTCAAAAAATGATTCTTGCCACAAATCAAACAGGATTTGGAAGCTCGCCAGCACTGATTTCGAGTATGGTTGGTCTTCTTACAATAAGTACAGAAGTTTTCTTTAGAGTGGTTAGAATTCATAGGATAACACTGATTGTTGGGTGCTTTCTCTTCATCTTCAAACAAGAATTCACTTCTATTTTGATTCTTCCAACCTGGACCAGAAGATAATGATCTGCCTCGATGATAGGAGCTGCATGGCAGTCTTCTATGACCCAATTCTTCTGTATTGGCATCAGTAAGGCGAGGGTTCTTGACAAACACACGATCCTCTCTTTTTCCTTGATATTTGGTCCAATTGACAGTTTTCACTTGAGGAACCCTTTGCTGTTGGAGTTCAGCAGCCATTTCAACAATTGATGAGAATGGTAACTTTGTAGTCTTTCCAGACTGAGCTACCTTCACAGCTCGTTCAGTATCAAGAATTTTCTCTACAATTGAGTCATCAATATTGTGCAGGAACTTCTTCCTGAGATCTTTAGACTTTTCAGTTGGGTGATTGGGATATGCTCGTTGATATATTTCAATTAACCTCAATCCAAACAAGTCATAGCCTTCTTCATCATAGGGTGAAACTTTCTCTAGTTGTTCTCTCCAATAGCGTTTTCCTCCAACTTTCTGCTTAGAGAACCAGGTAAGCAACTCCTTCTTCATTCTTGAATACTTCAACTGCCTACCTCCTCTAATCTTATACACATCCAAAAGTTTTCCAGTCAAAAACCTCTCAAGTTCCTGAGTCATATCATTTTGGTTGCCCTTGAATTTGTTGTTGAAGTACTTTTCAAAAGTTAGAAGATATTCAGGCAATTGCATAGTTCCATCCATTTCAAATGTAGGTGGAACTACAGTCTCTCTGTTGTCTCTCCTTGCTTTACTCCTCTTAACAATACTAGAATAGGACTTAGCAGAACTAGAACTGGTCAAGGCAGAATCAGAAGAGTCCCCTGAATCTTCACTTTCAGAGCTGTTCAGGAGACATTCTACTTTGGGCTTGGATAAAGCTTTCTTCTTTGGAATAGCACCAGTGCGTTCTGATGGTTTAGGAGGGATTACAGTGGAGAAATGATTTAATTCTTCTTTCCAACCAGTTTGCCTTTGTTCCTTCTCATTAATGATATGAGAGCACCTGCTCTCAGGAGATACTTTATCCCAATAAGAGTCCTTAGCCAATCTTGTGAAGACTTCAGACCAAGCTTTGTATGTCATGTGATGTTCTTCTTTGGGGATTTTGAACAAAGACTCACTCTCCCTGAAGACAGCAGCAAGATGAGACCTGGCCTCAGAGAAACGTTTAGCTGGTTTCCTCACATCAAGGCCAGAGTTCCAACGTGGGAATAAGACACATTTGACATTATCAATTTTTGGGAGTAATGCCATATTAATGGTCCAAGAGAACTGGCTGTTGATAAAGTCAGCTCTCACTTTGGGATGGGAGAACTGGTTCAGAAGTGACTGTAGCTGCATAACATAAACAGTGAAGTGGGGAAAGACTTCCTCAGATTGAATCACACTTCCAGCACCAGCCACAGCATCAGATCTCCTGTCATCTTCAGTATCTTCATCTGTACTCTTCTTCTGCCCATGCCTCTCTTTATCTTTATCATCATCGAACAGACCCATCCCGTCGAAGATGCCAATTGTTCTCGTGCCACTTTTTAAGAGTTCTTTCGGATGGGTCAGTGATACAATGTTTGCAGAAGAAGTTTATTTGTTAAGATTTAGAGTATATATTAAGAGGCATGGACAGTGGTTGACAAGCTGAAATAATAAAATGAACAAATAATGAGTAACTTAAATTAAACCACATGCATCCAAAAGATGAGAGCAAGATGCTCAAAATAAATAAGAAGAATCAAAATAATAAATCATGAACATTAAGAAAATTAACTAAATCATAAAGTGAAATTATAATTCAAATCATAATTAAGCAAACAAAAGGATAAATTTTATGAACAAAAATAATTAATTAATGAAATCAAAATAATAAAGTAAAACACAATAACAAAACACAAAGAAACTTACCAAAAATGAATGAAGTAAATATACAATGAATATGACAGATTGGGAAGGACAGGCACTTAATAGTTATTATATTTAATTATACTTATTAATAATTTAATAGTACAAATATACCTGAAGAAAAGAAAAAAAGATATAAACAAATAGGACACAAAAATGAAATACATGAATATAATTAAATAATGAATATCAAAAATAAATAAATGAGGATAGCTTGGGCTGAACAAAAGTTAAAAGAAATATAAAGTTAATCTGAAAGGGAAGAAGGTTATGTCACACGGCAACAATGTAGCTAATTAGTGGAGAGAATTTTGAGATTTTTGATCATTTTGGAGAGAAATTTGAAAATCTTGGAGACAAATCATTCCAAAAATTAAATATCTGGAGACTGATTGTACATGCTTTGCAGACCGGGCGCCGGTGGAATACTGCGGAATGACCTACTAAAGTGCTGAATGAAATGCTACTGCGGAATGAAAGATAGAGAAAGCTAATAAATGAAGTAACTCCTAGTCTCTAGATAATGGTTTATAATGACTCTCAAAAGTTAGTATCACCTGCGGGCTGCGGAATGACTTTCAGTCTCTCACGAGATAGTACCCAGTCTGCCAAGTAAAATAGTATGTCTCGTAAACTCGCCATTTGTCTCTCCAGCTCCAAAATTCAACAAATTCTCTCCAAAATGATCAAATTTTCATAAATTCTCTCCAAAATAACATTGTAGCATAGGAGAAAAATAGATAAAACTCGCCATTTGCAATTGAAGGACTCAAAATAACTGTCACAAACTCGCCATTAAAATGGCGAGTTTGGACATGCTTTATTACTTATCATAGTACAACTTGCGGAATGACTCTCACGAGATAATATGACCCAGTCTGTATTTCATGGTAAATTCCACCGACTTGTCGGTGGAATTTCTCTCCATTGAAAATAATATTCTGGTAAAGTCAGAGGATTTTTAACTATTTATTCCTATGTTACCATTAATTTTCGGTGGGATATGGATCAAATGATGGTGGATCAGCCAAATTAGTGCAAATTTATGGTGGATTTTTTCCGCTTTTTCAAAAAGTCAATGGAATTTTGTGCACCAAATACAGACTGGAATATGACCTGTGGAATGACTCTCACCCATTCTGCAGAATAGCCTAGTTTAAGAGTATCTACCAAGTCGCTGATTAATTATCGACTTAAAATTTGTGAAAATAACTTTAAATAAGTATCTTTCCTAAGTATAGACGACTAATGAGAACTATAATTAGATTTAAAATTAAAATTGGTGACTCAAGAATATGTATAAACGGCGGAAATCATCTTTGTTGAAATGTTAACAAAGTCGCCATTTTGTTTTGATATGGCGCGATGTATTATGTATATTAGCTTTCTGTTTTCTGTGAAAGATTGTAATCTTTTGTTATGAATGATGTGGTCACTACTTGTCATTTTAATTTGATGCTCTCTGACTAATTATCAAAAAAAAATTAATAACTATGAAAGAAAGTATGCCTCTCTGTGATTGGCTGGTATCAGTTGTATGCCTCTCTCTGATTGGCCGATACACTCTCAATGAGTCAATTATATATTAAAGTATGATAACTTTTGATAATTAGGTAGGTATAATAATATAGGTAATGATGACTGTCGACTTTCAGAATTGGAATTAAATTTTGACGACTGGCGACTGCATTACTATTTTTTGTTGAATTATTTTTGAAAAGAAAATATATTTTGGCAACTCAATGAACATTCTCTGAAACTAGGCAGAATAGGGGACCTTTTTAAACATTTTCTGTGTGAACAAACCTCAATTTCCTCCTATATTTACATTAATTTTAATGTGAACAAAAGGCAAAAATAGAGGATTTCTTGGAGAACAGTTTACCAGTTCCTGCAGTCTGGCAGAATATGGGACATTTTTAACATTTTCTGTGTGAACAATCCTTAATTTCCTCCTATGTTTACATATATTTTACTGAGAACAAAAGTCAAAATAGAGGATTTCTTGGAGAACAGTTGAGCAGTTCCTGCAGTGAGTCTGGACTCTCACGGGATAGTCCAGTCTGTATTTCATGGCAAATTCCACCGACTTGTCGGTGGAATTTTTCCTCTTTGAAAATAACATTCTTGTAAAGTCAGATTTTTAGCTATTTATTCTTATGTTACCATTAATTTTTGGTGGAAAAAAGGGTAAAATGTCGGTGGATCAGGAAAAATGCGTAAAATGTTGGTGGATCAGCCAAAATACTGAAAATTTATAGTGGATTTTTTCATTTTTTCAAAAAGTCAGTGGAATTTTGTGCACCAAATACAGACTGGGAGATAGTAAGACCTGCGGAATGACTCTCACGAGATAGTATCACCTGCAGAGTGACTCTCACGAGATAGTATCATCTGCGGAATGACTCTCACGAGATAGTATCACCTGTGTGGAAACAGTGGAATGACTCTCACGAGATAGTATCACCTGTGGAATGACTCACGAGATAGTATGATCTGTGGTCCGCGGAATGACTAAAAATATAGTATGACCTGCGGAATGACTCTCACGAGATAGTATGACCTGTGGAATGACTCTCACAAGATAATATGATCTGCAGAATGACTCTCAAAATATAGTATGGCCTGCGGAATGATTCTCACGAGATAGTATGACCTGTGGAATGACTCACGAGATAGTATCACCTGTGGAATGACTCACGAGATAGTATCACCTGTGGAATGACTCACGAGATAGTTTGATCTGTGGTCCGCGGAATGACTAAAAATATAGTATGACCTGCGGAATGACTCACGAGATAGTATGACCTGTGGAATGACTCTCACGAGATAGTATGATCTGCGTAATGACTCAAAATATAGTATGGCCTGTTGAATGACTCACACGAGATAGTATCACCTGCGGTCATACTATATCGTGAGAGTCATTCCGCAGGTGACACTATCTCGTGAGAGACATTCCGCAAGTCATACTATCTCGTGAGAGTCATTCCGCAGGTCATACTATCTCGTGAGAGACATTCTGCAGGTCATGTTATTTTGATAATATTATTATCAAAATTTTAAGCTAATTAGACATATTTGAGTTTTGACCTTTTGAAATCTAATCCAATAGTCTGCCAATTTAATAAGGGTAGCTAGCGCTTAAGCATTTGAACATTGCAGATCATATCTACCTACCAATTAGATTCATACTTAAACTATAAAAATCATGCCTGTCATTTGAATGCGCAGTAATAGATTGATTGTTGCCTATGTAATGTACCAATTAGATGTCTAATCTAATAAAATCTTTATCATTCAATCAATTGATGGTAGCCCTATGAAATGTGCCAATTAGATGCATAAACTAAAATATTTCCATGCCATTTAAATGTGCAGCCTTTGACTGATGCGCTAACGATTAATCAATAGATGGCGCAGCAAAATCGGTAGATATTTCAGATCAGTTAGACGCGCATGACATATATATTAGAAGTTGCTCAATTCAAGTACTGGAGCTTTGGTTACTTATAAGTTTTTAATTTGTTACTGACTACAGGAAATCATATTTAATGGGTTACACAGAAGATGAGTTCACTTGTGGCCTCTGCTCAAGAACTGCAAGAAGCATTGATGAATATGTACAACATATGATAGAGGATGAGAGATGTGAAGTGGAATTCAGACCTTGTGAATATATACAAGACATCAGCCTACCAAAGTGAGATGCACTATTTTAAGAAACTTTTACTATAATTTAATGCTCTTTAAATTCCATGATTTTCCAGATTACTTTGAGTTATATCTTTTAGTAGCTACATAATTAAAGTAGGTATAATTTTTACAAATCTTTTAGCTAATTATTTTTTATTGATAGATAAATTCTCTACTATCATAATTGACCGTCTTAACCTGATTATTATGATATTATTTCAATTACAGTTACTTACTTTCTGAAATAGTTCATTTTTTTTCAACTTATTTCTAAAGTTTTAATTGCTTTTCAGATTTGTTATTCCTGAGACATCCATCAAAGAGACTAAAGTTATCTTCATCAATGAACCTGAAACTACAGATTTTCCCAAAGAGGAGCACTCTGTGAACCAGTGGAAGTGCACTTTATGTCCATTCACCTTTAGTCTCTATTCCAGTTTCAAGACACACTCTCTAAAAGTAGTGAGTTATATTTTTTTTTATCCCTCTATGCCCTAAATTTTCGTAGTATATAAGTAGCTAAAGGAAGCATATTAACCAATAAAAATAATATTTTTTTTAGCCCTTTCCTTCCTGATGGCATCTGCAGTAGCCATGTAATTATATGCTATTTTATCATGCTAAGCATGGAAGAGTCCAGAAATTTCCGCTCTGTGTCGCAAATGTGTAATGTATTTTTTATGGTTATTAAATACAACGTATTATTGTGACTAATAAGATGCTTTCTAAGAAAAAGAAAATAATTATCATAAATAATTCTCAGGAGGGTAAGGGCTAAATAAAGCTAAAAGAGTCACAATTGTGCTTAAGTAATGTAAGCAAACACATTAACTTTTTTAATACATGAAAGAGTACATAGCTATGTGTTTTTCCAGTTGCTTAAAGAAAATATCTCAAAAAACATCTCCAGATGCAAAATTTGAAAACATAAGTACATAACTGTCACCTTAGGACATAAAGGGTTAATACAATACTTCAAAGATTGCTATCATACTATTTAATTCTATTATATATTGTTTGTTGCTGTAAGGCTATCTAAAAATTGATCATTTCTTTACAGCATTCACAATCATCATTCACTAAAAATTATGATGAAATTTCTACTAAGTTCATCAAACTGGAAAAAATTAACCCTTCCAGTTCCAAAAAAGTTCTGAAATTAAATGAAGATACGGGCAATAGTGATCTCAAACCTCGCAAATTCAAAGAGCAAAAACTTCAAACAACTTCCACCAATAATGATGAAACAAATTTTGATGATAATTCAGACATTCCTGAAGTTCATGAAATCCTAAATGAAGAGAACAGTGATGTGTTTGTCCTTGGTGAATTTGGAGTGTCCTTGTCCTGTCAATTATGTTCTCAGTCTTTCAAAACAGTAAGTATCAGTAATCCAATTCTCGTTAACTAAAATAATTGTTTGAAATGTGAATTACAGGGAAACTGGAGTTATGAAGTATTGATTCCTTCATAACTCAGAGCCACTTCATATCTCGGGTGCATTAGATAGTTTTCTATGCTTAAAATCCATGAAAACTGATTATTGAGGGATAACTACGACAAATTTTTGACATACAGCAAAATCTCGCTTTAGACCAGCCTCCTAGTAGACAAACCTCCTATTAGACCAAGAAAATTTTTTAACTGTACTGTAAAAAACCTCGTACTAGGCAAAACACAATTTTTGTCACCTGACAGTTATTCTAGTGTAAATATTACAAGGAATAATAATTGCAATACTGTTTTAAAGATAAATCTCTAATTTGACTGATGTATTATATTTTTTTATACTGTTTTTAGGATAAAACATAAGGCAGAACCGACTTCAGATTTAATGGTCGAGTCTGTGCTAAAAATAAATTATGTGAAAAGTTACAGAAAACTAGATACAGTGAGGACTATTGTAATTTCATAAAATGATAATTTAATTGAAAAAAATATTTTATTCATTTTAATTGAAACAAAAAAATCCATACTGTTTCTAAATGTGTTTCCCTTCAAAATTGGTATGTTAGTCACCATTAATTTGGCATTAAAGTTATCATAAACAAATAGAGCTATCGAAATGTTAAAGTCACCGCTTTACTGTTATAGAAAACTATTTTGGTCTAGTAGGAAACAGCTGAAGTGAGTTTCTTACTAGACCAAATGATAACTCCGGAGATTTACTCTACCTCCCTATATACCTAGCTAATGCAATGAAATAATATTCTAATTTTTTACTCTGGTTCTGTACATTAATTCTCTATTGCAGTCTCGCAATCTAACTCAGCATCTATCTACTGTTCACAATTCAAGTAAACCTTTTGTTTGTCCCTATCAAAACTGTGAACAATGCTTCAAAACTAAAGGCACTTTGAATAGGCACATCAGAACACATACTGGTGAGCTAAATACTATTTATTTATTTCAACTAAAAACTCCTTACAATTGAACATATATTCGTAGTCAATATATGATCTTTATTACACAAAAATGACAGCTATAGAAATGGAATTTTTAGGCCCAGAAAAGCTTTCGCTTCTAGGGCAGCCTATCTCATTAAGCAATAACTTTATAGCTCTAATATTCTTCTTCTATAAAAATTCTAATGGTTACCTCTTTAGGTGAGCGGCCTTACCTCTGTGGATTGTGTGGCCGTACATTTGCAGAGAAAGGAACATTGGTCCGCCACACAAACTCTAAAGTGACATGTGTGAATAAGTCAGACGATCAGTTTGGGAGGTATGGACAAACCAATCCATTCACTCACGTAGATTCCAAATCAGCCATCAAAATGCTCAAAAAGGAAGAGTTTATGAATAATGAGAATGAGATGGACACTGTAGAAGAGGATGATAATAACCAACCTACCATTGCCTCTAGTGTTTCAGAAACTGATAATCTTTTGGTGTGTCCAATTAGGAAAGTTAAACAGGAAAGATTCGATAAGGACACCAAATTGTTTGCAAATAAAGTAGACAATCAAGGAAAATTGAAGGATAGAACTTGTCCAGAAGTCAATTTGGTAGAAGCATCTGAAAACACTCAAAAACCCTTATTGTCTTTGAATATAAAGCAAGAACACACTCATCCAAAGTCCTCTGAATCTAACTTACATAACACTTCTGTAAATAATATACTGAACATCAAAGCTGAGCAGCGGGTTAACTGTGATGAAGAGTGTGAGTTCATGTCCCAGTCTGAAGATAATGGCTACATGGAGGACTTGGATTGTCAGTCCCTATCCAGTGCAGCCCCTCCCTCTCCTTCCTCTGTTATATCTTTCAACCCATCTCTTGTTGAGGTGCCCGTGTACGGCACCAGTGTCCTGGAGCACTTTAACGATTTTGGTGAGTGAAAACTGATCCCATAAAGGGCCGTACACATGCAGGTTTTTTTAAGTCTTTTCACCAGACTTTTTGCTAAGATCCTTCTACTTTTCCCACGAGTTTTTGAAAAAATATATGATAATAGTTTATTTTAATTATATTTTCTTATAGGATTCAAAATGTAGTAGGAGCAGCTTAGCAAAAAGACTGGTGGAAAGATTTAAAAAACATGCGTGTGTACAGCAAATAATTAATTTATTGATTCTTATTACTGCTATTGGCTATAGAAATATTTTATTCATGATATTAATCAAGAGTAAAACTACAATCATTTTTTCAGAAGATGCTGATATTCGTGATGTCAAACCAAGACTCGCAGCAGACGTCAAACCTCGGCTGGCCAATTTTGACGTGAAACCCAATATACCAAACATGGCAGAGTCGTCCAATTTGATGAATGATGATAACTTGGATGAGAGCGCCAGTGCATCAGACCAAATATTGGAGAGAGTTGCAGAAACTAAAGAGAGTGTGATGAGTAAAAGTGGTTACATTATTAACAGAGAGAATCTGATGGTGAGATATCAGTGTCCTTTCTGTGAGAGAAATTTCCGCCAACCTTCAGGAATATTGAAGCACTTACAGGTGCATAAAAGTAAGTTGCTTCATATCACTCATAAATAAAAGTTATTCAAATCAAACGAGTGAATCAAAAACACATGACTATTCTTTAACTGAAATTCTTTTAATTCTTCTTTCAGTTAAGTTCTAAATAATTGTAACCAAGATTTTAATTACTTTTATTCGGCTTCACTGTTTAGAGTGCTACAGTGTTAATTTGTTACTAATTCTGCTCCTGACTGTACACATAAAAAGGGAATATGATAATTAATTCTCTTACTTTAATTATCAATCAAATATTGTTTCTTTTTCCTATCATAACAATGGCTCAACAACTTAAAGATGTAGGGTAATAAACCAATTAGCTACCGGATAATTATTTTTCTTCAGTTATGAGAGGTTCTAATGAGTATTATTAATTATAAACTGTGATGACTATTGACTGTCAAAATACATTCATTGATAAGATACCAGTTTCTTCAACACAATTAATTTATTTTGATAGTCATTAGCCAAGATAGCTAATTTATAATAATTTAAAATTTTCTATCTAGTAATTAGTGAAGAAAAATAGCATCCAATAATTGGTTTATTAGTAAATTATTACCTGTGCTAAGTTTTCTGTTCCATCATCATAGTTAATTTTAAAGTAGCTATTGAATATTATCTCTTCTCTTCAGAATCTTTGGGTCCGGCTTGTCTGTTCTGCAACAGACGTTTTGTTTCCAGTGAAGGTTTGATGCGACACATGTGTAGGCACGCCTCTCTGCGCAGATTCTGCTGCACGCTGTGTGCAGGACAGTTCAAACATCCTTCCCAGTACAACACACATTGTCTCACACACCGTCAGGATAAGAAAGTCTCTTGTGACATATGCAACAAGTCATTCAAAACAGTAGTGAGTGTTAACATACATCCTAATTTATGGGACTTCATCCAAAAATTGCAGCAAAAGATCAAAGGCGAGCAGTGTTCGAGGAAATTAGGAATAACTATTTTCTTCAGAATAATACCTAAATAAGTATAATAATTTAGATTAAAATAATGATCCTAAATAATTATAAAAAACACGTACGTGAAATAATGGCGTAACCATACAATGCCGCAACATGCAGCTTAAAATCATAAAGATCAGGAATTACTTCAATAAATTTTCACAGAGTGCCCGTAATCTTCACGCGAAAGGTCATGCAGGTATCAGAGAGGCGTGTGACGTATGTGGACGGACTTTCAGCACCAAGTCTTCTCTCCTCAGACACCTTATGATTCACAGTGGGGAGAAGCCCTTTGTATGCAGTCACTGCAACACTCCATTCAGGGACAGTGGCACTCTAACGAGACATCTAAAACACAAACGTGAGTGACGCTACAGACAGGGATTTGAATTTAGTCATAGGGTGATCTTCGGTCATATTTCTTATATGATCTTTGGTCATATAAGAAATAATAATTTTATTGATATCCATGATAACTACAGGTAGCTATCATGGAAACCAATTAAAATAAAGATAATTAATGATTATTTTATCTTGGTTTCTTATATGAATGAAGATGTGGAACTGACCGATAATTTGTAACTTACCCTATGTCTTGACTTCATAGCTGTTCACTTTCAGATTATTATTATAGCTATTATTAATCAGAAGGTTAAGGTTATTCATTAGATGCCAAACCATGGATAGGACTTGTAACTACTTTATAAAAAATTAGAAATGGTTATCAATAATTATTGAAAAAAAAATCATTGTAGCTATCCAACTTTTATCTCCATTTCTTTTCTAGGTCCATGTTCAGAAATGGAGGCTAACAGAATACAGCTGGAATTTGAATCAAACTTTGATGTTGAGCCTTGAATAGCTACTACATATCTAGCCATCACATCTGTTGAACTGAACTAGAGACTCACCGATACCATATTGGTAGCTGAGACCAATACCTACAATTACTATTACATTCAAATTGTTATCAAATACCAAGTATAATATTAAATGTAAAGTCATTTGTTTTAAAGACACCTTATGCCAGGAACACTTTATCGATCGTAATAGATTGTTTAGCTGTGAAAAGACTGTTATTCAATTAAATAGATTGCATCATAGATTCAAGACATCAAACTCTAATCCGTTAAGTAGTTAAATTTAGATTTACAGGAGCTAATTAAAGCTCTGTTATAAATATGTTATAGCGAGGACGTCACGAACAGATATAAATGACTGTGTACTATTCTCTGATGTAAACATGTACAGAAAATAAGACATGTTTGGTGTTAGTTAAGGGGTTTGATACCCTTAAAACAAAAATTGGAGAGAAAATTCTAATAATTTTTCTATTACACACCAAGGTGTTTAGAATACACTGTAAATAGTTAGTAAAGGTGTGTCGTTGTTTGTATAGGATAAGTGGTGCGTGAAGTGTGTAAGTATATTGAATGGTTGGAGTGTGATGTTTGTGTCACGTTGGGTGGTTACTGTGTCAGTTTGAGTCTGTTGTGAGCGTCAAAGTCCTCCAGGGTGAGTGAATTGGTCAGAATGTTCTAGGTGAGATGTGGAGTTTTTGTGGATCAGTTTCATGAGATGGACACGAGCAGCTTTATAATGTGGGAGTGTTGTTTCCTCAGGTCTTGTTACTGGTGAGTTTTGTTTCATGGATAACGGTTATGTGAACGTTTTGTTCGTGCAGTAGTGTTTATAAGTTCCATGTCCTTGTTTTGAATGCCAGTGATGTTGAGTTTAGTGAAGTAGGCGGAACTGTAGGAAGATAGTGTTAGGTGGAGGAAAGTTTCTACACTGCAATCTCTGGAATGTGTCTATGTTGACAGACCCCAGAGCAACGCATCTTGTAGTGTGTTTGATCAGCTGTTACAACATGCACACTCAATTCCACCAGTGTGGTGAGTCTGGAGAAGACTGCACTCATGTTAAGGGCTAGGGTTGGTCTCTATGTCACTGGAGATTAGAGTAGGAGAGTTAAAGGGGGGGGGGGGGGAAGTATGCTGGCCATTAAAACAGTCTGACGCCGTGAGTGGGCAGAGTCTGGGGGCAACACTCTGGTTGTGTTCCCTAAGTGAGACTACTGCCACCACGTAAAGGCTCTCCTTAGGACAGCTATATGAATTATTGGATGCTTAACTTGAGAAATTTTTAACATATCCATATTCTAATATTTAAAGCTTGGTGCATTTTAATTTGTATTTCTTTAAAATTCTTTCATTTCCACACCAAAGAAACAAATTTAAAACATTTTAACTTTCGATAATTTCGAAATTTGTTCTTTAGAAGGTGAATATTTCACCTTCTTGCAAGTTTAATTTGTTGCACCTGTAAATGAATCGAATTAATTTATTGAGGGTTTCAGAACCAAAGGCTATATTGCTAACGTCAAAGGGAAATTAAATACAAGGGACTGGAAGAATCAGTCAGAAAGAAAAGTGGCTCCATGAACAAAGTCACCTACCACCGTTAGTGACAAAGCTCATGGATGCAGAAAAGATACTCTATGAATGCAGTCACTTATCAAAGAATGTAACTAAAAGTGACACAAGCACCGGTGGCTGCATTCACTGAAGGAATAGGAAAATGAAGAGGTGAAGAGTCTACCTAACACAAAAATGTAAGTAAGACATCGTAGGCTAACCCTAGCATAAGTAGCGTAAAAATATAAACTTTGTAAACATACAATCTAATAAGAAATAAAACATTGTACATCCATCAAATGTGTATTAAAATATGAATAACCTTTTAACATAATCTTGAAGAACTAGCTATTTAGCTACTCATAATAAAAATGATTTATAATAAATATTAAGCTCTGAAACAAATAACTGCCAATTATATAATTATCAAAATTAAAAATGCATTACATTGCATTTCAGTGGACTTTGATTATAGCAAGCTTAATAATTGTCTAACATATTCACCTTTACTGGTCTTGATTTAAATAGTTACTGTAAGACTGATAGCTAAAAAATAAAAGAACAACCTGAAATAGCTAAAGAAATAACCTCTTTGGTCATTAATCACTAGATAGTTGGTAATTAAACTAAAGGGATTAATTTATTAGGGGAAAGGTCATATCTCCAAAGGGAAAAGCAAATTAATATTCAGTTCGCTATCCATACTAGTTCTTATAAAAATACAAAAGCTAAGTAGATAAAAATTTGTGCTAAATTGGGCAACTCACTGCAGGAGGGATACAAAGCTATTAGATTAAAAACCCATAAGGGAAGGATCTAAGTAGAAGATTTTCCCATTGCATCATGCCCACTATTAAGTAACATGTTATTTTGTCTTAACAGTCAGCGTGATGTGACTAGTATACCTAGTCTAACAGTGCGCTATTTGTACCCATTACTCTGTGTATTTAAATCAAAAGGAGAAGATATCCATTAAGAAAGTGCATGTAATTTACCCTAGTGAGTTATTATAACTCGGTATGATGTAAAACCCACATTAAATGCGCCTCTACTTCCCCAAGTGAGTCGTAATCCACTCATCATCCAGTTCCTCAAGGTCCCTCAGCTGAAATACTTTAGTCAGTCCACACTCTTGGATAAGGTGATTGTAACTTCCCGAGTACATCATCTGCAGCCTAGGCTGACAGTCTAAAAATAATAAGAGTAAGACTTATGTGACAGATAGAAAAGGGTGGTGTCCTGCAAACCCCTAACTACTGTAATTTCCATATCTAAATTAGCTAATTTGAATAAATAGCTAACTTAATAAATATAGCCAGCTTAAGTTACCATTAATGTAGCTAGATTCATTAAAAATTCAATTAATGTCTTTATTAAGTTTTTCTCAATTCAACATTGAAATTAGTAACAAAATATAATGTTTAATACCTCTTGGTGTTGTGAAGAGGAAGGCCATTGGAAAGGACACTCTGCCATCACTGTGAGATATCTTCCAAGAGAGGAGAACGTATCGGGGCTGAGTGTCGGGAATGCTCTCCTTCAGTTCCTCCACATCAGCAATGTCTGTGAGCTCTTCATCCACCACTACAGTTTGATTGGCAGGATCCACTTTAACTGAAAGAAAATAGAAACTAATGTTTAATGAATGAAAAAAAAATTATGCGAGTGTGCTCATAAACAAAAAGTGGAAGAGTTAAGAAAAGTTATAATTTTCTTGCAATTACTACATTCTCAGGTTTCTAGAAAAAAAATGGAATTCAAGTATTACATTGGAGATGTGGAGTCTGGCCTTATAGCTAGCTAATGATAATATTGCACAATATTTATTTTATGTATAATTTATAAACAACCTCAGTTACAAAGATGATAAAACTCATTTAGTAAGGAAAAAAATATGAAGAACAGTCTTTAAAATGAATTTAATCCTTCCTGTGCTCAACAGAATAATAGTTCATCACACTGATATACTATAGACAATTACAGTTAAAAAAGTGAATATAGTTATAAATAAACAAATTTGAAGTGTTAAATCCAACTTACTCAACAATAGCTATAGCTAGCAGGTGAAGAAAGAAATTTCGTACCTACAACTCACGGATAATGGCAGTGTTCGTCGTATCTCTACGGAACCTGAACTTCTTGAGTAGGTCTTTCACGCCATCTCCAACACTGCACACTTCTAGTGACTGAAAAAAATAAGTAGTATTGGAATATGTTGTTGGGTTTGAAAAAGCTAATTATCAATGTAAAGTGATAAAATTTAAAAGGCTAACTACTATGTTTGATGTTTCAATATATCAGCTAATACCTACCTAGCTACACAGAAATAAAAATAAATACTTGTAATGCAAGGAAATAGAAAAATGGATAGTTTATTGATATATATTATTAGATAATAAATATCAATCATACTATGAATAGTGGTACAAATCAAATGCCACTATTTATCTCTAATTCGTAGCAACATTAATGTAAATATAGGAATTAATTCAGAATTATTCAGAGAAAATATCCCAAATATCTCCCATATTCTGCAGACTGGTCTGAGTCTGCAGAACATGTGCAATTTTTAATATTTTCTGTGCAAACAATGAATAATTTCTTTCTAGTCTGCAGAATATGGGACATTTTTAACATTTTCTGTGCGTACAAATTACAATACTTAATTTTCTATATTTAGTTATTTACATGTACTTTACTGAGAACAGAAGCCAAAATAGAGGATTTCTTGGAGAACATTTTACCAACTCCTGCAGTGACGCAGTCTGGATTTTTTTCTATAATTACATTTACATCACATGTATTTTTACTGAGAACAGAAGCCAAAATAAATGATTTTTAAGAGAACACTTACTCCAGTCTGAAAAGTACTTAAAGAAGGTCCCTTCAGAGTTCAGACGGTCAGACCCAGGATTTTTTACAGAAATTGGGATTTGGGCGCAGCAAATAAGTAAATAACATGGGAACATAGGTTTAAATTACTAAATATGACTTGGGCGCAGGATTAATCATTAACTCACAAATCCTGCTGTACTTTTCAGACTGGCACTTACTAGCAGGCAACAGCTGCACCAGTCTGTATTTGGTGCACAGAATCCCACTGACTTTTTCAAAAAGCTGAAAAAATCCACCATAAATTTCCAGTAATTTGGCTGATCCACCAATATTTTCCCAAATTATCCACCGAAAATTAATGGTAACATAGGAATAAATAGCTAAAAATCCACCGACTTTGCCAGAATATCATGTTTAAAGGGGAAAAAATTCCACCTACATGTCTGTGGAATTTACCACGAAATACAGACTGGCAACAGCATTAGGTCCAAATTGACAATTGGAAAACCAGACTCAGACTGCAGAAAGTCAGAAACTAACTGGTAAAGTAAAGTGTTCATAGAGATCTCTTACCAGTCGGCAGTCTGCAGAATGAGAATGAGTCTCTTCTTCCGCAGAGACTTTAATTTGAGAGAGAGCTACTCTCTGACAGTCTGACTCTCAGTAGCAGATTCAGAATCTCCCGCAACTAAATTAATGGTAACATAGGAATTAATTCAAAATCTCCCGCAGCTAAATTAATGGTAACACCAGTCTGCAGAATATGGGAGATATTTTGGATATTCTCTCCTAACAATTTTGAATTAATTCCTATATTTAGATTAATTTTGCTACAAACACTTCTGAATTAATCCCTATATAGTATATTTCATTAATTTTGCTACGAGTACGAACAGAATAGGAGATCTATATGAACACTTTACCAGTTTCTGCAGACAGCCAGTCTGCAGAATATGGAACATTTTTCCAAGACTCTCTACGGGAGTTTTTGACTGAATTTTAGAAATTGGAGATCTCTGCGGGAGATCTTGAATTAATTCCTATGTTACCATTAATTTAGCTGCGGGAGATTTTGAATTAATTCCTATGTTACCATTAATATAGCTGCGGGATATTCTGAATCTGCTGCTGAGAGTCAGAGAGTAACTCTCTCTCAAATTAAAGTCTCTGCGGGAGAAGAGACACATTCTGCAGACTGGGCAGACAGGTGGTAACACAAGAATTAAATTAATTAATTCAAGATCTCCCGCAGAGATCTCCAATTTCTAAAATTCAATCACAAACTTCCGTAGAGAGTCTTGGAAAAATGTTCCATATTCTGCAGACTGGAAGTGCGCAAGGCCAGTCTGCAGAATATGGAACATTTTTCCAAGACTCTCTGCGGGAGTTTTTGATTGAATTTTTAGATATTGGAGATCTCTGCGGGAGATCTTGAATTAATTCCTATGTTACCATTAATTTAGCTGCGGGAGATTCTGAATCTGCTACTGAGAGTCAGAGAGTAACTGTCTCTCAAATTGAAATCTCTGCGGGAGAAGAGACACATTCTGCAGACCCAGTCTGTATTTGGTGCACACAATTCCACTGACTTTTTGAAAAAGCTGAAAAAATCCACCATAAATTTCCAGTAATTTGACAGATCCACCAACATTTTACCCATTTTTACACCGAAAATTAATGGTAACATAGGAATAAATAGCTAAAAATCCACCGACTTTGCCAGAATATTATTCTCAAAGGGGAAAAAATTCCACCGACATGTCAGTGGAATTTACCATGAAATACAGACTGGCTGCCAGTCTGTATTTGGTGCACAAAATTCCACTGACTTTTTGAAAAAGCTGAAAATATCCACCATAAATTTCCAGTAATTTGGCTAATCCACCAACATTTTACCCATTTTTCCACCGAAAATTAATGGTAATATAGGAATAAATAACTAAAAATCCACCGACTTTGCCAGAATATTAATATCAGTGGGGGAAAAATTCCACCGACATGTAGGTGGAATTTACCACGAAATACAGACTGGACTGGCTGCAGACTGGGCGCAAGGCCATCCGGTCTGACGCTATCTCCTAAATTCTGCAGACTGCTGGTTGGAAACCAGACTGCACTCACTGCAGGAACTGGTAAACTGTTCTCCAAGAAATCCTCTATTCTAGCTTCTGTTCTCCCAAGTAAAATAGTATGTCTCATAAACTCACCATTGTCTCTCCAGCTCTCTCCAAAATTCAACAAATTCTCTCCAAAATGATCAAATTATCATTAATTCTCTCCAAAATAACATTGTAGCATAGGAGAAAAATAGATAAAACTCGCCATTTGCAATTGAAGGTCTCAAAATAACTGTCACAAACTCGCCATTAAAATGGCGAGTTTGGACATGCTTTATTACTTGGCTGTTCTCAGTATAATACATGTAAATATAGGAGGAAATTAAGGATTGTTCGCACAGAAAATGTTAAAAATGTCCCATATTCTGCAGACTGGGACTACTTGGAAAATAGTGAAAATACCTTAGGCTAACAGTCTAACAGATGAATTTTAGATGCTAAATGCTGCAGATTATATAGTTCCTATTAATTTATTCTAAGGTTTGCAAAACTCCAACAGACTCACAGACACAGGTCACAGGACTGTCAGGACACAGAGTAATGAATCCATCAGATTCCAGAAAAGACCGAATTTAAGTTATAAGTCTACCAAATTTCTAAATCAAATAACTTACCATTTTTTCAGTCGGTTGCTCTTGAGTATTAGAAATAAAAAAATTTGATAGCAAGTTAAATAACTTCACTTTACAGCTTATAGTGAGTCAGTGACTGCCTCTGCCTTTGCTCACGCCCAGTAAAAGATAAAAAAAATTATTTTAAGGCAATATTTACTAAACGGCGGATTGAACGAGATAAGAAGATGAAAAACACTATAACATAAGAATAAAATTAAGAAGATTAAATAGGTAAAATATACTTCTCAATCATAGACATTTGGAAAATGAATTCAATTATTTTACATGATTTCTATTAAAGGTCCTCTCTACCCTAACATTTTTTTATTGCTTTAAGTGGACCGACCATGGTTTTTGAAAACTTTTTTATTAATGAAGCTACGGCTCTGAAACTTCGTACCTACCCAATTATAAAATTGAATTCCCTGTCGTTTTTTTATGCCATTTTTTCGATTAGACCAATAGAAAACGAGATATTCGAATTTCGAACGGATTTAGAACCATTGTCCAAAAAGCCTAAGGCTTTTTTTGGTTGAAGCTACGGCATTGCGGTTTTTGCATTCGATTCTCCAGGGGATTACCTAAAATCGTAGTAGCGTTTTGTTCGAATTTCAGTTTATTTTTCGAA
Organism: Caprella mutica; assembly: GCA_947561585.1. NCBI lineage: Eukaryota > Metazoa > Arthropoda > Malacostraca > Amphipoda > Caprellidae > Caprella > Caprella mutica. The sequence goes on from CANNZV010000198.1 coordinate 270,087, forward strand.
TTATTAAAAAAATCATTTTTTTTAAATTCAATATTTCTAAGTATAATATGAAATTCGAACAAAGCTCTACTACGATTCTAGATAATGTCCTGGAACATCGAATGCGAAAAACTGCAATGCCATAGCTTTAACCAAAAAAAGTCTTAGATGTTTGAATACCAAAATTTGTAACTTTTTTGAAGTGCCTCAAAATGGCATTCAGAGTTATTGCTATGTTTGGCACTAAATCCCCACGAGCACGAACAAGCCATGCTCGCTATTATCCACTCGGAGGTGGGGGTATCATCAGGTGCTACCTGACTCACTGTTGTAAAGCTCAACATAGCAATAACCACGACACCAAATCAAAATCCATCAGGTTGGTACTCATGGGATGGCCAGGGCTCATTTTGGGCTAATATTTTGTATCATTTTGTTGCAAACACGATGAAATTTGATAGAATATAGTGAATTTTAAATGTTTAAAAAATTATAATCAAATCTCCACAATAGCGGTTTTACTTAAGACTTGCTAATTTTCAATCCGAAGAAATATAATGTACTGTACTTACACTGTTTGTTTTGAATGTCAGCTAGGTACATAAGTTAAATCAATTCAATATTAAAGATTCCTGTAAGGGCATAAAATTGGAGAAACTCATTATAGAAACGTTAATTTACTTCAGTAAACAATTCAAATCATGAATGAAGGCTGAACATGCATTGATTATTTACGAAATTCAAATTGAAAATCAAAACAAAGAGTGTACAATCTTTTTCTTCAGCGTCAGATTAGCGTTTCATACAATTGTTGCAATATTTTAGTTTCACAATATTTTGTAATAAACTCATTTTTAGAAGCTATCAAATTAATGCATGCACTTTTAAGAGATAAATATATCATCATTGGAGAGGAAAATGAAGAGGGAGGTCAATATAGTAGCATATATTTTGATAGTTTAAATATTAACAACTTTATTGTTCTCCTTAATTGTAGCCCTAATTACAATGTATCTACATTCTTATTTACAATAGGAACGGCTATGTCAACTTTATCGCAACTCACATGCACTCGCTACCTAACTTCAAACTAATTGCATGCATTGGTTCACAGAGCTAGGCTCAATTTGGCAAATTACATCGTTGTGATGAACTATTTTAAACATAATTTGTAAAACAAAACTAAAATTAAATTATAATTTCAAAACATCGAAATTAATTCATAACACATTACCAATTATAATTAAATTTATTAATATTCCTGATAGTTGCACATAATATTGCTACTGAAAACATAACTCTTTCATTCAGACTAGACTTAGAATAAGAAATTTTATTGCGGATTTGAAAATCTTTTAGCTTACATTTTCTCTGATTTGTGATATAAATAAATTTAATGAAAATTAAAAAAAAACATTCAAAGTAAGGTACAATAACTGAACTAAATAATTATCACATTTCATGCTAAAGTGACTATAGAAAGAAAAAAGAGTTCGTACTTAACATTCCGTACCATTTGACTAAAGGATTTCCCAGAGAGAAATTATAGTAGGCCATAGAAGACACAGTCTTTGATAGCCCCACTATAATTTTTTTATCTGGGTAAATATACCTTTTGGAATATTTTGAACAGAATGAAAACGAAGTAAATAAACTGATATCATTTCAATTATGATATTAGGTAATTTAAGTTATTAACAAAATATAGCTAAATTATATTATTTAATTTAGTACTGATTTACTAATCTAAAGACCAAAACAAATCAATTTAATTAATTAATCCTATTTCACTAAACAAATTAATAAATGAATGCTAATGTATAATCTGACAATACAATTTAATTTGAGATTATCTATCACAAATTGTTGTTAAAACAACATTGTTAATACAATTGACATTCAATGTGGAAATACCTACTATATTGGACGCATTTTACTATCAATAGTTATTAATGAGCAAAAACTTTACTATTTACTATCAGCTGATTTAACTTTGTTCATTTTACGACAACTAAATGTGACTTCTATTAAAAGATTCTTAACTTCCTTTTTTATATCAACTTGATACTCTGAATATAAAGTAAGTAATAATTACAAGAAATTAATTAAATATATGATGAAAAATTCAAGGATATTATTAAAAATTAATATATTCATTATGGAGAAAACACTTCTCTCTAAAGTAAATACATTTATTAATATTTTGATGATATCCTTTACCTAATTTTCATCTGAAATTTAGTAAGTAGGGTAAGTTCTTAATTTTTGGTCAGTTCCACATTTTTCGGACACTAAAGAAAAAAATATGTAATTAAAGTCAAATAATAATTATTACAATTTTTTTTTTCTGAAGTGTCCGAAAATGTTGAACTGACCGATAATTATGAACTTACCCTATCTGGTAATTGTACTTAGCTCTATATATCACATTAATAACAAAATTAGATAACTATTAGAACCAAGCGAGTATAATGAAAGACCTGCGCAGTCTTGATTGTGTCATACAATGAAAATATATCAATAAATAGCATTGCAGCGAATACTAACAACAACAAGACACTACAACAAACTACAAACAAGAGCACCAACACAAACAAAATGGCTTGACTTATAGATTGAAAATGCCCGTAAAAGATTTTAAATAATTAAACACATTGAATTTGAAAAATAGGAGAGAAATAATGTAAGAAGAATATTAAACAGATAAAAAAATATTAAAATGAGCGTGTTTATCATTTTGATTACAACAAAGTACTATCAATGGAAAAAAGAACAGATCGTACAACTTTATTTACCTGCCTCAGTCTTAAAGATAAAGTATAGGGCAAGTTTCTATTATCAAACGGTTTCACATATGCGATCATATAAGAAAATTCTATATAAAATGTTACTATGAAATATATAGTTTATTCTTATATGATCGGAAATGTGAAATCGTTCGATAACTCGAAACTTACCCGAGCAATTAATTTGTAAATGAACTGAACAATGAAGGCTTATAACTACTAATTAAAGTTTGATGACCTATTTTAATTTTGTACCAATGCATTGTTTTCAATACGAATTTACATCTTCTCTAGAATTTGGCACAACAATTAATGTCCAGAGAGAAAAAGAAAATATGAGCAAATAAACAATGGTAACATTATTTGTAGAAAATGTTAAAAAAAACATTCAAAATGAAGGTAATAACTATATATTTCAATAGTAATAAATAAAGAAAAGCACCAATTGAAGAGTAATATAGAATACCTACCTACATTTCCTAAAATTATCCAATATTATTCACGCATTACACTTTTAACTTATTAAAAATATAATATCATCATATCTATCACTAAAGTATTTAACCAAGCCAATCTAACCTACACAATTTGTACTGTCAGCCAATTCTCTAAATATATTCTCTACAACTTAAAGAGTATTAATGTACAGAGTATCTAAGGCAAACTATTTACAACATTAGACTTTATCAAAACCCTAGACTTTATCAAGATTAGTCTTTCTCATTGCTTACAAGATTCGACTTTAGACTTTATCAAGATTAGACTTTAGACTTTCTCATTGCTTACAAGATTAGACTTTAGACTTTCTCATTGCTTACGAGATTAGACTTTAGACTTTCTCATTGCTCACAAGATTTAGACTTTAGACTTTCTCATTGCTTACGAGATTAGACTTTAGACTTTCTCATTGCTTACGAGATTAGACTTTAGACTTTCTCATTGCTTACGAGATTAGACTTTACACTTTCTCATTGCTTACGAGATTAGACTTTAGACTTTCTCATTGCTTACGAGATTAGACTTTAGACTTTCTCATTGTTTCCTGCGCAGAGCAATTCTTGTAACAGATAAATCATTCAACTGCCACCGCTTCATAGACTTTAAATTAACATAAACATCACAGCAATTGGTACTTAACTAACAGCAGGGACTGCAGCTTGAGGAAACTATTAGGGGTTTTGTGTCCCCTTAATAGAAGCTACCTAATAAGACATTAGGGTAGCTAATTCATTTTGGTTCTTATTTCAGTCAGACATAGTAACTGAACATTTTGAATGTTTTCTCCCCAAGTCCACAGGTCCGCTATACATTGTCTAGACTGATGTCCCCTTGCTTGGGTAATGCCCAATCGGGGGCTGCTCAGGTTTGTTAAAGAGTAGCGCCCCGGGGGTGAGGACCTGTTCAGACCCTAGGGCCTCTTGACTAACGTACCCAGAGCTCTGTTTAGAGAGGGAAGGACGTCCTAAATGCCACCCAGACGGAGAGTTTATCAGCTTCTTAGGCCTACTTATAACACCGTCAGAAGTGCGCGGTCTGTCTGACTCGAATGGCATGGCGGAGCCTGCATTTTGTTTCTCGGAATATCTTCCTCTGATCACCTCGCAAGGAGCTGACGCAATGTCCCTGACTTCATCGGCGAAGTCCACGATGTCAGGTAATGGTATACTGCGGGCCCACATGTTTGGGTCTTGCTGCACGTAACCGTTACGACTAGAGTTGAGGCTGCTTCCTGCCGAGCTATTGCGTGCAGAGTCAGCAGACGGGAGATTTCTTTCGCCTAGAGTTACATAACCAGTGTTGTTAGGTATAAGATTGCTTGCCTTCAGCTCTATAGGCTCCTCTGGTTGTTTGTGAGGTATATAGGAGCCTGTACTTTTGGCAGACTGAGGCTGTTTACTATTATTGTTCAGTTCTCTATAAGGTTCCGCTATGTGTGTCCCTGCTGTGACGTAGCCATGACTAGTGGCGGGGGGAGATGACTGTTTTCCCACCACACAATAGGGGTCCTCCCCCATGTGACTGAGGGAGGGCATGGAGGGGGGTCTTCTCTTTGCTAGACTCTCTGGGGTATTCAGTCTACTCTCCTCATCTGCTGCAGCCACGGTGACGTACCTAATGTTGTCATTGGTGGGTTTGAATTGGGGGGGAATGAAGCTGTGGCGGGAGTAGTGGGGCAGGGGGGAACCTGCTGTACAGTAGGGGGGCGCTCTGTTAGGGGCATTTCCCCCGCTCTTAGGCAGGTTAGACAGTGATAGAATGTCACTGTCACTTTCAGTAGTGCTGAAATAGCCTGCTGAAGTGGCGGGGGTGAATAAGGAGTACTGGTTCGGGTTGGCGAGGTCGGGGGTGCTGCGTAGCATCTGCTGAGTGTAGTTGGGGATGGTGTGCGGTGTGTACCCATCACGGGGCGTGTTACCAACTGATTTCATTGCTAGGTTGGGGTTGGAGCGAGCTGCTACGTACCCATTTGGTAAATCCTGAGGAAAAAGAATTAAATTAAAAGTTTAAAAATACATGAGCCAGAAGTGAACCTATTACTGAACTTTACCTTAATATTAAATAATAAACAACAATATAACCAGGTTTTGTATCGATTTGTATTTATGAAGATTATAATTTGATTTCTTTTCAATGACGATGTGCTCGGTATAGCACTCCATTCACGTTTGCTACTTTTGTTACTCACGTTATTTTGTCTAACTCCGTGTCTGACATAGGGGCCAGGTGCTCTCTGCCTCACATTCACACCAAACCTCTCTCCGTCCTGAGAAATGAAGTAATGTTACAGTCTTAGCCCCATAGGATAAAGGAACAATTAACCCTAATTTAACTGACAAAATTTAAGAGGATTCCTTACACCAATGATATTTAGGAAATCAGCGGCTTGAATTATGTTATTTTTTGTCAGTTAATAGCTTTTACCATATTAATGTACTGTGCAAAATTTAATTTACTTATGATTGATAGAAATAGTGTTATTTGAGGGTTAACACATGAGAAATTAATACAGAATGAAACTTTCAAAAAGTTATTAATGAAAAAAAAGTCAAAAAACAAATGAAAAATTCTAATATTTTGATGAGTTTTTCAATAATATCTTTTTGAAATTTTCATCCGGTAAAATCTGGTAATTTAATTTACATCATAATATTAGATAATATTTTTGTAATAAGAACAATAAGAGATAATTAGCTAGGTACATAATTATTATTTCTTCCAATTATTAAATTTATTTTCTTTCAAAGTAATCATGTAGCTACTTAATTTCTTTACCCTCACACTGCATCTAAAATGCATATCTAGTTATTTATTTTCCTTACCTCCTGACTGTTATGTGAGACGTCAGACCCGTCAGACGAAGTATCGTGTCCACCAGACACCAGAGCACTGTCAGCTTCACTAGACACACCAGAAGCTGACGAATCACCTGACAGGTTTCGACCATGACGCTCCCGTTCGTCCTGAACAAAAAGAAGAAAAATGAAAATACGATTCGTAGCATATTTTCTATAGTCTTAAACTCTAAAACCATTAACGGAATTAAATGATTTACTTAAATATGGGCAGAAAAATAATAGATTCTTTATCATATCCTAATTATCTTTTTATTTGGTAGGTTACTTTAAATTATCCAACTATGATAATGGAAAAATATTGTCCTTTAGAATTAAATTTTTTTTAGGAATCATCCAATTGTGATAACCATTACATATTAATTTCCCCGAGTTTATTAATATTAATTTCCCCGAGTTTATTAATATTAATTTCCCCTCTTTCTCCCTCACCTCCAGTACATCAGATATCTGGCTGACTTGTGACAGTAGAGGCATTTTCTTGCTAGTGTCTTCATAGGGTGTACTGGCCCTTATTGTGGTGATGTTCTGAGCGTATTGGGGGTTAATCTTCATGTCTCCCATACCCTCCTTGCTCTGAAACATTGTGAAAAAATTAATTATTTTTTTCATCAAAAAGATAGGTAGAAATAAATAAATCTGATTTAATTTTAGGTAATAATTGATAGAGTTTAGAACATTATAGCATTTGTCTATATAATGCGCATACTTAGACATCGTCACACTCACTGTTTTATTCAAAGTGTCCAATTCTGGGACATCAATCCACTTCTTGCAGTCTAGAATATATCTGAAAAAGAATACATTATTAGTATAATAATATATAATTGTAAACTATCGACTAAAAGTAGAAGTCTAGCAGTCTGATATGATTTTTAAAACACATTGTTCAAGAAAGATAGTTATTTAGAATAAATATTATAGATTATTTAATGATTTTGTAAGTTAGTTATGTTCTATAGTTGTCATTATTATTGTATAGATGGAAGATAAATTATTTCAACCCCAGCTAAAAGTTTAGGCTCATGTTATGGTTACGTTCACACTCACCTCCATCCTCTCTTGGACACTAGGCAGATGAAGAGGATGATCAGAAGGAGAATGAGGAGAGTGACGGTGACTATGGAGACTATCGTCACTACGCTAGGGCCTGTGGGATACAAAGGGTAGAATTGGTGGAGGAAATTAGAGATAGGAAATAGAGCAGTGTATAAAATTTGCTATCGAATTTAAAAGTAAAAAGAGCATCAGAGAAAATCATTCAGACAATATCACATACCAATGAATAAATAATTAATTATAGTAACTATTTAATAGTATAAATTACCTGCTGTGAATCAAATAATAAAGGAAAATTTTAAAAGGTTACATTAAATATCAAAAAGATTATAGAGTAGACAGTGGATACAATAAAGAGATACGTGATACTATTGAAAAAGAAACAATAGGTTTATTACAAGAAAAAGAATTATTTATATGTTTCACAATTCGAGTGAATTAGCAGAAGTCTTTTGGTTTGATGTAAGACTATATAATAATTAAAGATTATAGATTAATTTCACGGTGTAAATAGATTATTAACGCTTGAATAATATAAATTCTGACGATTTTATCATCAAGTAGGATAATTCTTATTACAATGAATTCTATCAACAGTCAAAAATATTTTATGATGTTCGACAATTAAATGGGATAACTCCACTATTTAATGTTAAAAAGTAGTGGTTACTTCACTATTTTATGTTGAATACTAGGAGTAACTTCACCATTTTATTTTGAAATTTATGGATAATTTCACTATTTATGTTGAAATGTAGGGTAATTTTACTATTTTATGTTAAGGAACTGAATGATTTTAGAGTATTTATAACTTTGAGGACACTAGTGTCGAATAACTTTAAAAGTGAAAATTCAATTTATCATTATTAAAGTGAGCTTCGAATACCTTGAATTTAAAGGTCACATTTGCCTGATTTATTCAAATAAAGATAAATGTTTTTATACTAAGAAGTCCTGATAAAGTGAGAAAGTTAAATGAAAATTGACAAACGATATTCTCTTGACCAAATTCTCAGAAGTCCATGTTTGAGATTTTAAATCATCTATACATTATTATCATACTGACAAAATTGATGATTTGAATTCAGAGAAAAACAATTCCTAATTGTTATGATCTGAAAATGTAGACAGTGACAGTCCGACCACTAATGTTTCTGACAGTGAATGATGGACATGGATGATCAGGATAGAAATTGCAGGATACCCTATAGGGAGCCGATAATTTACGTAGAAAATCGATTAGCGATCCGCTAGAGTCCGCTACGACGAAATAGCCATTGTAATAAATTGGTAATGCAAATAATAAACTGTATCGGAAAATAATATCCAGTGTAATAAGGAAGGAAATCAAATTGATAACCAGTGTGTATTAGATAGATAATTATTATGATAAGATTGATAACCAGTGTTAATTAAAAAGAAGCTGAAGAGGATAATCAGTCTGTATTAAGTTGACCATTAAATTGATAACCAGTGCAAAATAAATAGATAATAAATAGATAATAAAATGATAACCAGTGTGTATTAGGTAGATAATCAAAATAATAACCATTGTGTATTAGGTAGAAAATCAAAATAATAACCAGTGTGTATTAGGTAGATAATCAAAATAATAACCAGTGTGTATTAGGTAGATAATCAAAATAATAACCAGTGTGCATTAGGTAGAAAATCAAAATAATAACCAGTGTGTATTAGGTAGATAATCAAAATAATAACCAGTGTGAATATGGAAGGAAATCAAATTGATAACCAGTGTGTATTAGACAACTAATTAAGAAAAAGATAGATAATACAAATAAAATTAGATAGAGCTGAATAATTATTATAATAAGTAAATTAATGTACAATGAAAAATGTATAAGACGATCACAATTTTCAACACATAGAGTAAATTCAATGAAAACAAGTAAACACTAGTCATTGCACCTATTTTGCAAACAACCATTAATACGACTAGTTTATATATAAATTGGCTGAGGCTGAACAGAGTGTATAGAGTCTTATGAATGAAAGAGAACACTACGCAGAAAAACTAACACTGTTATCGTTACCATAAGAGTAGGAATTCTAAGAACAGAGTTAGAACAACCTACAGAAAGGTACATCTCACAACTGTGATGGGGTTACTGTGAGGAGAAATAGAGTGGCCTTCAGAGTAGCTAAGGCCTTACTAGTTTCTAGTGGTGTAACATCACTTCAGTTGCAGTGTGTTACCTAGATTGTATACACTAGGCAAAGTAAACTGTTTAGAGTAACTAGTGTAGACAGGGAAGAAATGCCTTGAAATAATAGAATGTTTATTTACCTATGGCAGTGTTAACAAAATCGTGTTATGAGGTTAAATGCGATAACTAATTTAAATTATTAAATATATAATTATTATTATAACACTAAGTTTTTCATTCTGCAGTAAAATAGGGCTAACACCCAATTAATTTTTCTATCAAAGAAACACCTCAATAGTGTATGTAAAATGATATTAAATATTACGAAGGTATATACCAATATTGGGACAATTTTATCCTGAGAAACATAGCTAACCTGGTAACATTATCATATATTAAACAGCATTAGTGATATTAAATTAATGATAAAAGGCTAATACCTATTAAAAAATATTAATGATAAAAGGCTAATACCTATTAAAAAATATTAATGATAAAAGGCTAATACCAATTAAAAATATGAAAAGTCGTATGATAACAAATCTACCTATGTCGAGTAGCTACGTGTAATTAATAAAATAAAACTAAATAGATTGACTGAATCCACAGAAACAAACGTCTTTAATCAAGTTCATATCAAAGTTCATTACAATACTCTGAAAAACCTCCAAATCAACACCAATCATTTAGTGTTGTAATTCTTTGCAGCAATCGCTAGCCTATCAAGTTAAATTGCAAAGCCAATTCAATGAAATGTATCAATGAATTGGCGCGAAGCTGAGTGCGATAAGCGGGCAAATGCTGGCGAGGCGATAAGCAGGAGTGTTTCGTCGAAAGGAGTTGGCGATAAGAAAGCGAGATCCTATCGCACAGTACTCGAGATCACTTCGGGGAAAAGTCCTTTATCGCCAGAGAAAGTTTTCGTAGAAAATGGCGGAGTAAACAAATGAAATTGTGATGAGGCCGAGGGGAGGCTGTGAAATTCTTGGGGAAGGGGATTTGAACCAAATGGGGAAGAGGATTGGAGTTCAAATGAGGAATGGGTGGGGATTGGGTGGAGTCCTTCTTGGGAAGAAGTGGGCACTAGAGTCCAAATGGGGAAGAATCCATTCGGAGATGAGGAGGAGGGTTGCAGTCATTTTAGTGAAGTGGTGCGGATTAGAATCCAAATGGGGAAGAATAGGAGGAAATTTGGAGACAATTTGCAGAAAAAAATTGGGAATTCAAAAAACTGGTAGAGTGATGAAAGACCCAAAAGTTAGCACTAATCCTTATAAAGAATAAATATGTAATATGTTTCTATATAATAACAATAAATTACAGTTTATGCGTTGCATCAGAGGATGATTTAGCGTTTTTTCGACACATTGGTATGCGAGTGAATGACTCGAATTACAGCTTCGGAGGCAACCACAAGCGATGTGACAAATCGGTTTTCAAAGGAGCTTTTCCTGGAAAATCATCCAGTGCCTAATGAAGTACAATGAAGGGTGACAAAACTTCTCACCATAGGCCGAACTAGGCCTAAAGCTACGGCAGATGCTACGTCAGTCTCCTAATAACCATTTCTACGAACTACGACATCTGGTTTTATACTTTCCTGGTAAATATCGCGCTGGAATACACAGGAATTACCATAATTCAAGACGATTTAATTATTCAACACTCTAAAAATAGTTTAGAATAAATTTTAGTACGTAAGTCGCTAGGGTTAGGGGGGGAGGCAGGTTCCCCTTAACCCCCCCTCCCCCCCCCCCAAATTTGATTGATGAGACTTTTCTTAAGATTTACCGAGAAATGATGCCAATGAATGTAATTTAGGCAGGTAGGTTTTTTTTTTATAGAATTGCAAACTATACAGCATTATGAGCATTAAAAAAAATAAAAATATGCAGTAAATGTTACAAATTCTTAATAGCTGTGAATGTGGTTCAATAAAAAATCTTATGGAACAAATTACAAGTTATTTACAATGGATTAATAGATGGATTTTAAAAATCTATGAGAAAACACGTACATTAATTAACAGTTATCAATACAAATTCAATAATTAAAAGTATTCCATACAAATTCAATAATTACAGTTTTCAATAAAAGAATCATAAATTTACAGTATAAATATGTTATATTTTTTAAAGAAAATATTTTTCCATTAAAAAAAAGTAATTCTAAAACGAATGATAAAAAGCGTAAATCTGGCAACTGTACGGGCCTCTTTTTTTCCATTGGCTGAAAAGGCCTGAGTTGATTGCAGAGTCTACCAGGAATTGGAATCATTACCACCGGTAATCTTAATGGGGGCCTTAATTAAAAAGGCATAAACAATAAATTATAATGGTCAGCAGGCGCTGAGTGTGAAGTGTGACCAATGAGTTTATTAACCACGGCAAAAAATAAAGTACGCAGGGGATATCAATTCATTTAGAAACTACTGCAAAAAGAGTCTAAGAATAAAAGAATTATGAAATAACTAATAACATTTTAATCAGAATCTAACTTGTGAATATTTGTATTCAAAATAATTGAGAAAAAAAAAATCAATTATAATAGAAAAAAGAATCTAAGAAATAAACTAATTAATAATTATGAACTTACTAATAACATTTTAAGAATCTAACTTGTATATAATTGATGCAGTAACATTAACTTCCCGTATGAGCGGACACAAAGCGTTTGCAGATGGACTTAAAAGAATAGCAATAGAAATTGAAATACTTCTGAGAATTCCATTGAACTGAGGTATACAGAAGGGAAAAAAGAACACTGATGACTTTATTCGAATAGGGAGAATTGACTTGTCATTCACTGGGCACACATAATTACACGAAAAAACTACATTATCCAACGGAAAACAACTAATTTGGCTAATTCTCATAGGGTAACATACGAGTTATCGGTCACTTCCACATCTTTGGCCATAAAAGAAAAGAACGATATAATAATAATAATAATTTTATCTTAATTTTAATTGGTATCCATGATATATTCAGGTATCAAGGATACCAATTAAAATTAAATTATTATTATATCTTCGTTTCTTATACATGTATGTCCGAAGATGTGGAACTGACCGATAATTCATAACTCACCCTATAGGAATTCCATATTAACATTAAAACCATTTTATAGCTTAATACATGCACTTCAGTACAATGCACTTAAATACAATGCACTTAAATACACCTTTTAGCACCACAGAAAAAGTAAAAAAATAATAGACAATTGACCGTAAAAAGTGCATGAAAAGATGCTCACATAAAATAGCTATGTTCCAAGAAGTCATACATACAAACGTATTCGCAAGAACTGAATAACTGAAGCGTGAAATTTACATACGAAACGTAGGATGGGTTCGACCTACAGTGTACTTATGGTTTTCAAACACTAGGCTGTGGTGCTTGGTGCTTTGAACTAGAAGAACTAGGGGACGATTTCACTATTTAAATTTATAAATCTATTATTTTTTATTTTACAGCGATAGCATGTGATTTAAAAATTATTCATAATGAATTCATGATTTTTCAAGACTAACATTGAATTCATGATCATTCATATTGAATTCATAATCATTCATATTGAATTCATAATCATTCATATTGAATTCATAATCATTCATATTGAATTCATAATCATTCATATTGAATTCATAATCATTCATATTGAATTCATAATCATTCATATTGAATTCATAATCATTCATATTGAATTCATAATCATTCATATTGAATTCATAATCATTCATATTGAATTCATAATCATTCATATTGAATTCATAATCATTCATATTGAATTCATAATCATTCATATTGAATTCATAATCATTCATATTGAATTCATAATCATTCATATTGAATTCATAATCATTCATATTGAATTCATAATCATTCATATTGAATTCATAATCATTCATATTGAATTCATAATCATTCATATTCATTCATTCATTATCATTCATCATATCAATTTATAATTATTCAGAATTGATAATCCTTCAAAATTCCTATTAAATACATGATTATTCACATTTGATCATCGTTATTTTATAATTATTCAAAATTCCTATAATATACATGATTATTAACAATTCACCACTATTCGCACCCTATATATATATTGAAGTAAATAAACTCCACATCGAACAAACATTCTCAAGTCAATTCTTATTGAGTTAAAATGAACCAATGTGCAATACTAAGAAACAGGATTTTTATTATCGCACAATGTAACACATTTATCAATTAAATTAACTTGAAGTAACGAATTTATCAATTAAATTAACTTGAATATAACCAATCAATAGAATAATGAAGCTAAGAACCAATCAACATTAAAGATTTTTTCGCAGAATCGAAAGCAGTTTAACGGTTATTTATCAGTTAACTAACTTAAAATGATATCTTTTGATATCTTGAACCTAATGTAAATAATGTAACTATCGATTCTGAAAACAGAGACTATTGAATTTCAATTAAAACCTAGTAAGTAAAATCAATATAAAAATATGATCAGATTTAATGTTAATATTGAAACTATAAAATAGAAATACTGATTAACTGGTACCCAATACCTATATATACTTGTATATATCAAGTGATTAAAGCATTGGACAATTCGATTTTTATAAGTATTACAAGTATAATTGAGAAAATTAAATAATCCTAATCTCAAATTACAATATATAAATATAAAATGGGAGTGATAAAAAAAAAGGCATTAAAATTGAAAATATTGATAAAAATTCGAATAGAAGTGATAAAAACGAATACTTATAAGTTGGATACAAATGGTGTTTTGGTGTTTTAAGTAGCATAGTGTGTTACAAAGGACTTCAGAGGAGCGAAGTAAGTGGATATAGTCTCAGTCGTGTTTAGGGTGTGCTAACGAACAGTCAAGTGGTGTGTGCGCTAACAGACATCGGACAACATCACTCGGACACAAAGATACTATATCGGACATAAAAATACTATATCGGACACAAAGATACTGTATCGGACAACACGATTTGCTATCGGAAAATATACTGTCGAATTGGAAAATATCTTAAAAATAATGTGATTTTTTACGGTGAAACGAAATGAGAAAAAAATATATGGAGAAATATTCCGACATCAAATTTTCAAAGGTAAAATAGTAGCTATGATTATTATTAATATGATAAGAAAAAATGGAATATTAAATGTTGTAATATTAGGTGAAAATGAAATATAATTATTTTAATATTAATATAGGAATATTTGATTGTGTTTTCATTATTTGGTAGCTGATATTAATTATTTGAAAAAATAATGTTGTTTTAAATTGAACATTAACATGAATACATTTCTATTTAATAGGAATACATTTAATATGGATGCAATTATGTTAGTTAAAATTTAAATTTTGAAAAATTATACGGTAAAAATTGGAATATCTTAATACACATGAAATACATTATTAATAAATAACTCTAAACCAATGTAACATGACATAATAATTAGTTATAATTTAAAATATAAACATTGTAAATATGGAAGCACACATTTAGAATTAAAACCTATGTATACATTGGAAAATATTACCACAAATATTAATACTTTGTAATATTACCACGATAATTAATACTTTGTAATATTACCACGACTATAAATATTTCGTAATATTACCAAGAATATAAATACTTAATTAAATAACTCATTAAAATTCAAAACCTAACCTTTGTTCTAATGTTTCAGATGGACACAGACAAGAAAAGAAAAAGAGAGAAACAACTACAGGGATAGAAGATACAGTTGTGCCCATCTGTAGCTACAGTACTGAATAACATACAGGCCTTATTTTCTCATACAGGCACCAGTATTGTATAACATACAGGCCTTATCTTCGCATACAGGCACCAGTACTGTATAACATACAGGCCTTATCTTCTCATACAGGCACCAGTATTGTATAACATACAGGCCTTATCTTCGCATACAGGCACCAGTACTGTATAACATACAGGCCCTTTATATCACAACGATTGGTACTGTATCTCCTAACTGTTCCAGCCAGTTTGTAAAGTTGATGTAAAATATTTTTCGTTACTAAATATTCATGTATTCCTTACATTCTATTTTATATATTTAAGAGAAGGTCTAACTATAGTATTTGTTTGCAAATAAACGTAATAATTTATAACAGAGGTTATCGATGTAACGATTTCTATCAGGAAATATTTTTATAGAAGTTTGTAAGTTTTTATTCTAAATAGCTATCACAAATTAATGTATTCCTCATTCTCATAATTTTCTCATATCAATTAAGAAGTAGAATTTGCATTGATTTCTTGTAGTTTCTTTCTTCATTCAGTTAATTCAATCATATATTTAATGTAATATTTAAAATAAGTCATTGAGTTTTATTATCAACTATTTAATAGACGTTAAATGTGTTTTATGTAACTTTTTTTTCCAATGAAAATTGAATACAACAAAATAATTCTATCTTATCAAACTGTTTTATAAATAATACTATATATTGACAAGGATATTAATTCATAAAATGAACTTTCAATTTACTGCAATCTTATTTTGAGATATAGTTCATTTTCTAGACTTCATCCAATTACACTTTAACACATTTTAATATTATGTTTGAATAAATTTCATCTGTGCAAACTGTATTATGTCCATTCTTTCCATGTAGATATACAATCTAATTAATTCTAGTTAGTTACCTAATAGTTCAATTTGCAAAGTAGAAAGAGTGCTCATTTCTAGGTATATTATAATACCCTCAGCAATCATCAAACTAATTACTTAATAACTTCCTCTTTTTACTTAATTCTATAGCATAATAACTGCATATTGTACTTTGTTATATCTTCCGTGTGTCACATGTTACTAAATACATAATTAACTAATTATTCTATTATTTATATCCATTGAAATTCAGAGAATTCCTCAAAACTAAATAATTTGAATAAGCAGGCTGGATTAATTTAAATTATCACCTACCTAACTTCAAATTATAAATCAGTATTTTAATTCATATACATACGCAATGAATAGCTATCAGAATTACTGCGTGTCATCCATTCCCCAATCTATCTTTCCTAAGTATTTTACACCAAAGAACTGGAATGAATTAACTAGTTTCTTAGAACTGTCCCTACAAATCAAGTTAATCCCCATACTCAAAAGGAACTCGAACCTAACAGTTAGTAACTCACTGTTAAATTGCAACAGTCTCTGTTTAACGCTCTACGTTCGCACAGTGTTTAAAATAAATGTTTGTGAAGTTTGGAGGGTAACTGAGCTATTTTTAAGTCACGGATCGACTTCACTGTGTAACTATAAACGATTTCCAAGAATTCAACGGAATTAGTTCTGCTAGGAACTCAGAAATTACTCTAAATATAGGGGCAATTTGACAAATATTATGAGAAAAAAGGACATGAAAAGAATATAATTGCATCCTGTTATGTCAATTTTCTAGGGGCATTACCTTAATATGCAAATTAGTGATATTTAAGACTATGCTATTAGAATTACCAATTGTAAATACCTAATATTTAAATTGATTTAAATTACTAAGTTCTTTAAATATCAACCGATTTTTCTTAATATTTTCTTTTAAATATATTTCTATATTTTCTTTACTGAATAAGATTATTAAATTCCAGTAATTGAATTGATGACTGAACTTAAATTAGTTGCTATTCTTTTCAACTAGAAGTACCTACCATCTAACACTAAGTGTTAAATGATGAAGTTAACCTTATCCTACCGTGAGGTAAACTTCCAATAAACAGAATTCACAAGGAAGATAATAAGATTCTGTTCCAATAAACAGAATTCGTTTATAAAAACTAAGGAACTGACCATCCCTACCAGAAGCACACCTATACTGCTAATTGCCCTAAATAACTTGGAACTGTAAAGCCACTAGACCTCCCACTAATTCCATACTTTATTATAGTCTCCCCTGATTCAATACTTTATTATAGCCTCCCCTAAAAGTACAAACGACTAACTAATTCTGCTACATGTCACATAAACAAGACTCAAGCTTCTCATCACATTTTACCTACATGGGATTCATTACGACTGTTTCTACGAACACAATCGCACGTTAGATCAGAGTATAGAGATGTGTATAGGACAATTTATATGATTTTAATAGGCCACCCAAACGTTACAAGATTTCTTGCAGCACTTCCAGGTAATTCTAATTTGTATTGAATGTAAAGAAGTCGTAAAGTTTCAAATTTGATTATCCCGTTTCTCTAGAAGTACCTACCCATATTAGCTTGTGATTTGGAGAATGAAGATAAATACGATAGGGATTACGACGAAAAGACATTTATATAATTAGAACATAATTGCTAGAATTGTACAGAATGAATTTACTATGTAGAAAGTAGCTAGTTAAGATTAGGGCAAGTAAGTTTGGCTTTGGAGACTTAAGTACTAGCTAAATTAACATTATTTCGCTACAAGCTTTAAATACATAGTATATAAATAGAAGGATTGATATAATAGATGATATGGTATATTGATACACAATGTCAGCATAGTATTTACCCATTCCCCAAATTTAAATAGTGAATAAAATAATGAACTAAATTAAAAATCTATTTTACCAATTCCATTCTTTTGAATATTTAAAATGAAACATACGAGACCATTATTAAAACAGTCTATGAGTTGAATAATTATTTAAGTAATAAATTATTTAGCGGTATAAAGATGTAGCTACCACGCAAAGTGTGGAATAATAATAATACATTATGACACGAGAAACAAGAGCAGAAATGAATAGGGACACTGTACTATAAAAGGCTAATCTTAGTCACCATGTTAACTATTTTAAAATATAAAGTACGACCATTTTAAAACATCAATAATAGATATAAAGACAATATTAGCTATCAGAAAATCAGAGCCTTTAACTCACAATCAAAGCATTACAACCTTTGCCGACCATCTTTCCTGAAGAAGCTTTCAAAAGATATTAAACAGTATTTAATATGACAAATTACCAGTGATGATAACAATTCATTTTATGAATCATTCTTCACCAGCAAAGTCTATCATTAAATCATTCATCACCAGCATAGTCCATCATTTAATAATTAATCACCGGAATAATCTATCATTAAATCATTCATTACCAGCATAGTCCATCATTTAATAATTAATCACCGGAATAATCCATCATTTAATCATTCATTACCAGCATAGTCCATCATTTAATAATTAATCACCGAAATAACCTATCATTTAATCATTTATTACCAGCATAGTCCATCATTTAATCATTCATTATCAGCATAGTCCATCATTTAATCATTCATTATCAGCATAGTCCATCATTTAATCATTCATTATCAGCATAGTCCATCACTAAAAAATAATTAATCACCGGAATAATCTATCATTTAATCATTCATTACCAGCATAATTTATTAATTTCAAAAATCTATTTTTCGAAGGAGTTTTCAAAAAGGCGACTATATCCATTAGGAAAAACTGACAAAATTCTAAGAAAAAAAGCTAACGAATTCCTAAAATCGAACAACTGCCAAATTTGTAGATGAAAATATTTGAAACATTTGGCAGTGATACAATCCTTTCTATTCCAGAGAAAACGGAAACAAATTCATTCTTTGATTTTAGTTTGGCGAAATATCAGCAAACAAGTTGAGGATATCGAATTTAAATAACAGGTTCGAGTTTAGATGACCGAGAGTAAGAAGTGGAGTATTTGATCTTCTCATTGTCCACCTTTCGCTTTCTGAGATTGCTAGGGCTGATGGAATGAGACGATCCACCCAAGAACAAGACATTGCGACCCTGCTTCGAAGTCGAGGCGTTAACCCTTTCGAAAAAGTCATCGAGAGATTCGTTCAAAGTAGGATTCAAATTTTGAGGCGCATTAACCTCTTGAGTTGAGTCCAAGATTAGGTTTCTAGCCCGTGCAATTTCATTCCTCTTATTTAGAAATTTTCTGTCAGGAGATTCTACAGATTGTTTAAGTCTAACATGATCATTTGAATTAGGAGTTGCAAACGTTTCGACAGATTCAAGGGCTGTTTCGGATTCATTTGAAGTATTTGAAAGAGATTGGAGAATATTCGGTTGGGATTGGGACTCATTTTTATAATCAGACTCGTCAACTGGAAAACTCTCGACGATTTCGGGAATGTTCACTTTACTCTTCAATTCGACTTGTTCGAAAATTGGGAAAGTCTTTTCTGTTAAATTCGAATCCCAAGTACTGTCATTGACATCGGCAGTTGTACCATTCCTACCCTCGACCGTATTGATTATATTGACGGTGCCATAGTTGAAGAAGTTGAGTGAACTAGTAAGGTTTTTATTTTCCATATCATGTTTATTTATAAGGTCTTTCAGATTTAAATTGAGTGTAGAGCCACTGTTGACGTTGAACACATTAGGCTTATCAATGTTCAAGTGGAAAACGTTGGTTACGTTGAATTTGGTTACGGGTTTATGAGTGAATTTCGTTTTGTTGAAATAGACAGATGATTGAGAAATCGAAAGAGGTAGATTTGGGTGGTCAGAAACATCTGAATTTGAATCAGACTTTGAAAAATCATTTTTATGATCACTAGAGGAAATTTGAACGTTCTCTAACGATCTGGAAAGAAACTCTAAAATGCTAGCAGTTAAATTAGATTCATTTTTGATTGATGAATCTTGTAAGTTTTCAAATTTAGATGAATTATCAACACTGACTTCAACAGCGTTTTCTTTGTTTGAACTTAATATTTCATCGTTTTTTGACAATAGATCAAAATTATACTGACTTTCGTCAACTTTTGGGCGATACGTCTGACGTAATACCGGATTTCTGCGATAACTATTAAGACCGGAAGACAGTTTTTTGTTTTCCTTCCCATCAATACGATTATACATCTCAGCTCCACTGGAAACATCTACAACATTTGTACCAACAAAACCAGAAGCTTTGAAACCTGATTTAACATCCCTTGAACCAAACAAAGATTTACCGGAACTGACACGATCATCACGATCACTAAAATGTAGAACATCAGAAACAACATCATCATCAGTTTGATAGAAATACCTCTTATTATAAACATTCGTGACATAGACATTCTGACCGAAATAGTTAATGTTCTGGTAACTAGGGTCTAAACTACCTGGTAGAGTGCACTGGGTCTCCATGAACTTCCATGGTCCTGGGATGGGTGTGTCGTTTTTGGAGTATCCGACAGCCCGTATGTTTAGGTAAATGGGCTCTCCATCCTCGCAAATAATGTCCAAATCCTCTAAAGAGATAGAGGACTGGTCTGAAGGAAGAGAAGTTATGAAGAAATATTAGAGTTTGATGGTTAGGTATTTTGTAGAATGAACTTCAAAACAAATTCCAGATTGGAGGTTAAGAATTTTATCTGGGAGTCACTTAAATCATTTAAAATAAATAAAAAACAGGATTTATTCTTGGGATATCAAGGGAAGATCTCAACAATAAATCCTTTTTGCCTGGGAAATTCACTATGTACTTAAATCACTACCAGTACTCACTGAGATTCTTGCGAGTATATTCCGAGCCGTTGTAGGTGACATTGACGTCAAAAGAACAGTGCTTGCTGTGACACTTTTCTGTGGTGTCATAGTCTGCCCAACTCAGAGCTCCTGCCAGACTGTTGAGATTGAAAGCCTCCAGGTCCACTTCTTCGGGCACTGAGGGGTTAAAAATAATAAAAGTGTTACAGAGAGAGTTAAATAGAGTCACAAAAGATACATCAATAGTGACTCAATATCATCATTCAGTCTTCAGTGGTAGCTATGAAGAACAGTTGTTCATATTAATTAAATTTAATGCAGATTTTTAATTTAAATTAATAACTCAGATGTTACACTGTATATAGCTAATATTTTCTACCCCATACCTCCTGGTAGCGTCTGCAGCTCTATAGTAGCCACATGGTTCCTACTGCACCCCATTGATGTGCAGGCAGACACACTGATGACGTAGGAGGTGAATGGCGACAGGTTCGTCAGGGACATCTGTGAAGAGAAGAGGAATAATTAGTAGTTAAATATTACCGTGGGTAAAAAAGGTGAAGACCAATAGTAAATAGATATAAAAGTTAAATTTATCTTCTGGAAATAATTTTTCTATATGATAGTAGCTAGCTACTGCTTCGGAAATTATAAAATTATGAAGTAAATTGTGTGATGACTGAAATATAACTAGTTAAAAGAAAAGAATCAATTAAAAAAGAGCATGTAGCTACCGAAGAATGAACCAGTACAAGAACCACTGTAATTACAAGTAGCTACCACTACAATTACCAGTAGCTACCACAAAGACCAATATAAGTACTATTACCACTACCAGTACAACTATTCACCTCGTTGTGTCCCAGTGTAGGTTTGTTGTGGTTCCTCTGAAAGGTGATGGGTATGGTGGTGATGGCGTATCGGGTGATGAGGCCATTAGTTAGGTCCTGTGGCGGTGGTGACCAGGAGATACCAATGGAGGTGTTGCCGCGTCCCGTCATTGCCAGGTCCATTGGGGCGCCACTCGGAACTGGAAAAACAGTTTGGGTAAATTTTACGAACAGAAAACGTTCTATAGAGAATGAAAAGCAGAAAACGTTTCCGAAAACTCTATAGAACGTTTCGAAATTCAGAAAACAGAAAACGTTCAATAGAGAATGGTCAGAAGAGAGAATCAAAATAAAAACTGTATAGGGCAACTTCCGAGTTACTGGACGGGTCTATATTTTCGAACACTTGAAAAAATATTTATAGCTACCTATAAACTAATTGTAATTTAGTTAACTTTTATATTAATTTCTTATAATGAAGGTTAAATATCTAATAATTATCATATTTTTCCTTCAGTGTCCGAAAATGTGGAAACGTGCAATAACTCGGAACTTACTCTATCTATGAAAAAGGTCATTTATTTATATAGTTTAACTTTCATAATTATCTGTCTTCAATTTTCTAATATTATATCACTATTATTGTTAATTGGTGAATAACTGCCTTTATCCTCTCCTATTGTCCCCTATAACTGCCTTATGCCCATATTTCCCCCCATAAAAGCCTATATCCCCCATAAAAGCCTAAATCCCCCATAAAAGCCTAAATCCCCCATAAAAGCCTATATCCCCAAAAAAAGCCTATATCCCCCATAAATGCCTATAGCTATCCCCCATAAAAGCCTATATCCCCCATAAAAGCCTATGCCCCCATAAAAGCCTATATCCCCCATAAAAGCCTATATCCTCCCATAAAAGCCTATAGCTATCCCCCATAAAAGCCTATATCCTCCCATAAAAGCATATAGCTATCCCCCATAAAAGCCTATATCCCCCATGAAAGCCTATATCCCCCATAAAAGCCTATACCCCCATAAAAGCCTATATCCCCCATAAAAGCCTATACCCCCATAAAAGCCTATATCCCCCATAAAAGCCTATGCCCCCATAAAAGCCTATATCCCCCATAAAAGCCTATACCCCCATAAAAGCCTATATCCCCCATAAAAGCCTATACCCCCATAAAAGCCTATATCCCCCATAAAAGCCTATGCCCCCATAAAAGCCTATATCCCCCATAAAAGCCTATGCCCCATAAAAGCCTATATCCCCCATAAAAGCCTATGCCCCCATAAAAGCCTATATCCCCCATAAAAGCCTCTACCCCCATAAAAGCCTATACCCCCCATAAAAGCCAATATCCCCCATATTCTCACCATCTTCCTCTAGGGTGACCACAGTGGCTCTAGAGTTCTTGCTTGCCCCCACCACAGACAGAATGGACAGGTAGAAGGCTACGGTGGAGGAGGGCCTCAGGGTGCTCAGTTCCATTGGCTCTGATAGCTTGCCTTTCTTGTAGTGGACTGAAAAGAATATTATTTAAATAAGTGAAATGATAGCGATTTAAATGAAGACTAATGCATTTTATTTGACTATACGAATGAAAGAGATAAAACATATAGTTTTAGGTCATATAAATTCTTTATTACAATTGTATGAACATCTTAACAAAAAAAATTTATACTAGCTATAGCTAGCTACATTCTCAAAAAAAAAATTAACAAAAAAGTTTCACGGAGTAGCTAACAATCATGGATACCAATAAAAATTAAATAATTATTATTTTATCGTTTTTTATTACATGACTGAAGATGTGAAACCAACTGATGATTCGAAATTTCCCCCATTTCATTATAAAGTTTATATCTTTGACTTACTCTGGCCAATGCACTGGTCCCTTTGGTTCTCATGGACCTCGCAGTAAGAGAGGTTCACAGCGAGGGGCATGGCAGCCTGGTCCTTGCACTCCAGGTCCCACCGCACCTCTACTCGGGATGAGGACAGCCTTTGGACGATTGGAGTGCGGGGAGCAGGGGGACTGTCATCCACAGGCACTGTGCAGGAGGCCCACTTGATACCACTAGAAAAACCTGAGGGTGGGATGGATGAAATCTTGAATAGCTAATAAAATAACGATAGCTAACTATATAACAACAATAAATTATTATTTTTGTCACCAAGATATTAGCCGCTTCAAACACAAACAATCGTAACTTTAAAATAATATCTAGCTAAAAATAAATCCATTTTTTATAAATGATATTAGAGTAAATTACGAATTCTCGGTCAGTTTCACATCTTCGGTCATATAAGAAAAAACGATATTATAATTGTTATTTTAGTTTTAATATAGTTTTTAACTAAAATAAAAGTAAAATAACAATTATAATATAGTTTTTCTTATATGACCGAAGATGTGAAACTGACCGAAAATTCGTAATTTACCCTATTATATATCCCACATAAAACTAAAAAACGAGAACTTTTCTTATTAAAAAAGATCTTTTATCGTATCTGCATCTCACCTTCCGAATCGATGGCAGCAATACCGAATATCTGGTCATGGGGAAGGTCAGTGAGATTTTTCTCGTAGAGGGAAGACTCCAGAGGAAGGTACTGGAGAGAGACTTCATTGCGCAGAAGAAGGGAAGAGAGGTCCGTACCGAGGTTCTCCCACTTCAACCCGTACAGCTGAGAATGAAATGGTTTGTTAGTTTCTAAATATATTAGCTAGTCATATTTCATCTTGAATGTAGAGAAAATACAATGAATTTAGTTTAAAATCCATGAAACAAAAACCTAATAACGAAAATAAAAATTTGGATGGTCATAAACAGGAGGTCAAATAAAAGTTGGTACGTCAATTTTACAGTTAGGTGAATAAATAGAGCAGTAGGGTTGTGACCATATGGTTTTAAAATCATAGATCTTAAGAATATCATAGACAAAATGAAATGGTATCTAATACTATATAGCAAGCTACCGCTGGTTTAGAACGATTCAATACTGATTAATTCTCTCCGTCTGAAATGTTTTCGGGATCTATGAAACTATGATATTAAAAGCATATTGTCACAAACCTATAGATCAGTTAGGTTAGGAATACTCACACATCTACTGCTGTAGTCAGGTTTGTCGCACCAGAAGATGGTGTAGGAGACGATAGGGCGGGTGTGATCGGAAGGTTCACGCCAGATGAGACGGTACACGGGTAAACTCTCGTCCAGCGGGTTCTTGTACTTGATCACGTTAAATCGACCCGGTACATCGGGCATTGAAGACCGTACGGGGATACTCACTTCGGCATGTTCAGCGGATATTCCCTCTGCATTTTTGGCAACAATGTGGAACCTGTAAAGAGAGAGGAAATATAATTAAATGAAGCATCACAATTAATGTCTTGAATTTATTAGGACATAAAAAAATATACGATATCCTTGTAGCTAATATATAGAAAAGCTAAGCATATTTTTACACACGTGTAAACCACACACTTCACTCGTGTAAACATTAACTTACGTGTATGGACGATCTTTCTTCATGTCATCGAATCTTACGAATGTTCCCGTTTCTATTTTCGGGTGGTGGTTCACAACTCTGAAAATAATAAAACAAATAGCTAAAGAACGAACTTAATTTTACAGTATAAATTCATAAGCTTTTTTATTTTTTTGAAGAGTTAACTTATCATATCTTCGAATACATAACAAATATATTTCACTTATAGATTCTGTAATGGAATAGCAAGAGAAAAAGAATCACTGTGATTCTTTTCTCTAATAATGCATCGTTTTCTTTCAATATTTCCTTTTCATAACTCCATCACACAGAACTCACTGGTTGGTGTCCGAATAGTAGGCCCTGATTTGGTATTCGAAATCAGGTCCGTTGTGGTACTTTCTTTCCAGTTGTTGCCAGTAGACTATCAGTTCTCTGCTGTTCTGAACGTTAGTTGCCTCGAAACAACTCTCATCGATATTCACAGCAAGGGTTGGAGCTGGAAAAGAAGATATCATCAGAAGGGGGAATGTGAAACAGAAATATTGGTTACGAATTATTGGACGGTACCAGATTTTCGATCATGTACGAAAAAATATATAATAATTAGCACTTAACGTTTATATTAATTGGTATCCATGATACCTTCAGATTTATCCATGACTCTTTCAGGTATCATGGATACGAAAAAAATTGTTATATATGAATAAATATGAACGTAATACCAAATAAAATACACATTGAATAATAATATATTTTTTCTTATTTGATCGAAGATGTGGAACAGTCCGATAATTAAGACTATTCCCCAATACATCAAGCTATCAGATACTGACCGGTAGGTAGAGTTTTGATGGTTATGTTGGCAGGTTCAGACCACATATCTTCCCTCATGTTGTCCGATGTGGTATGTAGTCTCATCCTAACCTCATAACTCATGTAGGGATGTGGCAGACTAACATTGCGAGTGAAGACAGTGTTGTGTTTGTGACCATCATTGGGGGGCTCGATGTGGAACACTTCCTGGAAAAGAAAGATATTCTTTATATAATAAACTTTTTTAGACTGGGACTGAAATAACAGATTAGATAGAAAACTAAAAGCTTTGGTTGACATTGAAAATAATTAGTTTTCCCAAAAATCAGGTATATAAATATAATTAGACTTAGCTAATTGCTAACTCTTTCTCATCTTAAGAACGATGCCATAAAATACAATATTCTTTATATTTACTTTGAAAATATATTATTTATTTTTATTTGTAAAATAGTATATTGCATAATATTTTTAGAATATATTAATTATTTTTAAGTTAAAAAATATATATTAATTTCTTCAATAATCGTTGATATTTCTCAAAATGATTTAATGGTGGTTTTTCATACCGTAATCCATTCCTCCGTTCCCTCCATCTTCACCGCCAACTCATTGTGTATACCAGGGTGGAAGGCCTCCATTCGGGCTGATATCTTCCACTCCACCGAGGAGGAGTTAGTGGAAGTGTTGTAGGAGCCTAAGTTCTCGGGTCTGCCTGGGATGACTGGAGGAAAAATGGTGGAAAAATCAGTAATTACATTACATTTAATCATAACTATTAAATTATAATATCGAGAGTTCGAAAATATTAATTAAACTATCTTTCATATAATAAATAATACAAATAATTGTATATAGCAAAAATACCTTTAGAAATACATATGAATATATCAAGTTACAAAATGAAAACTTCCTAGTTAGTTTCTTTCTATATCTGAACATCTTTTTGTAACTTGCAATAGGCTATTGTGTATTTATCACATTGCTGCAATAAACGCTGTATCAGTACAAAATGAGAACTAACAATAAGGTTCTCGTTTTTACGGATAAAATAATTATCAGTAAAAACAAGAACCCTACTGTTACTTTTCATGTTGGATTGGTACAGTATTAATTGCAGCTATGTGATAAATACACAATAGCCTATAGCAAGTTACAAAAATATGTTAAGTTTTTGATTATTTTAAATAATAATCACAACTTTACCCAAGTCGAAGACATCAATGAAGTGTCTGTAGACTCTGTGGCCCAGTGTGTTGTTGGTTTCCACCACCAGAGTGACGTTAGGTCTTACACTGATGTAGCGTGCAACATCTATCGTGATGTTGCCGCTAGACTTCCGTGTGTCACTGTCTTGAAACGGACTGTAGAGGAAAGAGTTATTTATTTATATAACAAGAATTCGGCCTCACAATCAGGTCGAGTTTTAATGAGGGTAAAAAAGAACTCATATTATGAATCTTAGTAAAATCTGAAGATTACAAGTAAAAATATAATTATAAACTTCTCTCTAGATAATGACGTCATTTTTGACTGAAGAATTTAAATCTTTTAACAAAATGAAACATAAATTAATAATCAAATAGTACATGATAATGTCCTCATAATGATAATGTTCTAATAATGATAATGTCCTCATAATGATAATGTCCTAACGATGATAAGGTCCGAATGATGATAATGTCCTAATAATGATAATGTCCTCATAATGATAATGTCCTAACGATGATAATGTCCTCATAATGATAATGTCCTAATGATGATAATGTCCTAATGATGATAATGTCCTAATGATGATAATGTCCTAACGATGATAATGTCCTAATGATGATAATGTCCTAGCGATGATAATGTCCTAATGATGATAATGTCCTAGCGATGATAATGTCCTAACGATGATAATGTCCTAACGATGATAATGTCCTAACGATGATAATGTCCTAATGATGATAATGTCCTAATGATGATAATGTCCTAACGATGATAATGTCCAAATGATGATAATGTCCTAGCGATGATAATGTCCTAATGATGATAATGTCCTAACGATGATAATGTCCTAACGATGATAATGTCCTAACGATGATAATGTCCTAACGATGATAATGTCCTAACGATGAGAATGTCCTAACGATGATAATGTCCTAACGATGATAATGTCCTAACGATGATAATGTCCTAATGATGATAATGTCCTAATAATGATAATGTCCTAATGATGATAATGTCCTAATGATGATAATGTCCTAACGATGATAATGTCCTAACGATGATAATGTCCTAACGATGATAATGTCCTAACGATGATAATGTCCTAATGAGGGTAATGTCCTAACGATGATAATGTCCTAACGATGATAATGTCCTAACGATGATAATGTCCTAATGAGGGTAATGTCCTAACGATGATAGTGTCCTAACGATGATAATGTCCTAACGATGATAATGTCCTAACGATGATAATGTCCTAGCAATGATAATGTCCTAATAATGACAATGCCCTAATAATGACAATGCCCTAATAATGACAATGCCCTAATAATGACAATGCCCTAATAATGACAATGCCCTAATAATGACAATGCCCTAATAATGACAATGCCCTAATAATGACAATGCCCTAATAATGACAATGCCCTAATAATGACAATGCCCTAATAATGACAATGCCCTAATAATGACAATGCCCTAATAATGACAATGCCCTAATAATGACAATGCCCTAATAATGACAATATCCTAATAATGACAATGCCCTAACGATAACAATATCCTAATAATTATAAGGCCTGGTACGTACACTAAGGTGGTCTGTGACAGTTCAGGTCTCTCGAGTCCGTAGAAGTAAGAGGTTGGTATGGGGTTCTTGTGAAGCTTGAACAGACACTCTAAGGTTTCCCAGTCATAGCAACGACACCGAAAATCAACCAAATCTTGGGGTACAGCTGAAAAAACAATGTATTGAATAAATATGTATGTAATGAAACATCAGTATTTAAAATATTTATATTTTTCAAATAAATGAATTTATTTTAGTTAAATAAAATCTTCTAACTATACCAACATGCTTGGTCGCAAGAAACGTGTTTGGTCGCATAATATATTAAAGTAGCTATGAACCAATAATAATTTAAGAGATACAAATGTTAGAAAAGTAAAAAGCAATGAAATCGACTGCTCTAGTGTTAATGGCACTTGACTCACATCCAATGTTTGTAACACGGTAACACAGACTCTTTGTCTTAGCCATGCAGAAGAGCTTGAAGGAGTCAGTAGAGTCATAGTTGAGAGTCAACTTTCTGGTAGTGGCATTGACAACCTGGAGAATACAGGGAAGAGGGTAACTAAACAGTTAGCAATGTCTTAGATCATATATAAAGAAAATTAAACATTTTACCTAGTTATCTAACTGGTATTTTAGACATCAATACGTAGTATTTTAGTTGTCATAATATAGGGTAAGTTCTTAATTATCGGTCAGTTCCAAATTGTCGGATACGTAAGAAAAAACGTTATAATAATAAATATTAAATTTTATTATAAATAGTATCCATGATACCTGTAATCTGTTTCAACAAGTTAGAACCTTTTTCAACATGTTAGAACCTGTTTCAACAAGTTAGAACCTGTTTCAACATGTTAGAACCTTTTTCAACATGTTAGAACCTGTTTCAACAAGTTAGAACCTGTTTCAACAAGTTAGAACCTGTTTCAACATGCTAGAACCTGTTGAAAATGTGGAACTGACCGATAATTAAGAACTTACCCTATGTTATGACAGCTAAAATAAGTACTGCCGTCTAAAGTACCTCATGACGTCTCAAGTAAGTTGTGACGTCTTAAAATACGTCTTATGACGTCTCCAGCACCCTGTCTCACCTCACTGGGTAGTACTTTCATTCCTTTGTTCCATCGTTTGAATTGCACCTCCTCAGGCTTGTAGATGGAAGAGTTGAAGTTGCAGTAGACTGTGACGTCAGTGTTAACCTCTCCGAAAATGACGGTGCGGGGCACGATTTCTGGAGGGAAAATGGAGATGTGAATGGGGAAAATGACAGGTGTGAATGGGGAAAATTATAGGTATGAATGGGGAAAATGACAGGTAGGAATGGTGAAAATGACAGATATGAATGGGGAAAACGACAGGTGTGAATTGGGAAAAACGACATGTGAGATTGGGGAAAATAACAGGTGTGAATGGGAAAAATGACAGGTGTAAATGGGAAAAATGACAGATGTAAATAGGGAAAATAGCAGGTGAGATTGGGAAAAATAACAGGTGTAAATGGGAAAAATAACAGATGTAAATAGGGAAAATGACAGGTGCGAATGGGGAAAATAACAGGTGTGAATGGGGAAAATGACAGGTGTGAATGGGGAAAATGACAGGTGATATTGGGGAAAATGACAGGTGAGAATGGGGAAAATGACAGGTGTAAATAGGAAAAATGACATGTGAGATTGAGGAAAATGACAGGTGTGTGAATGGGGAAAATTACAGGTGTGTGAATGGGGAAAATGACAGCTGTGAAAGGGGAAAATGACAGGTTTAAATGGGGAAAATGACAGGTGTAAATGGGGAAAAATACAGGTGTGTGAATGGGGAAAATGACAGGTGTGAATGGGGAAAATGACAGGTGTGAATGGGGAAAATGACAGGTGTAAATGGGGAAAATGACAGGTGTGAATGGGGAAAATGACAGGTGTGTGAATGGGGAAAATGACAGGTGTGTGAATGGGGAAAATCAGGATATTGTGCAAAGTAATTAAAATGTTATTAATTCTAAGCAATGCATATTATTTAGCTATTATTTCAACGAACATTTAATTACTTTAATAGTGTAGACAATGTAGCTACGGAAAAATACAGTAAATACGTAACGAAATGAGAACACTTTTATTTCGAATACTAACACCATTTTCTACATGCTGGCTATAGGTGCTAGCATTAAAAGTGCATGGTATGAGAAAAAATAGATAGATATATATGTACATTATAGTAATTAGGGTAGCTATATAGGTTTTAATCAAAATGTTAATAGCATGCAATAGAGTAAAATGATTTTATTTATCAAATTAGAATTAAATACAGGGGTTAAAATCACAATAGGTTCTCATTAAAAATAATATCAAAAATGTTATGGGTTACCTATTGAATTTCCCATCCGGTATTTAATTTCTATCCAGCATTTTACCCTAATAAAAAAATGGTCCCGAAGCTCATTCTGGTTCAACAATGAATTTACATAAAGAGTAAGCTCCGACACGGTTTTTGGACGGTTTCACATTGTCGATCATAAAAGAAAGAAGTATATGATATTATTTAACTTTTTACCTTTTTTCTTCTATGATTGAAAATGCGAAACAGTTCGAAAACTCAGAGTATACCCTAGTGTTTAAAAGCAATCAAATAGCATATAATTAATTAAAGCATGCTAAGGTGAAGGTAAATAAATAATAACAGAGGTGATAGAGTTGATAAAACACAGAAACTAAAGAGAATACTAACAGTTTCTTATTAATAAAGCAATACATTTCTCTGGTATCATTTATTTACTGCCCCTCAATACATAGAGTGTAGAGTGCAATAGTGTACCATGTAACCATGTACCAGTGGTACATACCTCCATATATACAGTTGGTACTGCTGCATCCATGGTGCCTACTATTGCTACATTGTCTGTGTTTGTGTTTATGTCTTCTGAGACGTTTGTGTCTATGTTTATCGGTATTTGTAATTTTATGGTCAAGCTTGTGTTTATCATCATGTTTCATTTTGTGCTTGCGTCCGTGTTCATCCTTATGTCGTATTTTATGCTTGTTCCCATCTCCATGTCGTATTTTATGCTTGTTCCCATCTCCATGTCGTATTTTATGCTTATTTCTGTGTTCATGTTCTATTTTCTGCTCGTTCTCATGTCCATCCATATGTCGTATTTTGTGCTTTTTTCCAAGTCCATGTCGTTCTTTGTGTTTATTCTTATGTCCATCCCTATGTTTTATTTTATGCTTGTGTCCATCTTCATGTCGTATTTTGTGTTTGTTCCCATGTCCATTCTTATGTCGTATTTTGTGCTTGTGTCCATCCTTGTGTCGCTTTTCGTATCCGTGTTTTCCTTTATCCTTTCCATTATGTTTGAGTTCATTGTTTTCCATTTGATCATATCCCTTTTTATCCGATTTCTTAACTTTGGATTCCTTTCCATGTTTATCATCATGTTTTCTCTCACTCTCATGTTCCTTCTTCATGTTCCCAACATGTTTCAAGTGGATGCCATATCCGTACTCTTCCTTTTCCTCTCTAGTCTTCTTCGATTCCTTTCCTTGAAGTTCTGAATAATTTTTCTCAGATTTCAATGCATCATCAAAGATCAGATTTCCAGAAGGTTTCGTATAGAATAATGATGGAATGGTATCTAGGTTATGAACAAATGAGATGGCACTCGTCTTGTCACGTCGACTTCGACCTCCTCCATGTCGACTTAGACCACCTCCATGTCGACTTTGACCTCCTCCATGTCGACTCCGACCTCCTCTATGTCGACTTAGACCTCCTCCATGTCGACTCCGACCTCCTCCATGTCGACTTCGACCTCCTCCATGTCGACTTAGAAGAGATATGGGTGATGCTTCTATGGTTGAGTTAGAGTTATCAACCATATATGAAGTTGGAAGAGGCTTTTGTTCGGTTTTTGTTTTACCAATCCGAGAGTGAAATTTGTCCCCGTAATCAATCGAAGCAGACTTTAAATGTTCGTGAGTGGTTGCATAGTGTTCGTGAGTGGTTGCATAGTGTTCGTGAGTGGTTGCATGGTGTTCGTGAGTAGTTGCATGGTGTTCGTGTTCGCGACGGTCATGAAATGCCTTACTATGTTTATGTCGTATTCTATGTTTACGATCAATCTTATGATATTTATGGAGTTGACCATCATTATAAGTGTGTATTTTATGCCTTTCGGTTTTGTCAAGATTGTAGTGGTGTGTTCGACTAGTGTTGTACATATTGGAGTTGTGTCTGATGTCCAGTGGGACACTTTGTATGGAAGTTTCTACATAGGAAGGAGTAGGAGAAAGTTAAGGATTAAGAATTAGCAGAACTAGAGGTAGTTGATACGAGTTCTGAATTTCAACTGAATTTTATCTCTTTTTGATTAATAAAAGTATAGTGATTGAAGTTCAGTTGAAATTCTTGTTATTAGGATAGAATAGAAAGGAAGCTATTTACAGGATTTTGGCAAGAGGGATCTAAATCAACTAAATAGTTCACACAGAAGAAAAAAGTTGTTAAAAAACTTTAAAAAGAGTGGGAATTAAGGAAGAATTTAGTTGATAAACATGCTGTTCATTTTTCAAACTTGTTCACCCTATCTAATAGAACATGTTAAAACTATTTAGTCACCAAATTGTCTAGATTGAAAATACACAGATTTGAAGCTGTTCAATTTTATCTCAAAAATTAACTATTTTTAGAGTGGTCTTCAGTAATTATTTTTTAAGAAAGAGATAAGAGAGTTCCAAAGAGATGTTTCAAATTATTATAAGATGTTTTTTTATATTTTCAACTTAGACATAATCTATCATCTACCTACAGGGCCGTACACACGAAGGGATTTTGAAGTCTTTCCACCAGACTTTTTGCTAAGCTCCTCCTACTTTTTCCACGAGAATAGTTGGTATCCATGATACCTGCAGGTATCATGGATACCAACTAAAATAAATAATAATTATATCGTTTTTTTCTTATATTCTCGTGGAAAAAGTAGGAGGATCTTAGCAAAAAGTCTGGTGGAAAGACTTAAAAAACCCTACGTGTGCACGGCTCTTTAGAGTGAAACTGTGCAATAATGTGCAATGTGAAGTAACTCAACTAGAAGATTTATTAGGTGTTAACATTTTCAAAGGTGTTAAAGTAAGCAAGATGTAGGATTTATAAAAAGGGTCACATTTTATCAATCCATACCTCCTTCAGAGTTCCCCGAGTTTTCGTATCCAAGGCACTTGTATCCCACGGAAGGGGATACAAGTAGCAAAAAGAGTAGAAACTGTAGCACAGGAATTTTCAGAAACAGACGTTCCTTATTCCTTGAAAAGCCGTAGCGTCGTTGTACATCTGGCAGCTGAGATCTGTGTCGTGCGTCTGGCAGCAGGAGGTTGTCCACTTTGGGAGCCATGGCACCGAGCATACGATGCTCACGTTGTCGTACAAGATCAACAACTGGCAGCAAATGAATTTGATGCGTAATTGTAGATCTCAGATCAATCTAACGGCCATTGTAAGCTGATCTGTAAGGAAAAACACACATTAGATCATCTAGAATCTAGATACTGTTAATAACTGACTTAGCGGCGACAAAAGTAACCTACTTAGACACCTACGAATATACTGAAACATAGTACATTACTACCTAACATAGAATTTTCTTTAAAAAGAATCTCAGTACATAAACAAACTTCTCCAAAATTGATATTAATCTGTTGATTAATTCATCTTCAAATAAATAAGAAATATTGAAAAATAAGCCATTCTTTTTTTTTTTTTGATACATATTTTAAAATCTTTTACACCATATGAGTAGTCAAAGAAATACTTTTTTTGCCAATTCTTCGGTAATTCCCCTAATTTAGTCCCTAGAAAATACAAGAGAAACAATGTCTCGGAAACACAAGTGAGTTATCGTAGTGCGAGACCCAAGTGACGACTTATCTCGTCAGCAGAGGCCTAAGCCACGAGATATCTCTTCTCATTTCACGAAATTTGCCGATGTATCAGCTGCTGCATTGTGCCCCCCTGCCCCCCTCATCCCTCTACTGACCCTCCCCAGGGGGCCCTGCAGTGGGGGTTCAATGTCTATGACCCCCCCCCCTCCCCCACACAGGCTAGGGGGGAGGAGGGGGTTGCATGACATTCCTATCATAGAAAACATCAACTATTCAATAAGCAAATTATTTACGTTTGATTCAATCTTTCAATGCATAAAACCATTCATTTTTATATATTTATCTATCAATTAGTATGTTTTTTAAATCACGAAATAGGTATAAGTGAACGAGTTATTTATCAACCCCCTGCCTCCTCGATGCCATTATATGCAGTATATTAAGCAGTAAAAAGATAGTGTACACGGCAGTAGAGAGTTAAAAAGAAGGTGCCAAGTACACGATAGCTGCCATTAGTCCTAGAAAATGAGTTGCCATGTATGGATTTACGTCATGCAGAGTTTTTGGAACTCACGTTTACGTGAGAATCTATTTATGTAGAGTGTGGTTAATTCATTCATTGGTTGATATATGTATGCAGTATAAATGGCACTAGAGAGCAAGGGCAAAAGTATATCGTTACATCTGTATTTATTAATAGGATCGTATTACCTTTTTCTAGGTAACTTATCTCCTGCTAAATTCTTCAGAATGTTTAATTCATTAGACTGTTAGATAAAGTAATTCACTCTAGCCAAGATATTTTATTTAGTAATTCATCAAGAAACAATAAAAAAGCAAGAGAATGTAAATTAGGTATTTAAAAAAAATAATTCGAAAAAATAATTCTTCACTCAGAAAATATTTATTTTAACATATTGTCGTATTTTCCCTTAAAAATCACGCAAAGCTGGTCATGAGAATGCGGTGCCATAGTTGCCCTAATAATATGACTCTTGTGTACCAGATAAGGAAGGCCTTTATGGTAATGAGGCCCACAGGGGCCATAAACCCAATAGTGATGGAAGCGATAGCAGAAACAGTCAAAAATTGAATAAGGCTACCTTTTGGTTGTAGATTTGATGTGGGGTAAGTTACTAGTTATCGAACTGTTTCACATTTTCGATCGTATAAGAAAAAAATATAAATCATTTAATTTTTAATTTTAATTAGTATCCATTATACATGCAGGTATCATGGATACCAATAAAAATAAAAATTGAATAATAATTATTATAACATTTCTCCTTATATGGCCGATGGTGTGAAACCGACCAATAATTCATAACTTACCCTAATAATAACAAAATTTAACACCTAACTCTACAATATGGCGTCAAATTAACAATCCACATAAAGCCAAAAGGAACAAAAGGAACATTTAAAAGTTTGTTTACAACCTAGAGTCAATATACATCTTAGTGTTATGTCTAGAAAATCCTTTAACACTTCAAAAACAAATATTTATCGAGACAAATTTACGCCGAAATCGTTTCTACGCAGTGAAAACGCTAACAATTCTAACTGTCGGAGTGTACCAACAGTGAAAAACTGACTACTAAATAATGGAATAGGGGAAATACCGAGTTATCGAACGGTATCACATTTTCGATCATATAAGCAAAATATTAAATTTGACAAGTGAGAATAAAGTAGTGTTAAGGTTGGTCCTGCTTCATACCCTTTACTGGCCTTGTACACTCTCCGAGACTGTCACGCATTTTCAACGATCCTAAAAAGGCGCAGCGCATTCTCGAGATTGTGCAAATCGGGAATAAATTGCGCGGAACACATACAAAGTAACCGATAGCAAGTAACAAAAAGATAATTTATATTTTTCGATAGGAAGTTAAAGTTAAATAATTAAGTGTTTTTATCAAGAAAATTAGTAAATTAAACTTTATTGAACGATTATCAATTTATAAACGAAGATCAATTATTTAACATTTCAATCAGGGTTCAATACTCAGTTCAAGTAACTAAATATGATCACTAAAATTGCAAAAGGTTAAGCTTTATTCGACATTATTCATATGTATAATATCAATCATATGTCTATCTGATGCATTAATTCATGACGAAGTGATACAATCTACAGTGTCACGCCGTGATACAGTGAGAAGACATCATGGTGCTACGTACGAGATGCATAATGCATCTATTCGATAGAGTGATACAGTACGTGACTTTGGTGGACAATATCGGGTCATAAGGTGGTCAACCTGACTAGAATTTCAATGCTTGACTCGAGCGAGCGTCTTTTGGACGCAACGTCAAAAAGACGCTCGTGTGCGGGGGACCTAAAGGATTTAAATTAGTATAATATATCGATACTAGTGTACGCGTGCCGTCAATTTAACAACCATTTTAAAAATAAATTTTATGCACACTCATGAAAGTTCAAATTATATAATAATTATTATCCCTAGTGATTTACAACAATATATTAAATGAATAAAATAATATTTAATTTTGTTCTTTTAACCATTTATTGAATATGTTTTTTAGTGTGACGGACAGATAGACAGAAACCGCTTTCATTATAGATGATTCAGAAACTTGCAATACATTTAACTATTTACAGTGGTTGGCGAAATAGATTTTGAAAATAGGAATATTTTATAACCAAGAGAGAAAAGTTAGTTGCTAGTGGGAATAAAAACTTTTCCAATTCATTGGTGATAAAATAAACATAATAAATAGTAAACAAACAAAGTTATAGAATCTCAATGAATTTAAATAAAACCAATTCAATGAATTGTAAATGAATAAAAAAAATAGCATGCAGAACTAAATAAACCAGTACTTGCACTAAAATGCACTTCTGCAATACAGTGCAATACTGCAATACAGTGCAATACATGCAGTACAATGCACTATATACTGCAGTTAAATGCAGTACAGTACACTACTGCAGTACAGTGCAATACAAAGAAGTACAGTGCACTAATGCAGTACATGCATTACAGTGCAGTACAATGCACTCTATCAATATGCACTCAATGACTGCTCTATAGAGATAAGATCAGCAGTGCACTTTATCTAGCCAGTGCACTGTGTGTGTACTTTGCACACTAACTATATAATCATTTAAGTAGCTTCAATGTAACTAAAGCAAGGGAGAATATTATGGTGGGGCAAAGGGAGATTAAGAGGGGCCTGCCCCACCATGATCAGGTAACTAAGAGATATGAATTATAATAAATAACTATATATTATTAATTTGATGCAATGTTGAAAATCACCTAGGGCAAGTTCTAAATTATCAGTCAGTACTACATCTTCGGACATATAAGAAAAAAAACAATATAAAAATTATTATTATTACACATTGCTATCTAATAATGATTTTTATATTGTATTTTTTTTTCTTATATGACCGAAGATGTAGTACTGACCGATAATTAAGAAATTACCCTATAATTGTTTTGATATTTCTGAATGATATAAATGATATATGATATAAATAGGATGATAAATATAGTGATATAATATATTTAAAAATATATTAAAAGATACAAAGACGAGTTACAACATAAATATTTAGATTTATTTTAAAGATATGGTTTGTATCTAACAGACCCAGTGAACTGATATCTGCCTAAGTACACTAACATCTAATAAATCAGAGGGTGAGTGTCTGTGAGAGAGAGGATGCAAATGAGGGTGATTGGGGAGTGAGGATGTGTAGGTATATTATGTCAACAGACCCTTTAATGTGTATATTATTTCAACAGAACTGTTATGAACTATAATTCAAATATGTATATAATTACGTATTCATACACCAACATCTGAAATAGCTTTTCCTCGAGAGATTTGAATGTCTATAATTGCTTACCTCATCTCTTTTTACCCTTACCCAAAAAGCCCGTTAAAATACCATCGCAAGATTTTTTTTACATCCATAGTTCTATTGTTGAATACATACCCTCTAATGTGTATATTATATAAATCATAGACGATAACCATTCACAGTGTGAAAATATCCATAAATTATCCAAGGATAACTATCGTGAAACAGAAAAAGTATATAAAAACCTATTCATATAATACAACAATAAATAAAAGAAATTAACCCATAATAAAAAACTCAGAACAGTTCAAAGTAAAACTTTAGTCATTACGATAAATGTACCTACAAATCACACTTTGCAATAATGAGTAAATTAGCTAAAGTTTACATTACGCAATAGTTGTCAGCACTAAAAATAAAGGACAATAGCTGTGACAATAACTAATTAGAATACAATAGCTTGCATTGTATCTATTACAGGCTAGAACAATGGTAACTATCTCCACAGAAATGGAGATAACTTTCATTCCTTAGAAATAACATTTCAATTCAGCTGGCGACACTTGGCATCTTAATCAGTGACGTC
Source organism: Caprella mutica (assembly GCA_947561585.1). Taxonomy (NCBI): domain Eukaryota; kingdom Metazoa; phylum Arthropoda; class Malacostraca; order Amphipoda; family Caprellidae; genus Caprella; species Caprella mutica. The sequence continues at coordinate 309,171 of CANNZV010000198.1, forward strand.
AAGTCGTGACGTAGAGATGCCATACAGCGCCAGACAAAATATAGCAGGTGTCCAGTTTAAAAAGTGTTGGTAGGTTTAACACAGCAGCAACAGCTATCTGTGTGAGTAGGTAGGTACACAAGGCAGTATCTGTGTACTTGCCTCGAATTGTGTGAAGGCACGCAACTCGAAGCCAAGGCCTTGATGAGTGCCTACAGATTAGCCTAATGGACTAATATCAAGTACTTGTTAGGTACTCTGATTGCTAAAGACAAGTAGTGGCTTGTGTGAACCAAGTGGTGCATCAAACGATGTACCAACTGATGTATAAAATAATGCACCAAGTGATGTACCAAACTTTGTATCACACGATGTACCAAGTATTACAGAAAGTGATGAACAAGTAACATCACAAGTCACAAGTAACACCACAAATAGTTCACCCACACCGTGTGTACCACAACATAAAGCATGAGGCTAAAAATATAACAAAAAGTTATATAACTGTTTTAATGTGTTGACTGCAGTTAGTTACGCTCACTGCTATAAGTAAGGGAAGTAAGTGATTAGAAACAGTGTAAATGTACTAGGTAGTACCTCTATAGTATATCATATATGTACTACCTCTTGTACTGATGTACTAGAAACAGTGTAAATGTACTATGTACTTCCTCTCTATGTACTGATGTACTCGAAACAGTGTAAATGTACTTTGTACTTCCTCTCTATGTATTACCCCTAAGTACGTAATTGAAAGGAGTGTTTAGAACGGTGTAATTGTAACACAAGTTGTTATCATTACACGCACGCTACTTCCACACTTAGCGTATGAATGTACTGAAAACAGCAGTAAAGGTACGTTTTGCATGCTGCGATTGTTGCTATCATCGCCCAGCAATAGGAGTACTCTGAAATAGCGCTCTGCGATAGTCGCAACAATCGCTGCATGCAAAACGTACCTTTAAAAACACTGTCACATGCACTAGTAACCATCATATGAAATAAAATAAAAACCCTAGTAGGTAATAGTACCGACAGTGTACCATTTCCACCGATAGTACCTACAGTGAATCATTGCACCTAGTACCTACAATGTACCGATATTACTTACAATATACCGGTAGTACCGACAGTGTACCATTGTCACCGATAGTACCAACAATGTACCATTGTTACCGATAGTACCTACACATGACTTTCAAAGTCAGGGTTTGCCAGTTTTGCCGTAAAGGTTAAAATATTCCAATCGATATTCTGCAGCTAAATTCACCACAAAACACTTCTATTTAATCATTGAATTGTGACGAAAGAAAACAACAGTCGAAGACGCGCTTCGTATCTCAATATATAATTAGTATTATGAATTATAATGAAAAGTGAAATGGTAGGTATTGAGAAACTATATTCTAACTACCTCTCTAACACTTTAACAGTACACCAGTTTCCAGTACATTAACACCATTTCAGTGCTGCATTCCAATTCACCAACAGTCCAACACCATTCTAGTACACTAATAAATTAATAATATTCCAGTACACTAATTAATTCAAATACACCAATACCATTCAAGTAGACTAATACAATTCCAGTACACCTTTCTAGTACACTAATACTATTCCAGTAAACTAATACAATTGCAGTACACCATTCTAGTACATTAATACAATTCCAGTACACCATTCTAGTACACTAATACTATTCCAGTACACTGATCCAGTACACTAATACAATTGCAGTACACCATTCTAGTACATTAATACAATTGCAGTACACCATTCTAGTACATTAATACAATTGCAGTAGCTACACCATTCTGGCACACATTTCCAGTACACCAATACAATTCCAGTACATCATTATAGTACATTAATACAATTGCAGTACACCATTCCAGTACACTGTTGCAGTACACCATTCCAGTACACTGTTGCAGTACACCATTCTAGCACCCATTTCCAGTACACTGGCGGTCAATAGAGTGTTGGTCTGTTGGTCGTAGAATGACTTTCAGTTTTCCAGAGGAAGGAAACCCATTGACAATAAATAAAAATAAACAAAACCGAAGCGGAGAAAGAACTACAAAACAGAAGAGGAAAATGAAGAGCCTACAGAATAATAGAGCTGTGGGAATAGTGGTAAATGACTTATATAATTAATTTAGTGGGGGGTTTGGCGTCTGCTTCGGAACCAAAGGCCATATCGCTGATGTCAAAAGGAAATTAAATACAAAGGACTTTGAAGTAATAGAAGAGAGTCATCATCAAAAGCTTCTCCGTGAAAATTATCAAAGAGTCTGACGAAAAATTTGTATCCGTGATACCTGAAGGTATCATGGATACAAATTAAAATAACAGCTTAGATGTCACCTGATATCAAAAAGTGAAAGTCAAGTATCTACCAATGAAAATTTGTGAAATACAAGTTTTCGAAAAGTAGAAACCAGTCAAATTGACTGCTTGGTAACTCTAGTGCTAAATACAATCAAATAAATTGAATTTATATATTAACTCACTGATATTATACTCCCACTCTTTATTAAATTTAATGGTCTTCTAAGACAGTAATTAGGAGTATTTATTTGCAGACTCTTTAAGCTTCTGGTCATTAGCTGGCGGTGGCCATTTTGTCTCGTTATCTCCTATCTCTACTGATAGGGACTAGAGATAACGATCGCCATTGTAATTAGAGAAAGAAAATGGAGAAATTAATGATTAATAATTACTAAAAATATACAGATGAGAAGAAAATTAAATTTAAAAATGTAGAGCGATAAATAATAATTTTTTAAGGACTAAATATATTTTTACAGAAAATTAAAATAATAAATAGATTATTACTATATAGTACATAATAATATATATTGAAGAGCATATTTAGAAATATTATGTAACTACAGTCATTGAATGATGTACATTTGACGACATGAAAGGTTATTAAAATTTCAATGGGAGTCAGTGTAGATCTATCATGATATCAATATTGGGAATACGACTTGGAATAGGGAATACGACATGGAATAGAGAAGACGACATGGAATATGGAATACGACATGGAATAGGGAATACGACATGGAATAGGGAATACGACATGGAATAAGGAATACGACATGGAATAGAGAAGACGACATGGAATAGGGAATACGACATGGAATAGGGAATACGACATGGAATAAGGAATACGACATGGAATAGAGAAGACGACATGGAATAGGGAATACGACATGGAATAGGGAATACGACATGGAATAGGGAATACGACATGGAATAGGGAATACGACATGGAATAGGGAATACGACATGGAATAGGGAATACGACATGGAATAAGGAATACGACATGGAAAAGGGAATACGACATGGAATAGGGAACACGACATGGAATAGAGAACACGACATGGAATAGGGAATACGACATGGAATAGGGAACACGACATGGAATAGAGAACACGACATGGAATAGGGAACACGACATGGAATAGAGAACACGACATGGAATAGGGAATACGACATGGAATAGGGAACACGACATGGAATAGAGAACACGACATGGAATAGGGAACACGACATGGAATAGGGAATACGACATGGAATAGGGAATACGACATGGAATAGGGAATACGACATGGAATAGGGAATACGACATGGAATAGGGAATACGACATGGAATAGGGAATACGACATGGAATAGGGAATACGACATGGAATAAGGAATACGACATGGAAAAGGGAATACGACATGGAATAGGGAACACGACATGGAATAGAGAACACGACATGGAATAGGGAATACGACATGGAATAGGGAACACGACATGGAATAGAGAACACGACATGGAATAGGGAACACGACATGGAATAGAGAACACGACATGGAATAGGGAATACGACATGGAATAGGGAACACGACATGGAATAGAGAACACGACATGGAATAGGGAACACGACATGGAATAGGGAATACGACATGGAATAGGGAATACGACATGGAATAGGGAATACGACATGGAATAGGGAATACGACATGGAATAGGGAATACGACATGGAATAGGGAATACGACATGGAATAGAGAACACGACATGGAATAGGGAATACGACATGGAATAGGGAATACGACATGGAATAGGGAATACGACATGGAATAGAGAATACGACATGGGATAGGGAATACGACATGGAAAAGGGAATACGACATGGAATAGGGAATACGACATGGAATAGAGAACACGACATGGAATAGGGAATACGACATGGAATAGGGAATACGACATGGAATAGGGAACACGACATGGAATAGAGAACACGACACGGATTTTATGGAACATAGCCATAAAAATTGTTCATATTCCACAAAATTATTGAACATATCTTAGCTACACAAATCATATATTCCAATTCATAAGAAATTCACAGATATAATATCATTTAATTTAACATCGTGTGGGTGGTAATACAGAATTCCAGTGGAATATTCCCGATTCCTTTTCTTCTCGATATCTTTCTTTATCAGTCGCCAGTAAGTGAAGTAATTTATTCATAGAGAATTGGTCCAAAAGTTGAATGTTATATTCATTGTAAGAATAAATGAGATCGAACTGACAAAAGTAATTACATTTAGTCCATAAGGGAAGGAGTTGTAAGTTACGAATCATCGCACAGTTCCACATTTTCGATCATATTAGAAAATAATGATACAATCTAATTGATTTTTTTAGACAATATTTTTCATTGATTTAGATCGATTAATTGGCATTAAAAACAGTAGCAAATTAGAGTACTATCGGTTGCAATACATTCCACCACTTTTGTCACTGACAGTACACATGTTTCACACACACACGTACACACGTACACGTTGCGTGACTCAGCACTTTCCAAGGACTGAGACTCCAAAGTAAATTAGTGAATTAAAAAGAAGAACTGACTATTGAGATCATTTTTCGGTTTGTTTGTTGTTTGTAGCCATACGAACAACAGTGAGGTGTGAACTAACAAACTCGAACAAAATAACTAATTAATGCAACTGTAGTAGGGTAAATTCCGAGTTATCGGACAGTTAAACATTATCGATTATATAAGAAAAAATATATAATTTAACAAGGTAAAATGTTATCATTTTCTTATTTTTCTTTGATTATAATATGATCGAAAATGTGGAACTGCCCGATAACTCCGAACATACCCTGAGTACCATAAGTTAAAATTAGAAAATTATATTTTTTTATTTATCAAAATAATACAAATATTTTATGCATCAAAATAAATAAAGCATGCAAACTAATATAATTCAAAGAGTAATTTTTTACCTCAAATAATTATTAAATAATTGCCAAAATGAATAGAAAACACTAGAAACTAAAGTTATATTGACTGGCAAAGTAGAAGAAAATTAGAGATGAGGAAATAAGTGAAATATTTCACCCGAAAAAACTCTCCCTACAATCAACTCTTTTTATCTACGATTTACAGAGAATTAAATGGGTAGCACATAGTTAACACATAGTAAAGAGATAGCACATAGTTAACACATAGTGAAGAGATAGCACATAGTTAACACATAGTGAAGAGATAGCACATAGTTAACACATAGTAAAGATATAGCACATAGTTAACACATAGTGAAGAGATAGCACATAGTTAACACATAGTGAAGAGATAGCACATAGTTAACACATAGTAAAGAGATAGCACATAGTTAACACATAGTGAAGAGATAGCACATAGTTAACACATAGTAAAGAGATAGCACATAGTTAACACATAGTAAAGAGATAGCACATAGTTAACACATAGTGAAGAGATAGCACATAGTTAACACATAGTGAAGAGATAGCACATAGTTAACACATAGTGAAGAGGTAGCACATAGTTAACACATAGTGAAGAGGTAGCACATAGTTAACACATAGTGAAGAGGTAGCACATAGTTAACACATAGTAAAGAGATAGCACATAGTTAACACATAGTGAAGAGATAGCACATAGTTAACACATAGTGAAGAGGTAGCACATAGTTAACACATAGTGAAGAGGTAGCACATAGTTAACACATAGTAAAGAGATAGCACATAGTTAACACATAGTGAAGAGGTAGCACATTTTTTTTTTTTTTTTTTAGTAGGGGTTTAACGTCTGCTTCGGAACCAAAGGCCATATCGCTTACGTCAAAAGGAAATTAAGTACAAGGGACTAGAAGAAGCAGTCAGATAGGAAAGTGGCTTCATGAACAAAGTCACTTACCACCGTCGGTGACAATGCTCATGGATGCAGAAAAGCTACTCCGTAAATGCAGTCACTTACCAAGGAATGTGACGAAACGGGACACAAGCACCGGTGGCTGCACTCACGGATGGAAGAGGAAAATGAAGAGGTGATAGTAAATGAAGCCTACGAGCCTACATAACACAAAAATCTAAGACCTCGTAGTTAAAGAGCATAATCCTAGCGCTATTCTCTAAAACTGCAAGTAGCGTTAAAAAAATGATAAACATGGTAAAAATGAGAAAAGACAATCCATAATCCAAATTACAACAGTTCAGGGCCCAAGGGACGCCACCCCCCTTCTCTTCCATTCACCACAGACAGCTTCAGGCCCTGGGGCAGGTAGCACATAGTAAAAAGGTAGCACATAGTTAAGAGGTAGCACATAGTTAAGAGGTAGCACATAGAAAATAGATAGCACATTAGCACACAGAAGACAGGTAGCACATAGTTAACACATCGTAACGAGGCAGCACATAGTTAATTATGGGCACACTGCCAAGGAATTCACTGGTATATAGTATATGATAGTTAAAAGCAGCACATAGTGTAACTTAACATTGATAACAACATATAATGACCCTATAGTTAATTATCTACATTATTTACCAATACACATTTACGCTTCTTAACTTTTCCCAAAACTGGGAAAAACTCCTTGAAATGAGCACATAAACAAACTAAGCTGTGTAACGATAGGATAAATATTTAACTAACATTTAATGAATGACTTTGTTAATGTTATTATAGGTAAAAGAATAGAAGTTAAATATTCATAATTAATATTACCTAAAATAAGTATTACAAATTAATATTTGTAATTAATATTACCTAAAATAAGTATTACAAATTAATATTTGTAATTAATATTACCTAAAATAAGTATTACAAATTAATATTCGTAATTAATATTACCTATAATAAGTATTCCAAATAAATAATCGTAATTAATATTACCTATATTTAGAGGTGCATGGTAATACCATTTACATTTTTATTATTAATGATCAGCTAATTAGAGAAGGCTGTATAATAAATAAAGATAAGTATCTACTTGATGTCAGAGTCAGGTAACACCAAACAATCAGCAGTGAGCTAACAGTGACCTAACTGCTCTATAGCTCAATGCAAGCAATGAGCAGTGAGCTAACAGTGACTTCACTGCTCTATAGCTCACTGCAACCAATTAGCAGTGAGCTGACAGTGACCTCACTACTCTATATTTCACTGCAACCAATCAGCGGTGAGCTAACAGTTACCTCACTGCTCTATAGCTCACTGCAACCAATCACTAATGAGGTAACAGTGACGTCACTGCTCTAGCTATGACGTCAGAACTCTCTCCTAAACTTACTGGGAAATAAAATGGAGAGGGGGGAGGGTGAACAGGGGGACGGAAGGGGGCGGGGGTCTATTCAAGAAGGAACAAAAACTTTACTTGTTCCGTAAGGCTAATTTTGCTAAATTAGTTTAATGCGAATTGACTACAATTTAATCAAAAATATATGAATTTTTCGATTAGCTACCATAAAATATTTAATAAATACATACATTCAATAATTATTAATTGAATTAATTTATCATTATCATTAAGAATAACAACAGTGCGATAACATCAAAGTTACGATTTTTTCAAATGATATTAAACTCTAAAAAAGAATAAAAAATATCAAAATCCTTTTCTTCTTTTGATCGAGAGCCAAAATTTGAGGAATAATCCTTCTAAAAATTGGAGAGAGAGAAATAGAGATATCTGTGTGACAAAGTTGACACAGCGAGACAGTGTCAACAAAGACTAATTTGTCACGGTAAGAACAGGGGAAATTTTGAAATTGGAAATATTGTGTACATTTTAAAATATTTAGTTGTTTTTGTGTAAAAAAGTACCATGATATTATTTACTAAAAATAATTATTATTCATTGGTTGATTATTGTTATTAGTATTCATTGAAGTTAATTATATTTAAATAAATTACTTCAATGAAACTTTATTAGCTATTATTGTTCATTGGTTGATTATTAAAATTATTATTTTTATTCATTAGTCGATTATTAAATAAATGTTAATTACTGATTCATTATTTAACAGTGCTCATATTCATTCAAAATAATTCACCATTTTCTTTTTATTAGAAGATATCCAAAGAATCTAGGAATAATATCAGAGGAATTTATTAATATATTTATTCTAGTGCTTATATTCACATAAAACAAGTCAGCCATAACATTTTAGTAGAAGATATCAAAGGAATAATAGCAGAGGAAACCATAATATGGATAGGAAATAGGACACATAGGACCCATCTTTTGATGGTCCTGATGGAGGGGCCTGTGGTCCCATTGAGGAGGCTAGGCCCCTTCCCCTTGTGATGGACAACTTGGGGGACCACTGACGTGATTGCTAACAGTTACACAAACATTTAGCCACTACTTGGAGATAAAAAGTCACTGCAGTCACTAAGGCACTATAATTCAATAAGTTTGAATAGTATTGAAATTCAATTAATTCAATAAGTTTGAATGGTAATTAAAATTTAATTAATTCAATAACTCAAAGTTTGAATGGTAATTGAAATTCAATTAATTCAATAACTCAAAGTTTGAATGGTAATTGAAATTCAATTAATTCAATAACTCAAAGTTTGAATGGTATTGAAATTCAATTAATTCAATAATTCAATAAGTTTGAATGGTAATTGAAATTCAATTAATTCAATAACTCAAAGTTTGAATGTTAAGACAAATTCAATTACACACCACGCGGTACGTAATTAATATTGGCTAGAGCTTCAATGAATAATAATTATAGTTAGATTGACAAAGTTAATATTAGTAAATCTAACTAATAACAAGATATAATGTTTTTAGATCAAATAATATCTCAGTAGGATAAGTAACGAATTATCGGTCGGTTTCACATCTTCGGTCATATAAGAAAAAACAATATAGTAACTATTATAAAATTTATGTCTTAATTGGTATCCATGATACCTGCACGTATCATGGCTACAAAAAAATAAAGTAATAATTATTATATCGTTTTTTCTTATATGACTGAAGATATGAAACCGACCGATAATTCGTAACTTACCCTATAAGAAGGTGATAGTTTAAATATTCACCAGACACTCTCGTAATGGTAACATTGGGACAGGCTATAATCTCTTTAAAGATCCCCAAAGCCACACCGCTTAGCTAGACCCTTTGTACTGATGTGAAATAAAAACATTCTACCCTGTATTTTATCCTCTAAAATTTAACGTTGGAAACACTAGTTTAAAAACTTTACGTTTATTTAACGCGCAGGAAAAATTAAAATATTCAATTTTTCCAAATACTAGAGACAGTTTCTCTAAAAAAAAAATAATGAAAAAAGAAAATTAATTAAAATAAAATATAGAAAAGTCCATTTATAGACAAATATCGACATGATGTTGGATGATGTATCAATAAATGGAGATACCGTCTAAAACATCCATTATTACAAAAAATTAATTTTAAATGATTAGGAAGGAATCTGCACAACTCTTTGCTCTTAATCTCTTAGTCCCCACTCTTTATTCACTTTTAATCTTACTCTTAGTCACCACAATAGTAAATAGAATAGCATAGTATGCACAATGCTTTATAATTTGAATTATGTAGCTAAGAAGTCAAACTACGACATCAACTGAAATTCTAATTTTTTTTTACATGAGATACAATTCATCAACATAGCAGCTTTTAATACATTATCTATATAATCTTTTCAAACTGTATCTATTATAGCGATACAAACCATATTTTACAGTAAATTATTCTTAATTCAAGAAAGAAATACAATAGAATTGATATGAAAAAGATGCGGTATATTCTCTATATCTGAACTGTGACGTATAGTTTGACTACATTGCTTTTGGAGCTAATTTGCACCCGTTGTAGTGCCCCTACTTCTCTGATTGTATATACGTATATATTAAAAACTGTCGTCCCCACTCTTAACTTCCCATTCTTAATTAAATTCGATAATCCGGAAGGTGATGTTTTATGCAGCATTCATTTGTTCATCATCTTGTTATTCGCATAACTCAAAAGGTATTAAACCAAATTGCCTGAAATTTGGTGGAACAATTGAATCAGTTTATCAGATTTTTGGAGCGAACAGGTCAAAGATAAAGGTCGAGGTCATTTATAAACAGCGGCAAAGGTATGCGCTCTACCGAATACTCGTTCTATTCCACTCTTCATTCAGCGTTAATCCCCCTCCACTCTTCATTCAGCGTCCCCCTCCACTCTTCATTCAGCGTTAATCCCCCTCCACTCTTCATTCAGCGTTAATCCGTTGTTTTCTTTGTACCTGCCTATCGATTAGCGTAAGTTACTATATTTAGCGGCAGAGGGTATGTTCGTACCTACGTGTGTGTCCATAACAAGTGATCGCTGCAAAGAATTAATCGATGGAAATTTCTTTCCTGTTCAACAGTTATCTTACTAACTAACTAAATTGCAGACGGATTTTATTTATATAAATGAGTGAGTTTTAAGGGCCGTACACACGTATGGTTTTTTTAAGTCTTTCCACCAGACTTTTTGCTAAGCTCCTCCTACTTATTCCACGAGAATATAAGAAAAAACGATATAATTATTATCTATTTCTGTCGGTATCCATGATACCTGCAGGTATCATGGATACCAACTAAAATAAATAATTATATAGTTTAGCTCAGCAAAAAGTCTGATGGAAAGACTTTAAAAAACCTACGTGTGTACGGCCTTTAAAATAACAAAAGAAATGATCGCCGCAAAGAAATAATCGATGCAAATAAACTTCAAACAATTACAACTGTCATATCAGAATAAACTGGAAACAGATTTAAAATAAATAAATGAACAAGTTTGACATAGCAAACGGACATGTTCTACCTTCGGTTGAAATTCAGCGCAATGCAAATTGGCAGTTTGACGGCAGGCCTACAGTCAGAATGCCATTCTACTGCACTGATTATAACTGAGATATAAAATGTATACAGTTCAACATGTAAGAATAAACCATGTTTGGAAATTTCCAAAAAGAAATTGATATTTTCCTTAGTATAATTTGAACTGGAAAATACAAACCTAGAAACTATTACAGATAGGGTATTTATTAAATATTTAAAGGGTTATTAAACTAGACTTTATTAAGCAATTAAATTTATAAGGGTTGCATACTTAAAACTATAGACTTAATTAAGTAATTGAGTGTTAAAACTATAGACTTTATTAATTATTTTGAAGGATTGAAACAATAGACTACTTTAGTATTCAAATTTAAAAAGGGTTGTAAAATGTTGAAAACTATAAATTTTATTAAGTTTGTAAAATGTTGAAAACTTGAATGGTTGTATAATAAACAACTTACAGTGATGTTGAAAGTAGAAAATATGGCCCGTAGTCCTTCAAACTTGAGATCTGAAAATAAAAAGATAAGTTAAGAAATAAACAAGAAATAAAAGATGTATCATATCGATGCAAATTTATGGTCTATTTTCTTTCTTTTATAAGTGGGTGTATTGATAAAAGCTATATTCGCGTTTCAATAGGCAGGCACTTGAGACAATCTACTTGAGCACTTTTGAGATATTCTTTTGTTGATAGAAAATGTATCGAGAAGGAAGTTTTAAAGTGTAATGAAACGTATTGAGAAAAGAGTGATGATGTGCAATGCAAAGAAAGTAATGAATTATTTTTAAAGGCCCCCTTCCAGAAGAAGCAGACCTTCTTTATAATAATTAAAAAATGTATTGAAAAGAGAGTGATGAAATTAAATATATCCCATACTTATTATTTATTTATTGTTTATTTATTATCAAAAATACAATATATTTCCATTATATATATTTATTGTAATAAATATTTAAATATATTATAATAACTGCTAATAAAATGCATGGTATGTAAATAGTAAATACAAGCATATGATATTTCAAAAATGAAACTAGGGAGAGTCGGAAGCTTACATAAGTAGTTCAGCAAACTATTAAAAACTTATAAATATAACCAGAAAGGTTCTAAACTTCCGAGATAAGTAGCTTATACACTTGAGTAAGATATCCCAAAGATACAAGATAAGTGCATAGCTTATCAATAGGAAGCTATATAGATTATAAATAAACATTATAGTATTACTGTAAGTAGAACACATGCATAGTAAAATTAGCATCGAAATATTAAAATATATTTTAATTTTTGTAGGTATCATGGATTCCAAATAAAATATGTTAAATTATATACTTTTTTTTTTCAATTTTTCCATAAATGTATTTTTTTTTTTTCAACAATTTATTTCAATACCAACTCATATTTTCATGCAAATTTCCACTCAGTATTTACTTCCCATTCTGTAATTATCCCTTTACCCGATACCTATACCTCCTTTGCATATGATCTACGACACATCACTGTTCCAAAGTTGAGTCTTTGACACTAGACACACATAGCCTCGTGCAATTCATTCCCAGCCTCATACCAAAACTTACTGAAACTTTGGTGATATCAGCCAACTCAAAGACAGTTGGTAAGCCTGCCAAATAAAATATGGAAAGTTGGCATGCCAGCAAGTCTCACACGTATTTATCACCAGACACAAAATAAGAAAGAGAACAAGACTGGATTAGTTTGTCCAGTCAAACAACAGTAAAATATGAAACTTTTGTCTTAATTTGCAATATATTCAAAGTGATATACAACGAGTCTTCCAATTTAACTTTACATTGACTGTTTACGTTGAATATGTATTTTACTAATGAAAAAGATAACAGAAGCTGGTCAGTATCTCATACGATACATAAGTTTTTCAAATTACTATTGAAAATTACCAGTTTGCAGCTATGTATTATGTATAACACTGAAAACCACACTAATATGATAGTATACTACACCTAAATACCTCTTCTAACAATTCAACACCTCTTCTAACAATTCAACACCTCTTCTGATAATTCAACGCATCTTCTGACAATTCAACACCTCTTCTAACACCTCTCTCCCTCTTATAACACCTCTTCTAACAATTCAACACCTCTTCTGACAATTCAACACCTCTTCTGACTATTCAACACCTCTTCTAACACCTCTCTCCCTCTTATAACACTTCTTCTAACAATTCAACACCTCTTCTGACAATTCAACACCTCTTCTGACTATTCAACACCTCTTCTAACACCTCTCTCCCTCTTATAACACCTCTTCTAACAATTCAACACCTCTTCTGACAATTCAACACCTCTTCTGACACCTCTCACCCTCTTATAACACTTCTTCTAACAATTCAACACCTCTTCTGACACCTCCCTACCCCTCTTCTAACACATAAACACCTCTCTATCCCTCTTCTAACACCTAAACACCTCTCTATCCCTCTTCTAACACCTCTTTATCCCTCTTCTAACACCTAAACACCTCTTCTAACACCTATATCCCTCTTCTAACACCTAAACACCTATTCTAACACCTCTCTATCCCTCTTCTAACACCACCTACTTCCCACCACCTCTTTCCCCCCACTTTCCCAGAAGTTTCCCCCAACCGATCATCACCTGTCACTTATATCAGGCCCATAGCATCAATATTCTTTTTCCTTCCCTCTGAATACACGCGTATCTGCCCTCACACTCTAGAGATAAGGAAGAGGGCAACTTGTCCGCTAGGAACAGAAACTTCACCTGCCTCTGATAAAAAGAAACTTTGATGCTCTCGGCTTATCATACTAACTTCAAACGCAAAAATCAGCATGAAACTTATTAAAACAAACGACAAAAATGAACATACTTTGCTTTGAATTTTCAATGTCAAAGTATGGTATAATAAAATATCTAAAATATTAACATTAAATTGAATATAAAAACAATTGATTGCAAGTCGAACACATTAACGGACATTATTAAAATATCTCTTGACAGTAGAATTTTCCAGAGTTGTAGGGTATCTTTGAAATACACCATAAAAAGGGGGTCGAAAAGGCAGTTAAGAAAGAGATAAAACAGAGTAATGAGTAAACATGTCGATAAGCAACGACTGAAACTGTCGATAAACCTATATACTTAACCGGAACAACGACCACTGCCTGTTCCTAAGATCCTACAGCCATCCTACGCAATTATACCACAAATAGAACTCTGATAATAACAGCCTTAGGTCCTCTGGTTGTAACTTATAATGATGCTCGAGAATTATATATTATAAAATATAAAGCTCTTCCTTCTTTATTGAGATTTGACATTTAATTCCAATCAAAAAATTTAATTGATGTATGATATATTATAATAATTAATAGGTACGTATAAAAAATACTAATAACGAACATTGATTCCTGGAGCTTATTTCAATATATTTTATCTATAAACCTTCTGTAAAGATTTTAATCTTCTAGTTTTTGTTATGGAAATATCGTCTGTAAAAAAAATCTATAAATTATAAATCTAATGCTTATCGCTATTTTTAGTACAAAAATATAAAACGTAATAAAAATTGAAAAAACATCACAGTTCACATCGCATTAATAACCGGGGAAAAGAAACATCTACCCTCAGTTTCCCTCCGTCTAAACAAACAGGCTAATATTTAGACTGGGATATAAAAAGAGGCCTTAATTGGCAGGCCTCCCCGCCGATAACTTACAGATTCCTAAGACTTTGCAAAATCTACAGGCTTTTCTCGTTCAAAATAGATTGCAGTACAGCTTCCGAAAGTCAGCACAGGAAATAGGTGTACAAAATAGCAGCAAAATAGTGGCTGAAAAGGTACCAGAAAAATAGAAAAGGTACCAGAAAAATAGCCAATCTGGTCGAAAAAAAAATGAGCGCGATTTATTTCTCATAAAACAAGTTAACAATTTGCTGATAATTCTTAGAAAATAAAAATTTGAAATAAAATAAAGGACAATTACTTGATGTTTTATAGTTCTTAGAAAACAAATAAATAAGCTACAGCAGAAAAAAGGAAATAATAGCGAAAAATTTAAGAGATCCAGAAGAAAGAAAGTTCAAAATATTATTCCGTTCCTTGAGAATATTTCAAAAATAAACATGCAGTATATATTCAGAACAAGTATATTCTTTTCATAATATAACACATGAGAATAGCTTATCAAAAATAAAAATATATATGAACAAAAAGATTAGATCAAAATTTGAGGATTCATTTTCAAAAGGGTAAAATCTATTAAAAAGAATTATCATAAATAAAATATTAAATATACTATATGCAAACAAATTTCTACAATTGTTAACCCCAATATGGCCCCCCTATACCCTATAATAGACCTTATGCCCCCTTAGCATTAGACCCTCCGTAGGAATAACATAGGAACCAACAATGCATTTTGTGAATAGTTGTACAAGGCTTCACCATTCCGAGAAAACGCTGGGGAACACCCTTAGGTACTATCCTATGAATAAGTAAAGGTTCACCTCCCTTTGGATAGTTGGTAACTTGAATTAAATTAATATATGCATACAATACAGTAGTTCCTGTTAAATAATAAAACAGCAATAAAGACTCATTTATTTAAATAAATTAAATCTATTCTAGCAGTTTTTCGATGA
The DNA here is from genome assembly GCA_947561585.1 of Caprella mutica. Classification (NCBI taxonomy): domain Eukaryota; kingdom Metazoa; phylum Arthropoda; class Malacostraca; order Amphipoda; family Caprellidae; genus Caprella; species Caprella mutica. The sequence goes on from CANNZV010000198.1 coordinate 324,972, forward strand.
TACAATTTGTTCCAACTTTTATGTTAGCATTTTAAATCAAATAACCTAAAGTTTATTCTTTTCTCCCTTTGTTTACAGTAGCTTCTCAAAATTCATCCGAACAACCAATGGTCTCCCTAACAGAAGACTGAAAAACCTTCCAGTGACTGAAAAACCATCCAGTGACTTTGAGGGATTTTTACGGTGTTTTCGAACGGAAGCGAGACTTCAAATCAGTTGGCAAACACTTCCAGATTGAAAAGTTAAACAAAGTCCTCAAGAATAACTTTGAAGATGAAACCAAAAAGAAAAGATAAAATATTGTTTGTCTAAGGGAAGGTACAATTAATTTGAGAACTATTTGCATGGTTGTTTTATTTTATATTATAAGCATGCAGTAGGTATAGCATTATTAATAAAGAAGCAGATTTATAAGTAGCATATTATAAGAATATAATTATATTATAAGAATGTAGTAATTATAGCGAGTATATATTAGCTTCTCTAACTGTAAACTGTTTATATAGATGGCATACGTATAAGCAAGCATATTTTATTAGCAAGTAAGTTTATATGAATGTAGCAACTATAGCTAGTATATTAGCTTCTATAGCGTGTATAGACTGTATAAAAGGCATGTATATAAGCTAGCATGTATACATGGCATGCATAAAGCTAGCATGTATAACATGTATATTAGCATGTATCATCACCGTGAAACAGCATCATGTCTCACATGACCTTCTAAAACATAATTTGTTAAACATTATTTCTACGGTACCTATCTATAGTCAGTACCAAATGAGTCTAATAGTTCGTTCCTATATCACAGCTTTTAAACACTTTCAGAATGTAAAAACGAGTTTACGTGCATCTTTCAACAATTTCTCAGAACCTACCAATGGATAATGGTACTCTAACTTATGGATGGTGTTGGAATTTATCCTTAAATTATTGAAGGTACTGTTTCAATGTAATCAATATGACTTACAATATAAGGATAGAAAGATATCAACCATTAAATACGGACATGCATTTAGTACTTGACACAATTCTAGAGTGACAATGAGGAAGTTAACTCAATATCCAAAGATTTCAAAGAAGTTCTTCCACTATCTGAAATTTTAGCGCTAAATAATCGGAAATTCATAGATGAGGAGGACCGAGTAGATTAACTAGGTATTAACAACGTATCATCAAAAGAGCTAGGATATGGAACTGAAATTTTCAATTTCTTAAAATATTTCTAAATAACCGATTAGATAAACATAGTTTAAAGACTGTAATTTTTCTGATAGGTACGCAACAGCTAAAAGACAAGAGTTCGTTTTTATTGTATTTTCAGGTAAAAATCAAAGTTCTGAAATGCTATTCCTTGATCTATTTTACATTTCAGTTCTTATGAAACAAGTAGGATGTAAATATAATTTATTTAACTTGTCTTGTCGCATCTATAAAATCTAGGTAGATTTAATATTTCATTCCAACTTAGCTGACTAGGTAGATTTCCTTAGTTTTTTACGCTAGCTGAGTAGATTCCTTTAGTTTCATTTGTTACAGTTAAGCTGTCTGGGGGAATTTTCATAGTTTTTCATCATAGCAAAGCTAGCTAAATATATTTCTTTACAGTATTTCATCACAGTTAAGCTAACTAGATAAATTGATTACCTTGGATTCTCTGATCACTGTTAACCTGACTATGTAGATTTTAAGGTTAACTGGGTAGATTTCCTTAGATTCTCTGATCGCACTTAAGCTGACTAGGTAGATTTCCTTAGATTCTCTGATCGCAGCTAGGCTAACTAGCAAGGTTTCCTTAGATTCTCTGATCGCACTTAAGCTGACTAGGTAGATTTCCTGCAAAGCCGTATGGGCGGTAGTTGCGCAACACGTTAAGTACAGTCGAATCTAATAGTGTAAAGCACCCCAACCGGTTTGTCTTCTGCAATTATATATCTTATTAGCTATGCTGGTAAAACAATGAAGCACCTTGGGAATGTTAGATACTCAGTACATACTGTTAAACTTATTAGAAGTGAATAGTTAGGAAACTGTAAGATATCATACAGAAAGACACCATGAACAGAGTATACACTACACACACAGCGGTCACAAGACAAGTACGTATAAAGCAAGTAGGTATGTGATACACCACACATGAGGCTTCCATATGGTTACAACTCAACATGTGCATGTGATATAATGCAAATGTGAGAAGGTGTACGTAATGCTTTTTTATGCGGTTATATCACTTACAAATGTACAACAGAAAGACGTACGTATATCTTAATAAAATGAGCAAAAGTGACAATATCACAGTGTCGACCTTGCAGTTCTCGGAATCATTACAGCATTCAATAGCAAAGGAAAATCTGATCATAACATGTAGAGTAATTATTTCCTGATGAAAAAGAGCTTTATATTTGTAATAAAACAGAGTAAAGGTTACTCGGAGCTCCATGCACGTTTCCCCCATAAACAATCAAGCTGAACATATAACAGCGACAGCGAATTGGCCAAAACAATGCAATTGATTTGGTCAATAACATGTTCAATGCTTAAAGTTCAAAAGTCACTGTGAACTGGTATAGTAGTGCGACTAGTAGCTCTAAACTATAACTAGTTCAGTGGTCAGTGCATGTAAACAACCAGTAGGGTAAGTTACGAATTATCGGACGGTTTCACATTTTCTTCAACAATATAATAATTAATATATTTAACTTATATTTTAATTGGTATCCATTAATGTAAAACTCAAATAATTATAATTATTATATACTTTTTCTTCATATATTTTTTACTTATATGATCGAAGTGGTGAAACCGTCTGATATTTCGTAACTTACCCTACAGTTACACCCTGTACTGCAAGACTAAAGAGAAACTGCCAGAGTTAACTAGAAATGCCAATACAGTACATATATGATACATACAGTATATACATTATACACATACAGTATCTTATAAAAGTTTAATATACGAGTCCTGTACGAACATTGGTAATAATAAAACAGCAATAAACTGAAACATAACAAGACACTAGGATTTCAAGATTTCAACTCCCAGTACCAGGCAGGTTTTTTAGCGCCATTAAATTTAGCGAGAAAGTATCGCTCGGTGGAGCCAAAGGATGTGCTGACGTCATAGGATATAATGACGTCATACTTTATGTGTAGTAGCACTGTTCTTATGAGTGTTGTGATAGGCAGTACGCAGTGAAGGATTGCATTAGATAGGTAGGGTGATAGGGTAACAGTAATAGTGTGGAGTAAAGCATTGCATTAGATAGGGTGATAGATAGTGATAGTGTAATTCAAGACTAATAGGAAAATGAGAGGAAATTGGAGCAATTCTGAATAAATACCACTTGAATTTTATTATCATAATAACAGTTTGTGTAATAAACACAACTGAATTATATTCTTCACAATTTATAGAGAGGAAACATGTTTATTTTATTGATAAAGAAACTGGTTTGAACTAAGCAAGCCATTGTGAACATTTAACATTTAATAGCCATAGTTAAGATTTAAATATTTTCAATGTGACTTTATAAACGGGTTTTTATTCATTAATCCTTGCTTGCTCTTAACTTCATAGTAAATAATCAAAAAGATTAGGAAACTAGTATTTGAATAATACTATGAATATAAGGAATTAACTAAAGAGTCTTGAATATAGTTTTCAAATATCAATACATTTTTTCAAAATAAACGTAAATGGGTATCAATTAAATTACAAATAAATATAACTAAACAAATTTTGATCATTGCTATTATACGTGTTCGGTAATTATGTGGATAAGGTAAGTTACAAATTATCGGTCAGTTCCACATCTTCGGTCATATAAGAAAAAACCATATAATAAGAAAATCAAAATACAACAAATATTATTATATCGTTTTTTCTTCCATGACCAAAGATGTGGAACCGACCGATAATTCGTAACTCACCCTATAAACCCCTCTGCCCGGTGTCCATTGACCGGTAATATGTTGCAACACATCATTCTGATAGGCCAAGTGGTTATCTATTCAGAGTACAATTACAATACAATGGTGTCTATTTAAATAGCATTCTAGGAAAAGATCAGCCAATCTGATGTTGCGAAAACACTCCACTAAATACACTGTCAAAACACAAATAACTTACCAGAGTATTTACTAGTGCAATTGCAATCAACGCTATGTATTGCAGAGACTATTTTAACTCGTGAAATTAATGTTTGTGGTACAAAGAGGTTTGGATTATAATATTCAAATTTATTCGTAAGCAAAGCCTACCATTAATATTTCATAGGAAGATTAGCTGTCCATAATAATTAATTATCAGATTGAATGGAGGTATTGACTATGTAATAATAATTATAGTATAATTGATTATAACAATTATTTTTTACCATTAAGTGAAATTTATAAAATCACTGATTTATATTACTTAATCATTTAAATAGGGTAAGTTCAGAGTTATTGACCGATTCCACATTTTTGACCATAAAAGAAGAAGACTATATTTTAACTTTTTTAACACTTTTGTTATTGGTATCCATGATACCTGCATGATACCCATGGATACCAATTAAAATAACTAGTTTTAATGTTAAAATATCGTCGTTTTCTATGGTCGGAAATGTGGAACCAGTCGATAATTCGGAACTTACCCTATTTAAATGCTTAAGTAATGACAATTGTTTATTTCACGAGGAGTCCTTATCGCTCTTTGTGCATCTAACCGTGACCTGAATAATGTCCTAGGGATAGAGTGGATAGTATCCCACAGGCCTGTCAGGACTCCAAGGATAGGCCTATCGATCCTACGAGGAGCTAGTGTGAGTCAGCGGTAGAAAAACATTTACAGAGGTGATTCAGCGAGTAAAGGAGAATTTAAACCAGCGGTTAAACTCAGTTAAAAAGTCAGCTGTTAAAATCGGTTAAAACTTAAAATCAGTTTGAAAACCAGCGGTTAAAACCTGTCAGTTCCACATCTTTAATAATTGAAATCAACAGTCATGAAAATTCACCAAAAATGGCCAAAATTCTACGAACCAGCTTAGTAACTTTAAAGTCATTCTACCTCTACGTTAACACAAACTGAAGAAAGATGCCAGAAAACATTGACTACATCATTTACTACATTATAGTCCTGTACACCGCATACAAGAGGGGGTTTCTACTTCGCAGCATTGGCCCGATATTGACTATGGAAATCAATGCAGAGACTGTACGGTGTACTGGCCCTCTTATTCAGCGCTAGAGTGTGATTAATAGGGCAATAAAGGCGCTATAACGGCAACAACAGGGAAACAGGAAGAGGGGGGGGGGGGGGGGGTAGGGGTTGTCAATAGAGGGGAACGTTTGAAATTATTGAACGTTTGGAAATATTAAACGTTTGATTCAATAGAGAGGAACGTTTGAATCAATTGAACGTTTGATTCAATTGAGGGGAACGTTTGAAACTATTGAACGTTTGATTCAATAGAGAGGAACATTTGGTTCAATAGAGGAACGTTTGAAACTGTTGAACGTTTCATTCAACAAAGGAACGTTAGTATCTATTGGACGTTTGATTTAATAGAGAGTAAATTTTAATTAATTTATGTACATCGATCTTAACAAGTGAATCTAGTTAATATTTTTTATATCCCTGTATACTGTATAGAATAGTGTTGTATAGATGAGAATAATCAGATTCAATTTATATTATAGAATAAAGAGAAGTTTTTTTAAAGGATTTTGGAGTGTTTTTTATAGAAAAGTGTTGTGTAGATGAGAATAATCAATTTATTTTATAAAATAAAAATAAACTTATTCTAAAAGGATTTTGAGGTGTTTAATCTATAAGGTTTAGACGACAGTTGTAATCATTTAAAGATATAAAGACAAATTTACATTGGCATTGATATATAAGAGACAGGAGGGCAATAAAATGCAATCCCTACTGCCAATCACTGTCAATAGCACGCCAATCAGCTGCTAGTTCAGCTGCTAGGTGGTTGGACAGACCCAGCACGGGGTACACTATCCGACAACGTAAAGAGACAATTTTAGGACCAGCCTTGAGGATGTTCCTGGAAGCTCCTCCACTGCATTCTGGGTGTGGATCACTAAACCAATTAAGTCTATCGATTAACTGGAGCACTAGTGTTAAATTAAACAACTTCGAGAAATACTGAAATCAATTACTTGAATTATTAATTATTTTAATTATTTAAAGAAGGTTTGCTTCTTCTGGCAGGGGGCCTTTTAAAAAAAAAAAAAAAAAAAAAAAAAAAAAAAAAAAAAAAAAAAAAAAAAAAAAAAAAAAAAAAAAAAAAAAATTACTTGAAGCAGAGGTTAGTTATGTGTTATTCCGATAGTTACGTAATTTCGTATATTTGTTATAATATAAATATACTGGCAGTTTGACAGAACGTGTTTCCTTTAATCGTTTCAACACTTAATAAAAAAAATTTCAAGAATTAACAATGATGTGGTGTACGAGAATATGTTCCCCTATATACAAATATAAAATATATATCTTTGCCAAGTATGTATATCAAAATGAACACCTGAAATATGTATTCAAGTAAATCAGGTAAATATATTGTAAAATGCAATATTATGCTTGAATACCTTTATATATATATATTTTAAAACAGTTCGTTCACCACATTTTCCAGTGATCTTTACTCGTTCGTTTGACCTCTAGCCGTCTACATTCTATATCAAAAGTTTCCTTGTAAGGCCAAGTCACACTTACAAGTATAATCCACCTATAAATAAGGACCAAGGTCTATAATTAACGTGTTTGGCACTCATTTTCTATGGATAAGAGCTAAAGAAAACGAGATCGGCGCACGATAGGGGGAACTAAAATAGAACAAATGACAAGAAAAGAGAATCGTGAAATAAGTATGAATCATTCTTGCTTCCAAGATGGAATGATTATATCTTATAAATAGAATGAATAGATAATAAAAGGGACTAATTCATGGCATCTTATATAGCATTAAACAATGAGCGAATTAAAATAAGCATAAATATTTGTAAGTTGACATATATTGAATTATATCTTTTCAAGTTTTGATCTTCCTAAATAAAAACTATACGTATCAAACATATAATTGATGTTAATAGAAGGAAATGCAGAGGATGTTTACTGAGAGGGTTAGATATCTTATAAGGTAAGTAACAAGCCATGTTTTGTACCTGTGTGCCCATAGAGAAACTTACCCAACAATATATACCCTTGTCACTCCCACACAGAGAGTGATGTGAAGAGAGTGATGAGAGGAGAGTGATGTCTAGTAACGGCATTATGCCACTCTATTGCCATGAGTAACGGCATTATGCCATGTAGTAATGGTATTATGCCATCTAGTAATGGTATTATGCCATCTAGTAATGGTATTATGTCATCTAGTAAAGGTATTATGCCATCTAGTAATGGTATTATGCCATCTAGTAATGGCACAATGCCATCTAGTAACGGCATTATGCCACTCTATTGCCACTTACTAACGGCATAAGGGAAGTACAAACTATTCGACTACAGCATATAAATAGAAGAGTGCAATAATATGTGGCACCGTGTGACTGGCACTGTGAAATACATTCATAGCAACAAATATATAACTTAAATAACTCATTCTGCACTATAGTATAGCCTAACTAGTTACTAGAAAAATATATTACATATTTCATAGAGAGATTTATTGTAACAATTGTGATAGAGAGTACGTTACCAGCAATGTAACATAAGGTCATGGAAAGATAAAAGGTGAATAAACTTATATAACCAAAGCAGTATATAAAAACATAATATTCAATATATTGTCTAACGATATTAATTAATTACGTGCTTGAATTTCTTCCTCACCTTTTAAGAGTATTTGCTTGAAAGGGTGTAACCCGCTAGAGTAAGACAATGTTACATGTAACCTGTTATACTTAAATAGCATTACATGCAACTTATGCACTGAGATCATGTGGTGTTACATAGGTTACTTTTATTTAGGTTTTAAAGTTACATTTGTAACTTAGAAAATTCACATGCAAAAATTTCATGTTGTGTTACATATGTTACTAATATTTTTAGTTCAATGTTGAAATCAATATATTTATTAGTAAAACATTTATATAAATTCAATTTTTTAAAAAGTGTACAAAATAATATGTAGCTACATAAATAATTATATATTTAACATAAATTATCTGACAAATTAAAGGCACCAGTCTTCTAATACAGGTATGTATTTTAAATGACTAATTAACGTAGCTATATTTACTGCCTTAGCAGATAAAGTCACTTTATAAAATAGATTAATTTAAGATAAGTAAATCATTTACCTTCATAGTAATATTAGCCAACTCTAAGCACTAATCAAGTTTTTATGTTTGATAAAATGTCAAATCGATAAAAATAAATATAGAGTATATACTATATATTGTCTAAATTGATCAGATGTGATAGGAAACGAAAAAATTTACTCGACCATATATGTTTATGGCTCTTATACTCCAAAATCATTGCATCATTTTAACATATATGTACAAATATATTCAGTATATAAACGAATAAAGGTAACTGAACTAAAATTTCAATTGGCGTAAAAAAAGAAGAAATATTACTGTGTTCAAAGCAATGGCAAAATAGTTGATTTCATCAATCAAAATTGATATAAAATTATATCAAATAACTTGATATAAAATTCAATTAACTAAAGTAATGTAAAATAAAATAGGTGAATAATATTTGCAATACATTATGAGCACCTTCAATAACTAGTGATTAAATTAACGACCTATTATTCTGTCGAACCCTTCATACAGGTAATAAAACATTTAAACTAGCAATGCAATTTATTTATATACTTCATACCGTATCAAAACTTCTCGGAATTCCAATTTCACTTTTATTAGGCTTTAAATTTGAAGAATGATTAATTCTACTCATTCCAGAATACAATCTTTTAATAACTACTATAATTCTTCAGAATATACCTAGCATAAGAATACACACTGTAAAGAATAGAATTTTCCGGCGTTTAAATACAGAATAAATCAGCTGACGACAGCAGAATTTCAGCTCTGGAATTAGTCACAGAAATTCCTTCTATTGTGAGAGAAATTCCAAATATAATATTTTACTCTGGATAAGACAGACGGAAGTGAAGGTAATTCAGACCGGGATTTAGATGGCATTCGGTCGAGGGGAGGCCGAAAGAGGGGAGGCCGACAGAGGCAAGGGTAGTTTAACTATAAGAACACATTCAAACCCAAAAACTTAGCTAAGTACCAAGTTATCGGACAGTTCCACATTTTCGATCATATAAGAAAATTGAAATTGACATTTATTCATTTCGTATCCATGATACCTCCAAGTATCATGGATACGAATTAAACTAACGAATGTATCTATTATACATTAAGGTATCATGGATACAAATTAAAATAACTAGTTAATTTTTTTTCTAACATGATCGAAAACAAGGAGCAGTTCGATAACTCGGAACTTACCTATGACCAATATCACAAATGTAGAAATGCGAAAAGCAATTAAACAACATCACCTTTTTGTCACAAAAAGTACATAGTTGTGTTAATTGAATAAGGGTAAATTAGGGTGTTTTGGCATTCCAAAGAGGGTTACCCCCCCATAAAAATTACCCGAAGCACATCGTAAAAGTTCTCCCCTCTCAACTTTATTCAACTAATCCACTTGTAAAAAGTGTCCTAAATTTCACTTGAAGCGGAATGAGTTACAGCGAAAAGTGCGGATTGAAATGGATTCTCATTCTTTGGTATAGGGAGACATGCAGTACTCGGAAAGTGGGTCAATAGGAATTTTCTAAATGGCAGATTGTTTCGATTAAAACATTTATCTGATAGTCAACGCAAAAGCATTATCAATATAACTAAATATTTAATGGCTATTATGGTTTAACAGTAAATGTTTTTATTGTGAAGCAAACCAACAAAATGTGAGGCAACACAATGTTATGCAAACACACGTGAACATTTCCTAACATTTGCTGACGAAATGTTGCCTTTAACTTTTTAAAAGAAAATAGTTAACTATTGTAACTGCAATAGTTAACTATTGTAACTGCACTAGTTAACTATTGTAACTGCACTAGTTAACTATTGTAACTGCACTCTTTTTAACTTTACCTAGCATTGTAACTATTGTAACCACTCTACTTAACTATTGTAACCACTACATTTCATTGTATTGGCACTGTTGCCCAGACTATTTCGCTAGCACTATCATCCCCAGCACTATCATCTCCAGCACGCTACACAGTGACAGCCTAGCATTAGCTTGTTGTGATCAGGTTTGCCCTGTAATATAATGACTGTAAGTATAAGGTGCCGTAATGGCTATAATGCCATACCTGAGATAACTTAGAAGCTATCAGGTGAAATTAGAGTTACTTTTCAATTCAATGTATTGTGACCTTAAAGGACCAGTAAAAGAAAGTTTATATAATTTATTTATATAATACTAAAGAAAGTGTATGTACAGTGTGCCCAGCAAAAATGTACCACTGCCATTGAATATAAGTACTATGCATAATTCTTTTATTAATATATGGTACTAATATATTATGTATATTATCGTTAAATGATTAATATATAAAATATAGATTCAATGACAGTGAATACTTATTAGGGAAGACATACAATTAATATCAGTTAAAGAAGATAAAAGACATCAGTTAAAAATGATAGACAATATAATAAGTAAGCGCCAAACACGTAGACAATTATTAAAATTATTGACAGTGCGGTATTCTCATTATTTTGAATGATAGAATTAAATTATGTATAATTTATATTTAAACAAAATATTCATTGCAGTATTTTCAAGAATTATTAAATCACTACTGAAAGAATTTCCTATTAAATTTAACATTATATATGCAATTATATTAAGTAAGCGTAACTTATTTAAATTTATAGCAATAAATATTCATTTGAAACGAATTAACTGATAATTTAATTAAAAAACAAAAATTTAATAATTATTATTATATATTTATTTCTCATATGACCGAAGATGTGAAACTGACCGATAATTCGTAACTTACCCTATATAGTAACATGATAGTATCAGCAATATAAAAAATAAAGATTATAAGAAGGAATAGTAACTAACTCAAACAATGGTACTATTTACCGTAGACTGAGAGAAATGTAATGGAATTAAATGACATGGCTTGAAATTGTACTTATGTAGTAATGTTAATGGTAATTATAACTATATTGAATTAAAACTTTCTCCTTTACTAGATTGGTTAGAAAAATTGGTGTAGTAAAATATATAAATTTTGTGAATACTGATATATCGTTAGCGTTTAGTATACAATTTAGAACATATTTAAATATTATTATTAATCAAAATAATAAAAAAAACTTAGAACCAACTCCCACATATTTCATTATAAACAATTTATTTGATATTGTCTTAGATAACATTTGAAGGAATATAAATCAACTTAAAATAATATACATTAAATAGCAACCGATGTCAGTCAGCATAGGAAATATTTCTAGTTCTAATGTTAATTTTCTAGTACCATAGAGAGCATGTATATTGTATGTATAATGTATATGTAGCAACTGCTCAACACTTAAATAAACAATGCAGTTACCCTATGCAAATAAATAATAAATAATACAATGCAGACACCATTTTGTATTGATGTTCCTTGCATTTAATCTAATGAATGAATGTGATTCATTACCACCGTGTCGATAATATCCTCTTAATACGTACACAGAGCTGTGTAGAGGCTTGTGTGGATGTATAATGAAGTACAGTAGCCTGTATAAACAATCCTGTATAGTGCATATCATACTGTAACTATACTGTATACTGCATATCACATTTGTGTATAAATTTATGTATCCTGTATAAACAATCCTGTATACTACACACCACACTCTACAGGCCTGTATACTGCACACCACACTCTACAGGCCTGTATACTGCACACCACACTCTACAGGCCTGTATACTACACACCACACTCTACAGGCCTGTATACTACACACCACACTCTACAGGCCTGTATACTGCACACCACACTCTACAGGCCTGTATACTACACACCACACTCTACAGGCCTGTATACTGCACACCACACTCTACAGGCCTGTATACTACACACCACACTCTACAGGCCTGTATACTGCACACCACACTCTACAGGCCTGTATACTACACACCACACTCTACAGGCCTGTATACTGCACACCACACTCTACAGGCCTGTATACTGCACACCACACTCTACAGGCCTGTATACTACACACCACACTCTACAGGCCTGTATACTACACACCACACTCTACAGGCCTGTATACTACACACCACACTCTACAGGCCTGTATACTACACACCACACTCTACAGGACTGTATACTACACACCACACTCTACAGGACTGTATACTACACACCACACTCTACAGGACTGTCTACTACACACCACACTCTACAGGACTGTATACTACACACCACACTCTACAGGACTGTATACTACACACCACACTCTACAGGACTGTATACTACACACCACACTCTACAGGACTGTATACTACACACCACACTCTAAAGGACTGTATGCTACACACCGCACTCTACATGCCTGTATACTACACACCACACTCTACAGGCAGGCCTGTATATTACACACTACACTCTACAGGCATGCCTGTATCACGCCTTATAAAATTATCTCCCTCATTCCGAAGTTTTCTCCCTAATCGTCTCTTTTGCCCCAAACTCTTAGGTACTTAAGTCCATCTCAAGAGATAAAATTACCCCAAATTCGTAGAAAAGGTGAATAAGGTGAGGACTACTGGACTAATGGAGTGATTAGTCATGCGGTGGAGTGACTACTAGTCATCACCAGTCATTAGTCATGAGATTGAATGACCATTAGTCATGACTCATCACCAGTCATAATTATTCATTACATCAAAATGACACTAATATTCACAAATATTTACTAAACGAATTCCGAGTTATCGAACGGTTCCGCTTTTTAGATAATATTTGAAACAATAAAACTAAAGAGTTAGAGTTAAACTGCATGTCTTCTTATATGATCGAAAATGTTGAACTGTTCGACAACTCGAAACTTACCCTAAGATTACAAGGTAACACCCCTTCTAGTGATATCACAACCCCCCCCCCCCCGCCTTTCAGACCGGGGGAAGTTAGTACCCCGTGTTGAAGATTGATGTCATGGTATAACTTTACTTCTTAACTTGCAGCCAAAAAAATATAATGATAAGAACTGGAAACCAGACTGAGGGTTACAAGTGAGAGAGTTACAAGTGAGAGAGTTACAAGTGAGAGAGTTACAAGTGAGAGAGTTACAAGTGAGAGGGATACAAGTGAGAGGGATACAAGTGAGAGGGATACAAGTGAGAGGGTTACAAGTGAGAGGGTTACAAGTGAGAGGGTTACAAGTGAGAGGGTTACAAGTGAGACGGTTACAAGTGAGAGGGTTACAAGTGAGAGGGTTACAAATGAGAGAGTTACAAGTGAGAGAGTTACAAGTGAGAGAGTTACAAGTGAGAGAGTTACAAGTGAGAGGATATTTACCCTTCTATTTCTTGTTGTTGTTTAATAATCAATAACTACAAAGTATTCGCAAATATCACCAACAGTTTATTATTTAATAAGAGTGAAGTCTCATTATTATAAATAAATAAACAATATCTATCTATCTATCTATTTTAAATAGTTAAAAATAAAAGAAAGGAATTAATACAGCAGAGGAAGAATGGAATTAATTAAATATATATTTAAAAGATAAATCGCATTTTCTCGGCATGAATTATTCTATGTTTTTCTTGATATTAATTATTGTGTATGTATATAAAGGCCATTATTGTAAGTTGTACATGAGCGGTCATTGCCCGCCTTATATACTTTCTTAGTTGCCGCGGTTTTGCCCGGCCTTCCCCTTTTAATAATTAAAGAACTAATGATAAGCGGTCTTTGTCCACTTTTATATTCTCATTAAGAGCGGCTTTTGTCCGCCTCTGACACTCTCAATATAAGCGGCTTTTGTCCGCTCTCGATAGGAGCGGTTATTACCCACTTTCCCACTCTCAATAAGAGCTGGTTTTTACCCGCTCTTCCACTCTCAATAAGAGCGGTTTCTATCCGCTCTTCCACTCTCAATAAGAGAGGTTTCTACCCGCTCTTCTACTCTCAATAAGAGAGGTTTTTATCCACTTTTCCATTCTCAATAAGAGCGGTTTCTACCCGCTCTTCCACTCTCAGTAAGAGCGGTTTCTATCCGCTCTTCCACTCTCAAAAAGAGCGGTTTCTACCCGCTCTTCCACACTCAATAAGAGCGGTTTCTACCCGCTCTTCCACTCTCAATAAGAGCGGGTTTTGCCTGCTCTTCCACTCTCAATAAGAGCGGGTTTTGCCCGCTTTTCCACTCTCAATAAGAGCGTTTTCTACCCGCTCTTCCACACTCAATAAAAACGGTTTTGTCCACTCTTCCACTCTCAATAAGAGCGGTTTTGTCCGCTCTTCCACTCTCAATAAGAGCGGGTTTTGCCCGGTCTAAACCCTCTCAATAAGAGCAGTTTTTTCTCGCTGCTGCAGTCTTTATCATGCCCAGTATTTGCCGTAGGTCTTTCCCGGAAACTACCGGCTAATCTGAGCAAACTTTATCATGTTTTTGTTTTACGATATCAGAGATTTTAATCGAACTTGCGAACATTTTCCTTAATTCAAATCGCGATAGAAAAAAAGATGGAACTAAAGTTTATTGGGGTAAGTTCCGAGTTATCGAACGGTTCCACATTTTCGATCATATAAGAAAAAAAGATGCAATAATTATAACTTTTAATACGTTTTTCTTATATGATCGAAGATGTGACACTGTACGATAACTCGTAACTTACCCTAAGCATTTTCACAGTGTTTATTGAAAGTTTAGAGTTATTGTGTTATAGTTATTTAATGGTTCGTACAGAGAAAAATGACGAGCAGGAAACTTTTGTAATTTATCGAAAGGAGAAAATTGAACGGATGTGAAAACAGACGTGATGAAAAGACAACTGTGAGGGAGTGAGAGAAAAAGAGTGAGTGAGTGAATGAGTGAAGATGGGTGAGTGAGTGTCACTGAGTGAGGATGAGTGAGCGAGGATAAGTGAGTGAGTGAAAAAAAAATTATATTTTTTTTACAGAATGAAAAATAAAAAACCTTCAGGTAATGCAAATCTTTTTTGTAATAACATTTTTAAATTTAAAATTAGCTACATACTTTTTTTCTTATCGGATTCAATATATTGATGATATAATTTTAAATGCTATAAACTCTAAATACTCACCAAGAATCAGTTGGGTTAAATCCTGTATTTACATACACACTGTAGCTAATTACCAACACTTTAATGCACACTGTCAGTAAAAGTTTACCATCAAATGATTAAATAAAAAGAAACATCCACCAAATTTAAATCAAAACTTTGAATTAACCACAAATGTGTTTGTTTCTTTAGAATATAGTACGTAGTATTCTCTGTAAGAATTAATTAAATATTAGAAAACACATAAATTGTAAATAAAGAAATAGAAATTAACTAAATAGACAGAAATATATTATTGTAAATCATTACAATGAATTTAATGCAATATAAATAAATGCCATAGTATTCAATTACCACATTTATTTAATTACAAAAAAGTAAATCAAAATGTATGAATGAATAGGAAATGTATGTAACACGGAAATAAACTATTTAAAACAATATTGTGTTAAATGGCAATTAATGAATATACAATGTAATTATAATAATATAAATCACGAATTAATGATAAATAAATATAAAAATTATTGTCACAATAAATGATTAACTATTTAGTTACTAATAATAATACGAAACTAGGGTAAGTTATGAATTATCGGACAGTTCCACATTTTAGGTTATAAAAAATATGTAATAATCATTATCATTTATCTTTTATTTTAATTGGTATCCATGATACCTGTAAGTGTCAACCGTATCATGGATACCAATTCGATTAAACGTTAAATAATAATTACTTAGATTTTTCTAATTTTTCTAATAAATATTGTTTAGTAAAATATAATCGCCAGTGGAGTCTCAATTTCCCATTTAGATTTTTCTAACATGACTGTCCTATACTAACTCAAAACTTACTCTACTATTATTGAATAGTATACTGTGAGAAATAGTACTAATAGTACTAGTACCATTAAATCAAGGCTACTATCATTCCATACGTTATTCACTGTCATGGTCAGTCACTAATAATTAATGAGTTAGGCACTAGCGTAATTACGTATAAAATCGATACAGCATTATTTCCTAGTTAGTAACTTGCGGAGTCTTTTAATTAAGACTGCATGCAAACAGGTTCGTTAATTCATATAGACTTTAATAACCAGCTATATTGAATATATTAAACGTGTTGAAGAACTTGATTGACTTCAGCGGTGAAACTTGCAACTCAGCCGTAAAAAATGTACCACTACTCGACACCTAATACCTAAAGAATATAAATACCAACTGTTAATATACTAATATTGCACATAAATGATAGAAAATTGGACAGGAAATGACAAGGTGGTGATCGGGTACAATCGCAACACGTCATGCTTTCTCAATCCTAACTATTGCTCAAATTCCTAGAATTGTCGGGAGATTTGCACTCACACACGCCTTCTTCCGCGTCTGAATAGAAACTAACTTGAATCGAGGATGGTGGTCTGTGGCATCGAATTCGATGCCACATGTCACAACAATGTACATGAATGAAAAGAGGGGACAGACGGGGAGAGTAAATTTACTACTTACATTTATTGAATTTAATGAATTAGTGTTTTATTAACAGTTAAAATGAGAAAAACTATTAATTGTATTTGGGATATATCTAAAAATAGAACAGCTAATAAAACTTTGATGTTAGCGCACTTATTTTTCGTCTATTTTTATTCATCGACTAATTTTTTATTGTTAATTTTAATCGAAATATTTGCCATTCCATTCAATTTTCATCGACATATTTGTCACCAATTCTCATTTGGCAATCTTACCAATATATCTCTGTCTTCTTTTTAATCTGTTTTATCAGCTATAGCATATAAATTGTCTTGTTGAATTTAATAAATTATGTAAATTCTTAATATACAGTTTTAAAAATTTTAATATACCTACATACTTAAAAATTTTAATATACTTAAAACTTCTAATGTACTGAAAGTTTAAATGTACTGAAAGTTCTAATTTACTTAAAACTCTAATATGTTCTAATTCACGATACACCAGTTAAAATTGGTATTGTGGATACCAATTAAAATAAAAGTTTTATGTATTAAATATAGTAATTTTGAAGAAAAAAAATTATTTGTTTATTTCCATTTAAAATTCACGAAACGCGAAGAATGCATATATTTTGATAAAAGTAGAATTACATTAAAAAGACGATGCAGCGCCTATGGTGAAAATCAATCTTTAATATATATTAATATAGTGATTTTTAAAAAGCTTCTTAATCTAAAATCTAACCTTGGTCCCTTAAAAAATTCAGAGATGGTTTTTAAAGAAGACAAATTGCCTTATATATGATAGTAAAATGATCGACACATATTCTATTTGAAAATGTGTACGTTAAATTTTTTAGATCTTGTTGCGTTAAAATGAGTTTGCACACATTGGCTAAAATAAGTAGCTATTAGAACATCACAATTAAAATGAATAGCTTTTGAACTCAAATTTAAAATTTTAAAATACCTCCATACATTCAATATCATTTTAATACTGTTTACATTTTTTTTGCTTCAAAACTTTAAATTATTGAAAGTTTATACGTAAACAATAATAGATTAAATAAAATAATGGTAGGTTATTTATTATTAGCTACAAATAAGAAACTTTGCTTTTCTAATAAAATGTGTAGATTTTTATAGAATAGCTTTTACTAAATTTACTTTAACCCTTAAATGATATTTGTAACACATATATACAAACCAAATAATTCACTATAATAAAATCATTCTAATAATTTTAGTCCTAAATCTGGTTTGTAACTGTACTGATACAAGCACTGAACACGTTCAAAAGTGTTTGCGCTTTGTTTTTCTGTACACATTTGCGGTAGAGCGCAGTTGCTTCTTGGATTTCATAGGGGGATGTTGCAGGTGCTCTGGCCTCTTTCTTTCTTATTTTCCCAGCTTCTAGATGAATAAGGTATGTCTAAAAAAATGTTGCTAAGTGTAAAATACATTCATAAGTGATGCAGGCTTTCTATAATATAAATTTGATAAATTGTCGTATTATAACATGCTATTTTTCATGCGTAACACATATGTTACAAACATGATTTAGTTGATATTTCATAAATCTGGAATTTTGTTGCATATATGTTACAAACAAATTTTATTCATTATTTTGTCTAATGATTGGATGCTTTTTATCGTATCAACTGCAATATCTTATTATGGCCATATTTCAATTATTTCAGATGAACAACATAACTCTCACGGACGAGCAAATTATTCGTCATCTCTATGAATTTGATTCCGATTTTAGTGACTACAGTGATGATGACAGTGTTGCAGATCCAGACTTTGTTTGTGACAACTCTGACACTGAAAAAAATGCTATTGGTATATCAATTGAAGAAGATATCAGCGAGGTTCAATCGGCAGAAGTAGAGGAAATTATTGTATCAGATGGAACATGCAACGAGCCAGTTGCAAATAAACAAATATATACTCATGTTGCACGTAGACTGCTTCTTTGGAAAAGAAAGAATCTTCTTTTATCAGATGATGAGAAGAAATTTAGAGGTTCAGAAGAACTTTCATCTGCCATCATGGACCTTGAAACTTCTTATCAATTTTTCAAGATTTTTGTAACTGATTCATTCTTAGGGTACATTTTGAATCAGACCATTCTCTATAGTGTAGAGAAAGATCCTAATAAGCCTTTGGAACTGACACTTGATGATCTACGTAAATATTTTGGTATTTGCATAATAATGTCCTATGTCCATGTTCCAAATACTAAGGACTACTGGTCAGCAACATTTGGAAATGAATTAATCAAGAGCACAATGTCCTATCAGAAATTCGAGAACATCCGTCGCTTTCTTCATTTTTCTCCTAATTCAGAGCAGCTTCCAACCAACCATGAAAACCATGATCGGCTTCACAAGATTCGACCAGTTATAGAACACTTCAGACGAGTCTTCAAAAGCATTCCTATGGAAGAATGTCTAAGTATAGATGAACAAATGTGCCCAACTAAAGGTAAAGCACTAATAAAGCAGTACATGCCTGCAAAACCTCACAAATGGGGGATAAAACTATTTGTACTTTGTGGAGCATCTGGTTATGCCTACGATTTTGAAGTGTATACAGGCAAGGAAAATGAACCATCAAGCAGAAAAGACGATGAACCTGATTTGGGAGCTTCTGCAAATGTTGTAGTAAGGTTATCAAGAAACATAGCAAGAAATGTAGCTCACAACCTCTATTTTGACAATTACTATACATCTCTTGATCTGGTAGTTTGGCTCTCTACTCAAGGTATCTACTCCCTTGGAACAATTAGACGGAACAGGATTCCTAATTGCAAAATGCCCACGGAAAAAGACATGAAATCTAAATCTAGAGGAGCTTCAGTTGAAATGATGACAACTCATGCTGGGGTTGATGTATCTTGTGTCGCGTGGCTTGATAATAAGACTGTTCTTCTTTTATCTTCCTTAGCTGGGGTGAATCCTGTAGGTACAACTAGAAGGTTCGATCGTTCCTCAAGAGAATATATTGATGTTGATTGTCCTAGTATTGTCGCTCAGTATAATAAGCATATGGGGGGAGTTGACTTGCTGGACAGTCTGGTAGGACGCCACAGGAACAAAATGAGATCTCGAAAATGGTACATGCGTCTATTTTATCACCTGCTTGATGTTGCAGTCGTCAACTCGTGGCTTCTTTATAGAAGAGTGCATGGGCACAACTGTTGACTTGTAGATCACCGGGCTCACGTTGCAGAGGCTCTCTGCAAAATTGGAAAAGACACCTCTGCCAGACGAGGAAGACCCTCTGGTGAAATAGAAAGACAATTGGATTTGAAAAGAAAAAGAGGCCCAACTGCTCACGTTCCAGTAAAGGATGTTCGGCTTGATAGCGTGGATCACTTTCCAATTCATAAGGAAACAAGGCAGCGATGTAAAATGCCAACATGCTCAGCAATTACAGATGTTCATTGCCGTAAATGTGGAATTGCTTTATGTTTTGCTAGAGCAAGGGATTGCTTTTTCAACTTTCATACTAAATAATTTATATTTTTCAATATAATATGTTTCATGTGATATTACAATTGACGTTTTTGTTTTTATTGTCATGCTTAGTTTCGTTTATTTTTGTTATGATAGGAATACTTTATAATAAATGAAGTTTTCGTGATATAATTTTCTACGGATTTAGTCAATTTTCATAGTCAAAGTCCCAAATAATTGTCTCTATTACCTTTTTTTTCTTTAGTAATGTTAACATGATGTTATAGTGGATAAATATGATTTTATTTATCAATTTCTCTAGAGATAGCTTTGTTTTTGTGTTTGCAATTTTTTGGATATTTTTTTACCACTAATCTGGTTTTGTTACATATATGTTACATTCCCATATATCTTTTATTATCAAATTTTTCGGAAAAATTGAAGATGCATCTGCTTTTGGTATCCCTTGTGAGCAATAACTGACACAGAAAAAAATTTTTAGTCGAAAAAAGAAAAATATATCATTTAAGGGTTAACTAAATTTACTCTATAAAAATTTTAAAAGTTTACCAAAAGTTAATCTATCGCCAATAAAATTCTTAAATATTTAAAACTACGAACCTGTTCTAGAACTTAGTTATTAAAATGAATAATTGGAACTGTTACTATATTTTATGAAAGTTAGTAGATATTATCTTTTTTTATGATTTATTTGTGGTGAGTATATTAATATCAAGCCATTGAGATTAAGTTGTTTAAAAGTTATTCCAGTTGAAAAATATAGCTCTCTACAATAAAACACGGCATTTTCTGCAAAATGGGTACAATTTAAACCATATACAGTCGCTACATTACAAACAAACATCATTAAAATATAAATTCAATAAAATTTGATCCATATTGATCGTCTTCAAACATGAATATAATCGTTAATGTATAAATAAATTTTAGATAGATATAGGTAACTAAAATTTTATTAAAATTGTCCCAGTGGTGAAGTTTTTTCATTAAGATGGTTACATCTATCATGTCAAACGCTATATTTTAATCGAGAAATAAAGCCTTGTTTAATGAAAAATTTCATTTAACATTTTGAAACATAGTTCAAAAATTCTTAAATTGTATGGATCTTACATCTCCTTTCTTAAACTATTATTATTGTTGTCAGAAGAATTTTAGATAATTTGTTAAAGAGAATTTTTTCGAATTTTTTGAAAATACTGTTAATGTAGATATTGGTCTCAGATTGTTTACATCACTTTCTGAACCTATTTTAAAAATAGGAACCACCTTAGTAGCTTCTAAATAAATATTAAATAGGTATAAATTTCTGCAACAATAGCACTGTTAAAAATATTTCACGAGAGTTCACTAAAACAACTTTAAATTTTGACTAAAATAGAGCATGGATTTCCTTCTTATGACTAATTTTACTCTTAAAAGATAAAATGGCGCAAATTTTAGGTGATCGAATTTCATTTAAAAGATAATAAGTGAAATTTTTTGGATAATAGTGGTATAAATATATCTTATATCTAACATTTATATAATTTAGATACTTACAGTTAGATTTCTAATTCAAATGTACTTCATTTGTTACCAATAGATTTCGAAATGACTTTTTTAGGAGAATTATATTATAGAAATATTATATAGGATGAAGAACTGAACAAATTTTCCCAAGCTTACAGAAATCTTCGTGATTAATGTTAGGATATTGTAGCAATGTTAGCATACTTTTAATAGGAGAAAATTAGAATCGTACTATAAGCATGGATAGGATAACACTTTAAATAGAGCATACGAAGTTCCTTAGTAAATAGTGCCTATATAGTTGATAAGATTGTCAAAATTTAAAATTGAAATGTTAAAAAAAAAATTATTAATTAGGATATGTATCATGATTACGAGTAGGTAGATTATAAGTCGCTTGTTTCTCAATAAATGTTACCCCTTGAAGACGGAAATCACGAAGATTTCTGAAAGCTTAAGAAAATTCAAACTACTTCTTGTTGAGTTCTTCATCCTACATAATGCAGCAACCATGGGAGTCCTCTATTTTCTTCAATCAGAAATATTATAGAAACATATATTATAGAAAGAATTTAAAAAATGCTAACATAGTTTAACATAAACAAAAGTCTATAAATTATAGAGAGAAATTTAAAAACTCACAAATACAGTTTGGGATAAATTTGAAAATTCTTTTAAGACCCTCCCGATCGAGGCTGAAAATAGCGCAAGTGCCAAAAATGGTCAGCTGGTAAAGCAATAATTTTACAGATTCAAAATCGGAAAACGTTCTTATTTTTTTCTCTAATTATGAATTTTCAAACTAATTATAAGAAGCAATTACTCTATTAAAATGGTGTAAATTTCTGTCAGAAATATCTATTTTTTAGTAGGTTTTTCACGCGGGAGGATCTTAAATTTATATATTATTTATTTATTTTAGAACAGTTGCATAAGTAATATCTCCAATATAATATATTTACATGACATTAAAATTAATTGAAAATACTATGAATATACATTTGATTTGTAAAAATGTTTGATAAATCTCAAACTTAATAACATAGCTTATCTGTTCTGTGATTGGTCGAAAATGAGTTTGTTATCTCTTATCTGATTGGTTGAAAGAGCTTTATAGATAAGAATGAGGAGTGACTTTGGAGACGAATATGTTTAGGCTTATGTAATTGTAAGCCTATGTGACTGTAAGCCTATTTAACTGTAAGCCTATGAGTCAGTAAATCTAGATAATACACTCTAGTGAATTAAAATTTATATTTAGATTGAATAAATGAATAATAAAAAGGCTATCATGTTATTTATTGAGGACTGATTTATAGCATTTAAATTATTAAAATATATATTTGAATAAAATCATTAAAGTATAGAATTAAATTCATTCATTAAATAGACATAAATTAATTCAATAAAATAAACTAAAATTATTAAAATAGAATTCAAGTACTTCTCAGAAATATATAATCTTAAATAGATGTTTAAATATATCTTTATTTTTAATCTCTTTTTATTAGGAGAGTTCCAAGTTATCGGACAGTTCCACATTTTCGACCATAGAAGAAAAAATATTAATTAATATTATTGTTAATTAACTTTTATTTAAAGTAGGTATACCTGTCCTACAGGCATCTTAACTGTTAAACACATATAGAAATAAATTAAAAATAATAATGTAAAATATGTTGAATATTTATGATTACTAATGGCACCTCCGAAGAGCGGTTAGGCCTAAAGAAATAGGCCTGGAGACTACTTAATAGCTTCAACAAAGGCATTCTTTGTGACTTAACTTAAAGGCCTAGTCATGACTTAACTTAAAGGCCTAGTCATGACTTAACTTAAAGAACAAGTCACGGAGTAAATCCTTGGGTGATGGTGAAAAGAACGTAAAAAATACTAATGAGAGAGATGGAGAGAAGAGAGATGGAGAGAAAGGGAGAGTGTAGAGATGGAAAGGGACAGGAGAGAGATGGAGAGAAGGAAATGGAGAGGAGAGATGGAAAGGGATAAGATAGAGATGGGAAAGACTATAGAGTTATTTATTAATTAATGCTATTCTGTTTTTTTCAGTCATTTTCTACTGCAAATAAAGTGGAAGTAAAAACATTAAAATTAACTACGCAGTCATTGCATTAAATTAATTACTTAAAAAGATAAAACAATAGATACAATAAAACAATAATGAACAGCTTCAATTGTATTGTTTTTCTTGTGGTTATTATTGTTATGAAATTACGCACCAGAAATTAGAAAATTTAGTTCTAAATAATTCTCATATAATAAATAGAAATTTGCTAACCTAATTATATGTACCATAAGAATATTATGATAAATTTAATTTATTAATCAATGATTTGAAACGGTTTCATTCATTAAAATAAAATTAAACCAATTCATTAAAATAAATTAAAATTTATCCACTCTATTTTTTAAAGACATTATTTTTCCGTTAAAAACAAGAAGAATAAAATAAAATTGTATTTATTTAGTAAAATAGAATTAAATTACTATAATATAATACCACTAATGGTTAGTACCATAATAATACCTGTTCAATGCGATAATTCAACTCCCCATTATTGTTTCAAGTTATATTCTAATTTACATAGGGAAATATTTTCTCTCATTTGATCACTTTTTCACATCAAAAATAAATTTTCCTTTGAGGGTAAAATTTTTTTGTGTAAATTTTTTTTGTGATGAGCTGAATACTGAATTTGTTAATAGAAATAGAGACTAGAATATAGACTGTGTATATAGGAATGAACTGCTAAACCGTGTGGTGGTGATTGTTAGCCTGCAATTGTTAGATTGTTATTGTTTGCTCATAATTGTTAGTGGAATTGAATTGTTCTCTGAAAGGATTGGAGGGAGCAGCTGTGGGAGTGAAATAAAAGGGAATGGGAAAGAGAGAGGGGAAAGGGAGAAAGGAAAGGGAGAGGGAAAGGGAGAGGGGAAAGGGAGAGGGAAGGGGAGAGGGGAAAGGGAGAGGGAAAGGGAGAGGGAAAGGGAGAGGGGAAAGGGAGAGGAGAAAGGGAGAGGAGAAAGGGAGAGGAAGGGGGAAAGGGAGAGGGGAAAGGGAGAGGAGAAAGAGATAAGAGAAAGAGAGAGGGGAAAGGGAGAGGGGAAAGGGAGAGGGAAGGGGAGAGGGGAAAGGGAGAGGGAAAGGGAGAGGGAAAGGGAGAGGGAAAGGGAGAGGGGAAAGGGAGAGGGGAAAGGGAGAGGGAAAGGGAGAGGGGAAAGGGAAAAGGCAGAGGACCTGAACGGGAGAGTGGAAAAGGAAAAGAGAGAGGGGAAAGGGAGAGGAAAATGGAGAGAGGGGAGAGATGAGAATGGAAAGAATTCAATAACAATATGGATTAAATATTTATTTATAAGTATTACGGCATATAATCGAAAAAAAAATCGAAATAATGATTCGATTAAAATAAATGCGCATATCGCATGATTTTCTTCACACTTTATTATTTTCTCTATCTGATTTTTCTATTCTGAACATATTTTGGCCTGAAGAAATATAAAAGTAAAATAAAGAATTTTTCCTGTGATTTGTTTTGAATTCCATTCTATAGGCTTTTTAGCAAGTTCCGAAAAAGCTTCTCAGGTAAAAATCTCCAAATTTAATATTATTATCCATGAGAAAATAATACCCGATCTCTGCAGTTCTATAGGGAAATTCGCCGCCAGACAACTCGCCGCTAGGACAACTCGGCGCGTAATATAGAATTTACCGGCATACTCATATTTATTATTTTGTATATAAAAATAACATAAAAATGGGATGATCATTATCAGGTTTTTTCTTCACACATGAAAAATCAGCTAATTAAATTACGTTGCAGTGCTATAAATGCCTTATGTTTTTTCCTATATTAGTTAATTATTAGTGAGGAACTTTACTGGGTGAAATAATGAAGGCTTTTGTCATTGAATAAAAAATCTATATATAATTTATACTTGTGTGTAGTACATACTGAACAAACATAATGCCGTTAATTTAAGCATTAGGTATATTAATAATACTTTTATTTTATTAATCACAGCATAACACATATTAATACCATTATTTTAAAATAAAAAAACGGTGTTAAGTGTACATTTTCAAAATTATTAAAAGTTCTGAAAATTCTCACTGCTGTAATTTTTCACAATTTCTTCAATCTTTCCATCATTTCTTTTATAGATAATATGGTTAGTTATGCTCTTGTGATTGAAATAGGTTAATTTATAGGTATATATATCCTCCACACTCAGCTTTATTGAAAGGATGGGGAATTTTATGTAGTTCTGTTTGGTTTGCATTCAGAAAATAATTAATTTCTGTAACTAGCATTAGTATAATAACTTTTCATGAAATTCCTTAACAAAATATCTCTCTAAAAGAAGTTTTCAAAATATTAATAAAAGTTATTGAAAAATTATAAAACTGAAATGAAATTTGTTTCCAAGTTTACGAGTTAAAATAATAATGAATTTATTATTTCAATAAATTTATTTCAATGATATTTTAATGATTTTTAGTGAGGGGTCAAACATAGTATTCCAAACTTTAAAAAATTCTGAAAAATAATATATAATGATTTTAATATTTTCAACATTACATATTTCATGATACAATTTTGAGAATTTAACAGAAAAAATAAGAATGGGAAGCAAAATAGAAAAGGTTGTGACTTCTTGGAGACCATTTGAGGAAGTAGTAAAAACTTTGCATTCGAATTACATGCCTCAGTCGTAGATCTGAAATGACGGAACTTAAATTGATTGGAAGACGTCAGTGATGAGAGAAGTTCAAGTTGGCTCTAAGATACGAAAAAGTCACACAGCGATATTTCTCTTCACAAAAACAAACTAAAAAACACTGCACTTGGTGTTCAAATATCCAAACGATATTTGTTCTTAATAAACAGTAATTTTATCAGATTTAGTTTTGATAATTTGAATATAGGAAGCAGGTCTTCTAAGACATCTTTTTATAATAAATTAATATTCAAAAGTAATTACATCCGATGTTTCTTAATTAAACTTCAGTTCATTCCTTTAAACAATTAAACCAGAAAATCCAATTCCAGTTGGAATGAAGGCTCAGTGAGGTTGTGGAATACGTTTCGGAAACAATAAATACATGTGGAAGTCTTGAATTGCAGACCTAAAATGAAAGTTAATTTAGAGAATCGTTGCCCACAGTATCTAACAAATTGCTGGAATAGCTGGGTAAAGAAATAACTAACACTTCATTTCAATACGATAAACATGGTGATCTTCATTATTGAAATTTAACTTTAATTAAATAGATTCTACTATTTTGTCGATTGAAATATACAGTGTATTTTTGTGTGCTGCATTTAACTCAGTGTATATTACAACCCATTAATTGTGTATTGTATGTATATCCTGATCCATTCATACGTATTGTATATTAGGTACACGCATCTAAGACACATTTTGAAATTGTTCAGGTAAAGCATCGAAAGTTTGAAGATAGATTTTTAGATGTTTACTGAGATATAACGGACCATATTAAATAAATAGAAAGTATACTAATTACAATATTGGAACATTCGAAAATACTACATGGACGTGACATCGATTAAAACGAGTGACGTCACACTAGTAATTTCCAAATAAAAATTGTGTTATTATTGAGTTAAATGAGCATTTTCATGGAAATTAACTTAAATAAAATGTTGTTCTTGTCACGTTTTACACTCTATTCACATATAATTTTCAACTTAATAGCCTTCAAAATCTCCATTAGAGTAAAGGAGACTGAAGGATTTAAAACACATTTGCATTTATCTGATTAAATAAGAATTTTTATTGAAAATTTCATTCGTCAAAAAGTGCTTAAAATAACATTTTACAATATGCAATCAGGTTTATATGTTAGATAATGGTCATTAGAGTGCTTCATTGTAAATACAATAGGTTACTAGGTACCAACTTACATTTTACAAGTTTGCAAATAAGCCAACTTATAAGTGCCAGCCTGGTATTAAATATAAAAAGTTATCTAGGTACTTGAAGCTAACGAAACATACTGTTTATTGACTTATTCTATCTATTTACTTACCGCAACTAAATAATTCTCATTTTGACATTACTTCGTCTGATTTTGTGTGACGTCATTTGTTTACATAGTTTTCTATCTATTTACTATCTATTTACTATGTAACGGACGATTAAGATTCTTTTACCTCTCTTTGCAAAAGATACTCATTGAATAATGAAAATATTCACAGTTTTACTTTCATGAACAAATTTATTTTCAAGATTTGTGATATGGCTCTTCCTATGCATAACGCGTCCTATATGTATTGACAGTATTGTACTATGCTCTATATTTTCTGTGTAATTACATTGAATTCTTTCCTAGGGAACAACTCTGATATTGTATCTAAAAGTTCATTTGTTTCAATTAATACATAGTTATCTCTCGTATCCAGTAATTTATAAATTTATTCGTGTATCCGGATTATTATTCAGTTTGTACTTTTTCATTAATTCTTCCCATACGTATAAATGCTCCAAAATTGTGAATTTTCAAAACACATGTCTAATTATTGGCGTTTTAATCTAATTGTAACTTATCATTCATTTGGTACATTGGTGTACCAATTCGCGGGGACCGTGTTTAGAAATATCGGATGTCATTACTTTTGAATATCAATTTACTACAACAGGACTTGGTTCCTATATCCCAATAATCAAATATACTTTGATATAACTGAACAAATATAGTTTGGATATTTGCAAGTGCAGTGTATTTTTAGTTTGTTTTTGTGAAGAGAAATATCGCAGTGTTTTTTTTTTCGTATCTTTGAGTCAACTTGAACTTCTCTCATCACTGACGTCTTCCAATCAATTTAAGTTACGTCATTTCAGATCTACGACTGAGGCATGTAATTCGAATGCAAAGTTTTTACTACTTCCTCAAATGGAAATCTCATAGTGTATTAAAAACAAGATTTTTTTATATTTCTCACCAATTACCTGTATGGTACACTTGATGAAAGTAATTGGACAACAGGTGCAATTCTTCATCAATCACAACTGTTTGCAACAGATAACAGATGTGTGAAAAATAGAAAAAAGGTTACAGGTGATACGAAATCAGGCAACAGTTTGGTGAGAGTTGCCAGATGTTTCGTCGACAGCATTTTATCGACAAATTTTTGTAAAGGGGATATTAACATACTCTAATATACGTGTATCAAGGGAATACGCCACTCCCCCTCCCCTCTGCTATGTCATTAAACAATCATGAAGTAGGCAGTACAACAAACTAGCGGATACAATAAACTACATAACGGTCATTTATGTTCAGTGCGTTAATATTCCTTTTACGAAAATTCGTCGACGAAACATCTTGTAGACGTAACGTGCTGTCGACGAAAATTCTTCCGACGAAATGTATCTCGATGAAATGCCTTTGGACGAAATGTCTGCAGATCAAGTGAGACGATCTAAATCAGGCTGAAAAAAAAATTTAAGTTCCAGTACAGGCTAGAACATAGTTTCACGAAAAAAATGTATAACTTGAATCAGGAACCACAATAATATAATATTCTATATTTTTGTATTTGCTCTTTAGTGGGAATGTTAATATTAAAAGTTAACAAACGTTAACCCGACTGATCTAGAAAAGTAAAATCTAAAGATAACACACACAGTGTGAGCCAGAGTGTCAGTTTATTACCTTCACAAAATTGTGGTAGGTTTATGATTACAATTAATCTATTTCAATTTAGTTATTCCATAACTCAAAAAGTATTCAACCAAATTTCCTTAGATTTAGTGGGACTTTTGGTCATTATTCAGGAACCATTTGAATAGACTTCAGGAGTGATCGGGTCAAAGGTCAAGGTCATTTATAACTCCAAAAGTATTCAACCAAATTGACTGAAATTTGGTGGGACGATTGTTTGAAGATCAAGGTCACGAAAAGATCAAAATCGATTGAAGCGACGGCAAAGGTATGCGCTCTACGAGTATCTTTTTAGCTCTATTATACGTATTCATGAAGTATACTTTACTAGTTCACTAATTTTGCTAACTTTATATACCTATGGCAGGGTTAAAAGTTTAATTGTTGTCATTGCAATAGGTACTTTGGATTAATTCCGAGAAGTTTAACAGATAAGACTAATGGGAATTATGCGAGTGTTTTAATTAGTTTTAGATTAAATTGCGTGACCGGAATAGAAGAGGCTTATTAGGTTATAGGATATATGGTAAGGGACGAATTATCGGACGGATCCACATTTTCGGTATTATTAGAAAAAATGTATATTTACTCTCATTTAACTGGTTATTTTAATTATACCGTATTTTCTTATATTCTCGTGGAAAACGTAGGAGGAGCTTAGCAAAAAGTCTGGTGGAAAGACTTAAAATCCCTATGTGTGTACGGCCCTTAATTAGGGTATAGTATAAGTATACTGTATTATAGTTTATATATACTACCAAGTATTTTAATTAACTGCACCCCTTATACCACAATGTCTGTACCTATTAATCATTGTGAACGCTAGTATTAATCACAACTTTTAATTACTTAAGCGAATAGCTTTAAATGTTGACATGAATGTGAAGATAAAACTATGCAATAGCACGCATAATATTAATACATTATACATCTTATAGTTTGAAATGATTAAAACTTCCCTTATTTCCTTATAAAAATTTAAAACAGGAAAATTGGACATTCGTCTGTACGAATTAATTTTCACTGAAATCATAGCCTTAATTATTTAGCTGTATTGATCTGTATGATATATTCAATATTATTTATTCTATACAGGGTGTGTCATTTCAGTTCCGACAGAATTTAACAGTTTGCGTGAAATCCCCAAACAAAAACTTTTTCAGGAATAACAAAATGTCCAAAAAATACTTCGTTATCGAGAAATTGATACCCTGATTCTAGTGTATTTTTTAACATGTAATAAACTAGTAACATTATAATATAAGTACTTAGACCTGTTCTGTTTAATTTTCCACTAATAACTATATGTTATAGGAACGTAAGTACTTGTGAATATGTACAGGTTTCAAAGTCACTATCTTGAAATCTAAGCAGTTTTTATAATTTAGGTCTTCGTAAAGCTATGTTTTTTATGTGAAATTCATTATATATATCAAAAATAACCATATAATCGGGGTACCATTATCTCAATCACGAAGAATTTTAGGACATTTTGTTATTACTGAAAAAGTGTTTAATTTAGGTTTTTATTCAAACAATCGAATTTTGTCTGATCTTAAATGAAAGAAAATGTATAGTTAACCATATATACAGTTTATAGTTAACCACATATACAGTTTATAGTTAACCATATATACAGTTTATAGTTAACCACATATACAGTTTATAGTTAACCACATATACAGTTTATAGTTAACCACAGATACAGTTTATAGTGTAATACAGATATATAGAGTTTATTCAATGCATTTGCTATACAGTCACTATATATACATTATACAGTGTTATCCGTATCAGCAGTTATATTTGCTTCATTATATTTAAAATCAATACCGTGGAACTAATTCATCTTTGTGCTCTATTTAATTATTTTAATGTAAGATTTTATTGACGCTATTTATTATTTAATTATGAGCTGTACAGAAAAATATTACTAAAATGTGTAAATTAATGATAGGATTACCGTAATTTGAACCCTTTTTTTGGGTCAAAAAGACAGCAAACAATATTTATACATAATAAAATTCGAGTACTAGTAGTGACTTTAATACTTCACTCGATGTACTAGCGGTGACTTTAATACTTCACACGATGTACTAGCAGTGACTTTATTACTTCACACGATGTACTAGCAGTGACTTTATTACTTCACACGATGTACTAGCAGTGACTTTATTACTTCACACGATGTACTAGCAGTGACTTTATTACTTCACACGATGTACTAGCAGTGACTTTATTACTTCACACGATGTACTAGCAGTGACTTTATTACTTCACTCGATGTACTAGCGGTGATTTTATTACTTCACTCGATGTACTAGCAGTGACTTTATTACTTCACACGATGTACTAGCAGTGACTTTATTACTTCACACGATGTACTAGCAGTGACTTTAATACTTCACACGATGTACTAGCAGTTACTTTATTACTTCACTCGATGTACTAGCAGTTACTTTATTACATCACTCGATGTACTAGCAGTGACTTTATTACTTCACTCGATGTACTAGCAGTGACTTCATTACTTCACACGATGTACTAGCAGTGACTATATTACTTCACTCGATGTACTAGCAGTGACTTTATTACATCACACGATGTACTAGCAGTGACTATATTACTTCACACGATGTACTAGCAGTGACTTTATTACTTCACTCGATGTACTAGCAGTGACTTTATTACTTCACTCGATGTACTAGCAGTGACTTTATTACTTCACTCGATGTACTAGCAGTGACTTTATTACTTCACTCGATGTACTAGCAGTGACTTTATTACTTCACACGACGATGTACTAGCAGTGACTTCATTACTTCACACGATGTACTAGCAGTGACTTAAATACCTTCACACTTCACAATATAATGGAGACATCATATCTAGAAGGAATGACTTGCACTTTTTTAAGTAGGAGCGCAAAAATACAAATTAGATGGAAAGGATTAGAGCGAAAGATTATTATCCATCACCTGTAGAGAGAGAGGTGATTGGATACACTAGGGATACACTATGGATACACCTATGGAGAGACTAGGTTGAATTTACTGTATTGTATTTGTTGAAAGTGATAATATATGTTTAATATTTTTTTCGTCGAATTTAATCATTTTGAAAAAAATTATGTAACCAATAAACTTTTCATCTGATACTATAGAGTTTATCAAGAATTAAAACAAACTGTGAGAAGTAAACAATTGTTGTAAATCATATAGTTACTACCATAGTAAATAGATAATATGGTTACTACTGTATGTATAGTAGGTATAACGTCAATAATTTAACACTACGCCTAAGAGCTCACAAGGAAGACTTAGGGTTAACTTTGGTAGAAGATGACTTACCAAAGGTTATTATCCGGATAAGAGAAAAGTGTTAGGAGGTGATTTTAAAAGGTGATTCAAAGGACAGTCTGCCTGAATGGAAAGGCAAGTAAAAATAAAGCCTAATTGCTCGTGAAAGTCTGTATAGACTTTATTCTTAAGTCTCAAAAGACTCGCAAACAAATTAGCTAAGAAATTATAATGCTTCCAGTGTGACTTTTACAGTTCAAAAGAAGTTGTATCTCCATCTTTCAGTAGGAAAAAGAGTGTTAGGTTTAATTCTTCACGCAGAAATAGAATTGTATTTACTTTTTACAGGAATTGAAAAGATTTCATCAAAGGCTCTGAAAAGCTTCCCATTGATTGAAATAAAAAACGGAAGAATTCAATCGTGAATATTTTGTGTTCACTACCTTCGAATAAAGGATTTCACAGGTAGAAAATATGATGTCAAATAAAATAAATAGATAAAGGGAATTATTATGGTGGGGCCATAGAAGATTAAGAGGGAGGGGGAGACTCAACTTTATTTTCCATGGCTTCAGAATTTTTCTCTCTGGGACATTCGGTAATTAAATTAATTATTCATATATTTATAAATGAATAATTCTACAAAAACGCTAGATCGATGAATGCAATAAAAAAATTAACCGCAATGGTAAGGGATCATACCCAAAAATATTATAGTGGGAACAAAGAAGATCACGAGGGGATCCGACATGATATTCTATGGCCCCGTAATATTTATTACTCTGCATGGTTATATAGTTTTGTAGGTTTATCTTATGAGGTTCCAGATACATTAAAATATAAAATTGAAATTATGAATTCTAAAATGTGTCATGAAGTGTGCAGTACAACAAACTAGCGGATACAACAAACAATATAAGGATCATTTAATTATGCTGAGAGCTGTTGCCTGAGTATTTTTCATAGAAATTTCCAGCTACCACCTTTTCATATTATCTTTTTTAGTTGATATTGATTGTTATGTTTAATTGATTGTTATGATTAAATAATTGTTATGTTTAATTGAATGTTATGATCAACTTAATGTTATGTTTAATTGATTGTTATGGTTAATTGATTGTTATGCTTATAACTGATTGATATGTTTATTTGATTTTGAAAAAAAAATGAACGATTATCCATTGGTCTTAATTATTATACTCAAAAAATTTTCACTTCATTAATTTTATTTCAGTAAAAAATAATCTCATTAAGTATTATTATGTTCATTGAAGCTCATAATATTTTTTATAACATATAAATTATCATTTCTATTTTGTAAAACAAATTTTATTAGAACAGCATAATTCAAATAATCAGACTCCTTCATGCAGATTTCAAAATACTACACTCAAGCACTGACAATATACCTTCAAACATTTACAAAATTATGAAACTAAACCTATGTTTTCATTCCTTCAAAGCTGTCTAATGATACCAGCCAATTACTGCAACATTTTCACCTTCTTTTTGCAGACTACAAAGTACCTCTGAGAGACACATCACAAGAACAGATCAAAGGGACGAGCTTGTTAGTTGCGATACATTCTTTGGTACCACACGCAAAGATTTCTCCTAATTAGCAACTCAGAGAGCCGAATGGACGCAATTTGCAAAAAAGAAAGTGTCATCTTCATCAAAAGTCCAATCAGAATATTCCATTTGACGTGAGGAGAATCAAAGAGTATAAAATTAGAAATGTTGTTCTTGGTCCACAAGTTGCTCTCATTATTAGCTAAGTAGAATTTGTTTTGCAAAAATTAAATCATTTGGAATATATGTTTACTTATCAAAAAATATATTCCATATATATAGTATCGAAGAAAGACCAGATATTAGTTATCACTACAACTAATATTTAATGTTTTATTTTTAAATTTGTCGAAAAATGAAACCAATAGAGAATTGGCAGAAGGAAACGATGTGCGACTGAAATTTTAAAATATTTAATGAATTGCATCAATTTTTAGAGAATTAGATATTTTTCTATTACGCTGCTTCATATCTATTATTCACTAATTCAAGTTCATTCAGTTGTTGAAGTCACAGTTCCTATAGTGAAGTCATACACAGAAACAGTGCCCGAAAAGTAACTATTAATTAAATAAGGGATTCAATTTATTACTAAACTTGGATCCTGATTTATTATTTGATTTTATTTATTTTTAGAAAAATTCTTATTATGTAAACAATGTTCATTTTTGTATATTATTATTCAATGAAGATTATTATTATTATTATTAACATGTATTACAAAAATAATTGTATACATTTTATACGTTTTAAATGACATTGTTCAATTTGATCTATTATTCGGATGACTTGATAAACAGAGAATTTTGTATCCAAATGACTTGGCATCCAAATGACTTGTGTCCAGAAGACTTGGTATCCAAAAGATTTTGTATCCAAAGGACTTGGTATCCAAAGGACTTGGTATCCAAAGGACTTGGTATCCAAAGGACTTGGTATCCAAAGGACTTGGTATCCTAAGGACTTGGTATCCAAAGGACTTGGTATCCAAAGGACTTGGTATCCAAAGGACTTGGTATCCAAAGGACTTGGTATCCAAAGGACTTGGTATCCAAAGGACTTGGTATCCAAAGGACTTGGTATCCAAAGGACTTGGTATCCAAAGGACTTTGTATCCAAAGGACTTGGTATCCAAAGGACTTGGTATCCAAAGGACTTGGTATCCAAAGGACTTGGTAACCAGATGACTTGGTATCCAAATGACTTGGTATCCAAATGACTTGGTATCCAAAGGACTTGGTATCCAAAGGACTTGGTATCCAAATGACTTGGTAACCAGATGACTTGGTATCCAAATGACTTGGCATCCAAAGGACTTGGTATCCAAAGGACTTTGTATCCAAAGGACTTTGTATCCAAAGGACTTTGTATCCAAAGGACTTGGTATCCAAAGGACTTTGTATCCAAAGGACTTGGTATCCAAAGGACTTGGTATCCAAAGGACTTGGTAACCAGATGACTTGGTATCCAAATGACTTGGTATCCAAATGACTTGGTATCCAAAGGACTTGGTATCCAAAGGACTTGGTATCCAAATGACTTGGTAACCAGATGACTTGGTATCCAAATGACTTGGTATCCAAAGGACTTGGTATCCAAAGGACTTGGTATCCAAAGGACTTGGTATCCAAAGGACAATTGGTATCCAAAGGGCTTGGTATCCAAAGGACTTGGTATCCAAAGGACTTGGTATCCAAAGGACTTTGTATCCAATTAGGACTTTGTATCCAAAGGACTTTGTATCCAAAGGACTTGGTATCCAAAGGACTTGGTATCCAAAGGACTTGGTATCCAAATGACTTGGTATCCAAAGGACTTGGTATCCAAAGGACTTGGTATCCAAAGGACTTGGTATCCAAATGACTTGGTAACCAGATGACTTGGTATCCAAATGACTTGGCATCCAAAGGACTTGGTATCCAAAGGACAATTGGTATCCAAAGGACTTGGTATCCAAAGGACTTTGTATCCAAAGGACTTTGTATCCAAAGGACTTTGTATCCAAAGGACTTTGTATCCAAAGGACTTTGTATCCAAAGGACTTGGTATCCAAAGGACAATTGGTATCCAAAGGACTTGGTATCCAAAGGACTTGGTATCCAAAGGACTTTGTATCCAAAGGACTTTGTATCCAAAGGACAATTGGTATCCAAAGGACTTGGTATCCAAAGGACTTGGTATCCAAAGGACTTTGTATCCAAAGGACTTTGTATCCAAAGGACTTTGTATCCAAAGGACTTTGTATCCAAAGGACTTGGTATCCAAAGGACTTGGTATCCAAAGGACTTGGTATCCAAATGACTTGGTAACCAGATGACTTGGTTAATCAAATGAAATTGACTCGAATACAACAGAAGGAAAATTGCTTCATGAACTAAGACACATACACCACCAGTCGGTGATAGATCATGGATGCAGAAAAGCTACTCCGCGAATGCTGTCTTATGCACTTTTTCAAAGCATATTTAATTGTTTATTCAATATTTTATCAATTAATATAATTGGATGAAATGTCAGTTATAGCCTATAGGTTTAGATACTTTATTTGATTTCAATTACTGAGCTATAAGAAACATTGCTTTCTTTTCATAATTTAAGTATTTACCTAGAGATCAATATGTGTTAATTCAATCATGTGTCACGTTATTATTGTTCATTCTGCACTGGGCCCCGCAGTTAATATCATTGGTAGCCTATTGCTAATATAATGGTACATAGTTAATAGGATAATGAAAATATTTATTGGTAAAACGAATAAAGAAGTAAAATCAAGCTAATTCATATATACTGACTGTATTGTAGTATATAAAATACTTTCTGGTAAAGGTTAAAGAAACTATTAATAAAGCATAATTACAAGAGGTTTTATTTTAAATAAAAGAATGTAAAAATGAGCTATTTCAGCCATCATAAAAATAATCATATATATTATAATTTAAGAGAGATCATAGAATGATAGTAATTTTCATTTAAATAAATAAAGGTCTATTTTTGGAATTAATATGAGCAATAATAGAGTTATATCAAAGATATTATACTACAGTAAGATACACCACTCTCCCAAATTTCTGTTTTAAATGTGCATTATGGCGCCACATGGATTTGAAAGTGAGAATTAGGGAAACAACAGCATTTGGTGTTGATTAAAACAGTGAAAGCTGCAGTTTTCAACTGAAACTAAATTTTAATAGTAAAAAAATAATAGTAGAGTTCAGAATAACTTTTTCACTGACTTCTGCCTGAACACTAAAACTTATAACGTTATAATCAACATTCAATATTGTTGTTGCTTTAATTTCCACTTCCGAATCCAGATGGTGCTTTTTAAAACAGAAATTTCTGAGAGTAGTGTATCTTACTGTTGTAGTATAATATCTTTGGTTATATCTCTGTAGAAAGGGTAGCGACGTCCCGAAGCAAGTTTTCTGCTACTATATACCTAGTCTTCGTGGCTGTGCGATATCTTTTTATACTCAGAACAAATTAATAGACTACATGTCATGAACGACAATAATTCTACATTCAAAGAAAAACAATTCGCAAGAGTTCTATAGTCATAAATGATTAAGAATAAAATTGACAATTACAATATTTTTGAAAGGTTGGGCTTAGCAAGTGACCGGTAGAGGGCATTGCTGCGACGGAATGGATTAACGTCTCAGCTGTCCACATGCTTAATGAAAACATTGAGAAGAGAGAGAGCCATATGAACTATGAAGAGCAGGATATGGTAATAGGCATATTGCAGTATGTGAGGAGGAAATTGCAAGGAGACAATGCATTAATCGGTAACAAGAATTCTGAATGGCATGAGGAGAGACGGAGTAGAAAAGTGGAAGAGAACTACGAGAGAGGAGAGAGGGACTGGATAGGGTTCCGGGCAAGAATCAACTACTTGTGGCTGGGAGAGGGGAGAAGGATGAGGAGAGATGCATGATATTGATATGTGGAGATAGAGGACTAGAAGACCTGTTGCAGTATGTGTTAGATTGTGGAGAGCTGGAGGAGGAGAGGGCTTTGGAGTTACACAGAACGATAGTGGAGGAAAAACAGACGTTTGTTGGAGAGTTTTGTTCAGAGAGGAAGGAAGGTGAAAGGAGAGCAAATTCAAAAGTAACCTGACTGACTGATTACTATATACTGACATTATTGCCTATTATTCACACAGAGATCGATTATAATACTTCATAGACATTGCATTCGTCTATATATTTTATTTAAATCGTTAATTATTTTTTTAAATGTTTATATATGCATACGTGTGATGGGTGAGATACCTAAATATTTTTCTAAATAATTTTAAATAATTCATATTAAACTACTTTATGCAGGGTAAGTTCCTAGTTATTGGGCGGTCCACACTTTCGATCAAAAAAGAAAAATATATAAATATTATTTTACTTCATTAGCTACTTGTTGGTAACATAGATATGAATTTAGATGAAAGTTAAATAATAATTAGGTAGTTATTACTTGATATACTATTTTTTACATGATCGGAAATTTGGAATTGGCTGATAAATTGGAACTTACCCTAGTTAGATATATTTTCTTACTTGTATGCATTTTAGGAATTATGTTCAATTCTGAATGCTATTTTTGATTGGCAGTGGTGGGTGAATTTGCTGAAGTACATACCTAGGTACTTTGTTACGTTTTAATTCTATTGTATAAGTTTAGAAATGATTCATTTGAAATTATTTATTTATTGCAGTTACCTACCTATTTATGCTTCTATAATATAATACTAAATTACGGCCATTAAAACCTATTGATTGGCTTTAGCCTTTAATGGCTTGATTCCCTTGAATTAATGCATTTCAAATCATCAAGTTGACAAAGTCTTCATGACATCAACATCAAGTGCACTTATTATTTTATATGTAATTAGCTTACAATTTTGAATTAATTCCTATGTTGAAGCCAGTCTGCAGAATATGGGACATTTTTAACATTTTCTGTGCAAACATGAAACAATCCTTAATTTCCTCCTATATTTTATATTTATATCATTATATGTATTTTATTTTTACTGCTTACTGACTCACTGAGCCAGTCTGAAAAGAAGGTCTCCACAGTCCACAGACACAAGATTATTATTTATTTACATAAATTGTGATTTGGGCGCAGCAAATAACATGGGAACATTAACATAGCCAGTCTGCAGAATATGTCTCTTCTCCCGCAGAGATTTTAGTTTGTGAGACGGTTACTCTCTGACTCTCAGTAGCAGATTCAGAATCTCCCGCAGCTCCAAGTAAAATAGTATGTCTCATAAACTCGCCATTTGTCTCTCCAGCTCTCTCCAAAATTCAACAAATTCTCTCCAAAATGATCAAATTTTCATAAATTTTCTCCAAAATATAAAATAACATTGTAGCATAGGAGAAAAATAGATAAAACTCGCCATTTGCATTTGAAGGGCTCAAAATAACTGTCACAAACTCGCCATTAAAATGGCGAGTTTGGACATGCTTTATTACTTGGCCGCAGCTAAATTAATGGTAACATAGGAATTAATTCAAAATCTCCCGCAGCTAAATTAATGGTAACATAGGAATTAATTCAAGATCTCCCGCAGAGATCTCGAATTTCTACAAATTCAATCAAAAACTCCCGCAGAGAGTCTTGGAAAAATGTTCCTTATTCTGCAGACTGGTAATATTATAACATAGGAATTAAATAGGACTTGGGCGCCAGTCTGCAGAAGATGGAACATTTTTCCTAGACTCTCTGCGGGAGTTTTTGAATGAATTTTTAGAAATTAGAGATCTCTGCAAGTCTGCGGGAGATCTTGAATTAATTCCTATGTTACCAACGGTCCAACTTGCCATTAAGTTAGCTGCGGGAGATTTTGAATTAATTCCTATGTTACCATTAATTTAGCTGTGGGAGATTCTGAATCTGCTGCTGAGAGTCCAGACTGCAGGAACTGGTAAAGTGTTCTCCAAGAAAATTGAAGAAATCCTCTATTTTGGCTTCTGTCCTCAGTAAAATACATGTAAATATAGGAGGAAATTAAGGATTGTTCGCACAGAAAATGTTAAAAATGTCCCATATTCTGCAGACTGGCTGAAAGTCAGAGAGTAGTTCTCTCTCAAATTAAAGTCTCTGCGGGCAAGTCTGCAGAATAGGGGATATTTTTAACATTTTCTGTGCGAACAAACCTTAATTTCCTCCTATATTTACATTAATTTTAATGTGAATAAAAGGCAAAAATAGAGGATTTCTTGGAGAACAGTGTACCAGTTCCTGCAGTCTAGTCTGCGGGAGAAGACGCATTCTGCAGACTGGCAGTTGGGCGCAGCCGCGCAGGATTAATCTACAAATCCTGCTAAGGCTGCTATACTTTTCAGACTGGTCACTGAGGACAGAGAACTGAAGTCACTTAATCAGAAGCCAAATTGAGTCCCAGTCTGTATTTCGTCGTAAATTCCACCGACATGTCGGTGGAATTTTTTCCCTTTGAATATAATATTCCGGCTAAGTCGGTGGATTTTTAGCTATTTATTCCTATGTTACCATTATTTTTGGTGGAAAAATGGGTAAAATGTTGGTGGATCAGCTAAATTACTGGAAATTTATAGTGAATTTTTTCGCTTTTTCAAAAAGTCAGTGGAATTTTGTGCACCAAATACTGATACAGGCTGGCCAAATTCGAGATAAGAGGATTACTAAAATCTTCCATGTTCTGGAGGTTGGAAAATTGTAAGCTAATTTTTGAGCCAAAATTTCACAAATTTTGAGCCTAGCCAATTTGGCTCATTTTTTTGAAGATTTCAAGCCAAAATTAAAATAGGAGCATATGAATTAATTCAAAATTTTAAGCCAATTACCAGTCTGCAAAGCATGCACAATCAGTCTCCAGATTATCAGATATTCAATTTTTGGGGCAATTGGTCTCCAAAGATTTTCAAATTTCTCTCCAAAATGGCCAATAATCTCCATTAATTACATGTACCTAAAAATAGGAATTAATTAGGAAATTGTCACCATATAATTCAGGGAGACTTATTTCAAGGTCTGAATAGTAGCTGGAGAAACTTCACAACTTCATGCATCTTCTGCAGACTGGGCCAATTAGACATATCTGAGTTATGTCTATTATGACCTTTTGAAATCTAAGCCAATTAATTGGCTTGGCTTTAGCTGACATACTATGCTATGATACTCTGTAACATGGAATTTCTTGGAGAACATTTAACCAAACTATTGCAGAGTTGCAGTTTGATCATGATGGGATAGGCGCATAGGGCCAGTCTGCACTCTGCAGAATCCAGACTGTATTTCACTGTAAATTCCACAGGCCTGTCTGCAAAATATTTATATGGGAGATATTTGGGATATTCTCTTCAAACAATTTTAAATTTAATCCTATATTTACATTGTTTTGCTACAAACACTTCTAACTTAATTCCTATATTTACATTAATTTTACTGTGAAGTTGTGAACAGAATAAGAGAAACAGCTAGAAGTTTTCTAAAGGCTCTGACATTGTAGATATATCTATTTCAAAGTCCAAAGAGGAGAAAAACTTCATCATCAAATGCCATCTGGCTTCACCAGTGTCCATTGTTCAGGTAAGACAATCCAGTCTGAATAGTATGACAGGAGTTGTGGATTAATCTTGCACTCAAGTCTTATTTAATTCCTATGTTCCCATGTTATTTGCCGCACCCAAATCCCAATTTCTGTAAAAAATCTTGGTTCTGATTCTGAGGAGATATTCTTTTCAGAGTGGTAGACAGTTGAGTAACTCAGTAACAGAGTATTAAGGTATACTGTGTAATAGGGTGGAGCATTTTTTCAACTTTTTAGAGCT
Organism: Caprella mutica; assembly: GCA_947561585.1. Lineage (NCBI taxonomy): Eukaryota > Metazoa > Arthropoda > Malacostraca > Amphipoda > Caprellidae > Caprella > Caprella mutica. Next base: position 367,152 of record CANNZV010000198.1, read on the forward strand.
GTGTTTCACATTAAGGGGGAAAAGTTGTGGAACTGCATAAAAACTATGTGTGCAAACTTTCAGACCCCTAGGTTGATTCTTTGATGGTTCGAGGGTTGTTTGAAAATACGAAAAAATAGCATATTATTTGAAAAATCCAAAAATTATATTTATTGTTCTTTAAAGTCAAGATAGATTAATATTGTAATAATAACCCAATGAACCCATTGAGAATACTGAACCAAAATTTCAAAGCTCTATCTTATTATCTTCATTGTTCGAGGCCCTGGAAATTCCTCTTGTTAGAGGTAATTATTGAAGGGCTTGGGGATTATGTTTTCATCAATAAATCCTTATCATTATGATATTCAAATGGGCCTCGAACAATGAAGATAATAAGATAGAGCTTTGAAATTTTGGTCAGATATTCTCAATGGGTTATTATTACGATATTAATCTATCTTTACTTTTAAGAACAATATAATTTTTTTTTGGATTTTTTAAAATAATATGCTATTTTTTCGCATTTTCAAACGAACCTCGAACCATCAAGGAATCAACCTAGGGGTCTGAAAGTTTGCACACATCTTTTTTATGCAGTTCCACAACTTTTCCCACCTAAAGTGAAACCCAGCTCTAAAAAGTTGAAAAAACGCTCCACCCTACTGTGTAAGGTATATATTGCTGAACACCTAGTATGCAGACAGTTGAGTAGAGTATGGCAAATCTGCCAAAGATCTTTGGAGATTTTGTTTGTTGGGAAAATATATCTTTGACTATTTCCTAATTATGCTGTTCACTAGTTTAGAATGATCATAATTACTATTTCCTTCTATGATGCTTAATCCAATTATAAAAAAAACATATTTTATATCTTTCAGGATTTTGACCCTAGCTTATAGTTAAATTAAATATAGATTTTGAAATGAATGATAGAGGTTATGTATCATGTCCTCAGCATCCATATGCTATTCTGATAGATGATCACAGAGCAGGAGATCAAATATGCTCAGAGTGTGGACTAGTGGTTGGTGACAGAGTGATTGATGTTGGCTCAGAGTGGAGGACATTCAGCAAGGAGAAGGCAAACAGTGATCCATCACGTGTTGGCAAATCTGAGAACCCACTACTGAATGGGTCAGACTTGAGCACCATCATTGGTGCTGGAGGAGATAGACCTTCTCTAAGTTCACTCAGTGCTGCTGAACAGGGAATGATAAAGCACCAGAATAGGAGAGCTCTGAGTAATTCAGACAGAAGTCTTGTAAATGCTTTCAGGGAAATATCAAACATGGCTGACAAAATTAACTTGAGCAAGACCATTGTTGACAGAGCTAACTACTTATTCAAGCAAGTTCATGATGGGAAGAACTTGAAAGGCCGAAGTGACGATGCAATTGCATCTGCCTGCTTGTACATTGCTTGTCGTCAAGAGGGTGTTCCTAGAACATTCAAAGAAATATGTGCCGTCACAGAAATTAGCAAGAAGGAAATTGGTCGTTGTTTCAAATTGATCCTGAAGGTCTTGGAAACCACAGTAGAACTAATAACCACTGGTGATTTTATGTCTAGGTTTTGTTGCAATTTAGGATTACCCACCAAAGTACTGAGAGCAGCCACGCATATTGCTGAGAGAGCTGTCGAACTTGATTTGGTGTCTGGTCGATCACCAATATCAGTGGCTGCTGCTGCAATATACATGGCATCACAAGCATCCGATGACAAGAAGACTCAGAAGGACATCAGTGAAGTGGCTGGTGTAGCCGAGGTAACAATCCGTCAGTCGTACAAACTCATGTATCCCCGTGCTCATGATCTCTTTCCTGATGACTTTGTCTTCACAACTCCCATTGAAATGCTACCACAGTTCAGAAGCTCAAATTACAACAGTCAACTGTGGAGGCCTCTATACTGTGTTGGCAAGAGTTCTAGCATGGAGCTGTTCACTTACCCCACACCAAGCAAAGAGCAAGTTTTTGACCATGCCACTCTTATTGCTTTTCCTTAATTGAAATTCTCTTGCCTAACCTCCATACCATTCATTAATTTTTGAGAGAATTTCTTTGTAAGTTTACCATTTGAATTAAAAAGGTTATTATAAGAATTAATTAATTTTATATCTATTTTCAGCTCCTATTAACACTAAACTACCAAGCAGTCAATTTGACTGGTTTTTACTTTTCAGACCTTTGTATCTCATAAAATATCATTGGTAGATACTTAAAATTATTTTGTTTTCAAGTCTCTATCTACCAATAATAATTTACCAGATATAAATGTTTGAAAAGTAAAAGGCTGTCAAATTGACTGCTTGGTAAATCTAGTGTTAGCTAATTTATTAATCTGTACAATAGAATTAATTTATCTTTGAATTAGATATTATTTCATAATATAGTAACATTTCTGTGATATCTTTATATTGTGATAATATAACTGTGATAGTAGATTTTAAGATATTTTAGTGAATAAAATACTGTTCATTTCTTTACATTTAATTTTTGTTACACTGTTACTAATCTTAATTAGTTAGATGCCAATTTGTTCAGAACCTTACTATTTCTGATCTGTGATATTAATTTCTGCTCTATTGTTTGAATAAAATATTCTTGTGTTCCTATAAATTTCCCTTACCTAATTAAAAGTATTTTATAATTATTGGTCATTTGTCACATGATAGCTGCCAAGGGTTCTATCCTTTAGTTATGTGGTGAATGGAAGAGAAAGGGGGTTGCAATACCTTGGGTTCTGAATTATTGTAATTTGGATTATGTATTGTCTTTTTTAAATTTTGCCATGTTTATCATTTTCTTTGTGCTACTTTATTTACTGTCACCTCTTCATTTTTCTCTTCCATCTCTGAGTGCAGTCTCTGATGCTTGTGCCTCCATCAGCTTTTCACTGATTGTCAGGGTTGACTTTGTTCATGGAGCCACTTTCCTTTTTGACTGCTTTTTCTTGTACATTTTATTTAGCTAATTTCCTTTTGACATCAGCAATTTGGCCTTTGGTTCCGAGGCAGATGTTAAACCCATTCTAAATTATATTTCGCATGATGATTAGTGTGCCTTTACAGATTTTTTCATTTTTTTTCAATGAGAATTAGAATTCTGAAAATGAAATTCCAGCAATGAATTTCCAAAGGGATCACATTCACTTGTGATTACACAGCACACAGATGAGTATACCACACACTGAGCTGCTACTTATCTGGCCATTAGTCATGCTATGCTGTGGATGCAACTAATGATTGGCAGAGTGATATCAATCTAGCACTGAAGATGGCAAATTGGATGTATCCAGATTATGAATATGAAGGGAGTGAAGCGGATCAGGATGAACATGACTATGTTGAGTATTACGAAGACTATGTGAGTGTTCAAAACCTACCCTGTCTTACTTTATTCAAAATACTTCATTTTCATTTCATTCAAAATTGAAATGAAATCAGAGATTTACAATTGATCCCATGTATTTCTTTATTATTACTTAATGAACAAAAATTATTTCATTTCTGCTTAATAACTGTAAATTTGTTATTTGATATCTTAATAGGTTTTCATAAAAGTTGCTACTTTGCTCTTTTATATTGTATACTAAAGTCTATTTACTTCTAATTATTAAAAATATTCCGCATCCTTCCAGGACTATGCTCAGTTAGATCTCGATGACCCAGATGGAGATTCTTATGACTACGAAATGGATGACTCGATTCCTTCCATTAGTCTGAGTGAACTGACAGAGCTATGTGTCTTCCCCACTCTGGAGTCTGTGCCAGACCTCATGATGATGCTGGCCTGGGTTATTATCTTCACAGCATTTACCAGAATTGGTGAGAAAAGTACCACTAAATTGGTAACATATATTTTTCAATAATGAAACATCCATTGTAATATATTTTCGTTTATTATCTATACCTAGCTACCTTCTTTTTAATTTTCTACTGATTGTTAGCTATGTAATAATGTCACTGCTACTTAACACGTTTCCTGCGAGGGGACCCACCGGTGGGTCCCCTCGACTCTCCCTGTGCTGCGAAGGGACCCACCAGTGGCTCCCCTTGCCTTGTCCTGTTTTGCGAAGGGACCCACCGGTGGGTCCCTAGTCTTTTTTATACATTGAATAATTAAAAGATTTTATGCACAGATGGTCACCATTTTGTTTTACTATGTATTAATGAACAATATGAGAGAGCATAACACAACCTCTCATGACGACAGCCATACAGGCGCTGGAGTTAATGCACATATTGCTCGTTTGCAACAACAACGTCATAAACACAAAAACATGTATTTTAGAGTTATCCATATAGACATATAAATCATAAAATGCTGATCATTTTGGTAAAAAAATCATCATTGAAACTCAAAAATATACTGCTAGAAAGGCTAAATGTCCTAACGATATACCATTAAATGTATGTACGTTATAAGTACTAAAATGCCTCTCCTGAAAAATGGCTATTTTGAAGTTATGACAGTGTTCTCGCAAACAAGTGATATATGGAATCGCCGTGGGAGCATAACCGTACATCTGGCAATCGCAGTGGGAGCATTATTGTGCATCTGGCAATCGCAGGAAACGTGTTCAATACATTAATCACTTCGTATTAACTTTATTTTATTAGCTTGTTACTAAAGTTTTGCAATATGGAACTGAATATAGCTACATTTAAATGTTTTTTATCTTATCTTAAATAAAAATATTAAACCTTCACTCTATTTTTTTTCAAGTGAGGACCTTTTTGATGCGCCATATTCTGAGCATTTTGAGTGGAGGGGCCCTTCTCTACCAACTGTTTGAGTGGCGACTCCTCTACATTCTGGGCCAGATCTTTACATGCCTGATTGCGCTTCTTTTCTCAACTTCTCTAATGCCACGCAAACACTGTGTGTGGTTTGTGTCTCTAGCATGCACCACATACTTACTCGTGTGTGAGCTGTGGTTTGTAGATGGCACCGTGTGGCACTCTATCAGAGGGGCTCAGATGATTGTTCTCATGAAGATAATTTCATACGTGAATGACATTTACGACCCGTACATCAAATCCAAAGATGGTGAGAAGCCTGAGGAGCAAGTGTTGGAGAGTACTGATAAAGAAGAGGAAAATAAACCAGGAGTGAGAAAAAGAATAAAGTCTAGTCAAGAAAGGAAGGTCAAAAAAAGTGGAAGTTTTTCTAAAGCTGATAAAGTAGATAAAGGCAAAGTATGTACAGAAGCTGAACTGCAATCTGATGGTCTCATTTATCGAACTATGGAGTTGGTGGGATATATGCTACATCCAGGAACTGTGATATTTGGTCCCTGGTGTTCATTGGAGAGTTACAGGGCATTATTGGAGCCATTGGACTTGGTGAGTAATAGTAGTCTGTAGAAGTAATATTAGCTATATTATCCCTCATCATTCTTGTGATTATACATAGTCATCTAATCGTGGTCCTAACCAGTTAGGAGCTACATAATAGGAAATATTTTGAATTCATTAGATTTAAAATCCATTGTATATAAATATGCTTACATACTATCCTAGCCATTTTATTTATATGTTAGGAAGTGAGCTTTAATTTGAATTGTAATGACTAGCTACATCAAAATGTTAGATAATAGCTGCTTTCGTTTTTTGTTTCAGAGCTTAGGGTCGTTGGTTGGAGTTATTTCTAACATTGTTCTCAGTTGCTCGTTTCTCGTGTGCTCAACATGTGTCATGTCTTGGCTGATACCTGATGACAGCAACAGGTAAATGGTCCATCTATTCACTTTGCAGCTTGTCAATTTAAATCATGAATTAGTTACCTCCAGGGGCTCTATACTGAAGCTATCTTTGGTGGATAGCGCTACAGATACTAATTAAAATAAAATAATTATTGTTTCTTGACCGAAAATGTGGAACGGACTAACAAATCGTAACTTACCCTACCATTTTTTCACGACAGGTGGGTGCTTGCGTACAGAGATGCCTCTTCCTTCCGCTTCAGTCACTACTTTGTGTCACATCTGAGTGAAGCAAGTCTCTCATTGGGCGGTTTGAGCGCCACTTTAGTGAGCAGAGCGCAGCACATTGAGCTGCCTAGGTCTCTGCTCAGTGTAGTCACTTTTTGGAACAGACCTATGCATCAGTTCCTCAAAAAATGTAAGCAATAGTTAGTTATGTATTTTAAACCATGATGATGATAACTTTTTCTGTGGAGTGATGCTCGTGTGTTTGAATATCAAACTGAATAAGAGCTGGTAATGGCCAAAAAAATAATATAGTAGTCTTAATAGTTACTAAATTAGTTAATTTTGTACATAATTTAATGGAAGGAAATAATAACAAGATAAATGTAATTTTAAATTTAGAAACTTTTTATGAAATATTACATTTTACTCAGTCTCTTTCTAATCGTAACTGTAGTTTTTTATAATATTTGTTTTTAAAGATGCATGAACTCAAAAATGTGTAAAAAAAATTTTCTTGGATTGTGAATTTATTGATGTAAATTATTTTGGTCAATATAATAATAAATTACATAATGATGTATTTATATATGATGAATCTGAATTGAATAGGTATTATCATTCAAACTCTAGTGATCTGAATGATTGGTTAACCTCCTAGACATTTCAGTGTCTAGATCCATTATCACTTTATGTTCACTGCTAATGAATATATTTATAATGTAATTCTTTGTTAACCCTTTCCTCAGACGTATTCTTACGAGTGCGGTCTCTCTGTGGTTCTCTCATTGCGCTCATCTCCACCTACTCCGCCTCTGCTCTCATCCACGGCATCAATGGTCAGCTGTGTGCCGTGCTCCTCAGCCTGGCCATTTACACCCACGCCGAACACCTTTTCCGCTCCAAGGTTGCACTGGGTCTGAGCGCTTGCGTTCTCGCCAAACCTTGCGTACAACCTTGTACCACTCACAGGAATAGAAGTTACGCCCCCATAACCTTATTATTCAACATCATCATGGGTGGCTTGTGTGTGTGGCACCTTGCATACCTCGGTGTGATGTTTGACTCTGAGCCATCTAGCGTCAGTGGCTACAGTATAACTCACACTCTGCAAAAGTGGAGTCGATTGGACTTCCTCAGTCATAAAGTCATTATGCTCATGTATTTCGTGACTGCTTTGATATAAATCTTTTATTTAAATCCTATAGTGGATAGAATCTCTATTTTAAAATCGTTATTTCGTGTCCTTTGTAAGCTCCATTTTTCTGCCGCAGAATCGTCATTCGTAGCAATAACTATAATTAATAATCCTGACAAAACAATATTAGAACTTCCATGAATGTGGAAAATAACTGTAACCGCAAACAATCAGAAGGTGTGTCTAGACTAGCGTAAGTTCTGAACTATCGGACGCTTCCACTTCTTTGATAATAGAAGAAAAATGTATACCAATAGGTATCCATGATACATACAGGTATCATGGACACCAATTAAAGTATATGTTATAAAACAATAATTACTCTTCCTCTACGGTCGAAGATGTGGAACAGTCCGATAATTCGGAACCCACCTTAAATGAATTAGCTAATTAATATTTATAATCCTTCCTAGAATCAAATCGTCAATGAATTAATTTAAGAGTTATTTCTATATCGCTATCTTCAGTCATAGCTTTATACTTAAGAGTGATATTATTACTTTAATGTTCTTTTATTAGCTGTTAAAGGTATCTTTGAATTCTTAACATTCAACAGTTGCTGTGAAATCTCTTAGCTCTTTAATGATTCCAATGATTTACTTCTAGTTAGTTTTAATAATTGAGATTAGTGATTTTAATGATCTGGATTCTCATTAGTTACTATTTTAAACTAGTAAAAATTCTATAAAATATAGTTTTAAGTGCTGTACAATTTAACAGAATTAACCCATTGAGTAAAATAATAAAAAGTAAATATTTAAAGTGTGTGGTTTCATGTATAATTTTGTGATTTCCTGTAAAAATATTTGGCTGAAATCTTTCTAAAGTTTTTTCAATCTAAATTTTATTTTATATATCTATTAATTAATACATTCACTGATAATTCACGAAGTCGCACTCTACACTTTAAAGGTCCACTCTAAACTTTGTTGACTTCAGATCGAAACAACTCTGCGAGAGGGCCAATTTTTTTTTTTTAATGCACATTTTAAATATGTCCCTTCATTATTAATGGTCCTGGTTCAACTTAGATTCATATTTTCCCTGAACTGGACCTTTAATGTGAAATGCCCTTAATATATAATTATGAGTAAAATATTAAATAGATGATTCGTTTTGAAGAGAGCAGTTCACTGATAAATATAAGTCCTTTTCAATTCAAAAAGGATATTCCTATTTAATTTAGAATCTAGAAAATTATTTATAGGAAAACTGTTTAATATATCTGTAGTAATTTATGGAACTTGTCCTCTATTTTACCTTAGTATTTTAGTAAGTAAATGCATTCCTTTAATTGGAGATATGTTGAGATTAACTCTTAGTTTGTACTGTTACAGTTATTTCGTATGACAGCAATAATAATTCTTTAGAATAAGGCTTCACTGTGTAAAAAGTAGACGGTCTTCTATGATTGAAAAGTTAACTTATTTTACTGTGATAATTTATGCTCTGAGAAATGATCACTTTAAATCTAGGACTTATGTTGGTTAGTCACAAGTTTTTTAGTTTATTTATTGTTAAATTAATTGGCTAGTAAAAGTAACGTAAACATGTTGGACGGATATGTGCGTGTTTTGTCAATGAATATGGTCTCTAGGGGATCTATCCTGAAACTGTCTGTCGTGAATGGAAGAGAATAAGAATGATGTCCTTTGGCCACCAAATGTTTTCCATTTTTTAATGCTTCTTGCAATTTAGAAGATAGCACTGTGTTATGTTTTTCAATTAAGAGGTCTTAGATTTTATGTAATGTTGGCTTCAATTACTATCACCTCTTCCATCCGTGATTGGTAAGTGACTGTACTCACGAAGTAACTTTTCTGCATCCATGAACCATGCCACCGAATGGTGAGTGGTTAATATGTTTGAGGTCACTTTCCTTTCTGACTGCTCCCTCCAGTCCCTTGTATTTTTTTTAAAGGCCCCCCTGCCAGAAGAAGCAGAATAGTATTTAATTCCCTTTTTGGTCTTTGGTTCCAATGGACCTAATTATTATTTTAAGCAGCTCCCTCTACATCAATACTCGAGCAATGCATTATATTAGTCGCATTGAAATCATATCACAATAATACTTTAGACTAAATAAATCTATCCGTGTTTATAATAGTAATGAACTAGTAATAATATATTTTGTCTTAATTTACTTTTTAGTTACATTCCTTTGTAACCGCAATTTACCTGCTTCACCATTAAACTCTTCATATTTTATTGAGTAACCGAATTTAAAAACATTAAAGTAACTTTAGAATATTATGTATTAATAGTGCATATCTTGGCATAAATTAATTTAAAATTATTAAAGTTCTTATGTACGCCATAAAGTATAATAATAAAGTTATATATTTATCCGCTATTTTTATTTATCATATAGCGTGAAACGAAAGGAATTTCATTTCACAGATTCCTTATAAGGTAGTTATATTATCCATTTATCACAATAACTTGAATATCTAAAACTAAGTACAGGCATCCCCCGCTTTAGTTACCAAATCACGACTCCGTTTAGTTACCAAACGGTAACTAAAGCGAATGAAAGTAACAAGAAATTTATAATTGTCACTCCTTGATTTAGACCTCATTTTCTATGAGTTATAGAAAGAAAATTTATTATTAGAGTAAAACGTATATACGATATTCCAGGCAATCGAAAAGAAATCGAATCGATATAAGTTGTTTATAGGGTAAGCATATTGCAGTCTTTCATTGTTTGTGACTGTGATGAAAGAGTTTAAAGTCGTGCATTTATTAAATGTTTTAAAATACATCCATAGGTTAACTCTCACTCAGTATAGGTGAGTAATTAATAGATACTTAGACTTCTATAATTATTGTGCTACATTTAACAAACAGAAATTTTATGCTCTATGAAATATTTTTGGTAGTAGGGTACTATATTCCAAGTTATTGGTTGGTTCTACAATTTCAGACACGTCAGAAAAGAAAATATCATAATTATTATTTAACTTCTATTCTAATTGGTATCGTGGATACCAATTGAAATAAAAGTTAAATAATGATTATTATATAAAGATTTTTAGGTGTTCGAAAATGTGGAACCGTGCGGTAACTCGGAACTTACCCTAAAATAGGACATGTTGAATTTCTGAACTAATTGCTTCAAATAACCTTATCTGGAATATAATTTTGATGTTTTTTTAGTTACCGTGAAATAATCACAGGAAATTGTCTCCGTTTTCTATGTTCTTATTTCGAATCATGACTCGAAATAAGGACCACTTTTACTAAAGTGAGTTGTACTTAAAGCGAGGCCTGCCTGTATTAAAAATAAAAAGTACTGAGGTGGTTCTTTCAATTAAACTATTTATCTATGTTGTTGATCGAAATTTTGTGACGAATATAAGTAAATAAAACTTGTACCTACCTAAATTTAAAGAGATATTCAATAGAATTTTAAACTGAAGTTAGAAGAAAATTGTTTTTTAAACAGGTTCTAAATGGTCACCGAAGAGATCAAAACATACAAAATTGGTAGAAAAAAATTCCTTAAATTACACTATAAAAGTTTGAGGTGCCCCGTGACTTCATCAATGATATTGTTAGGACCTGGACCAATCCCCATAACAGTTCTGGACCCTGGAGTGACTTGAGTGCGCCCTGCATCTTGAATCACACTAACCATCAGGCCTCTGTTCCTTGCATTGCCTGCTAATTCTAGCATGGCCTCTTCACTGTCTATTTTAACTGCAACCTGTAGAAGAGAGTACAGAAAATTATTGAGTTATTTCTCATTAGAGTAACTGTATTAATATAGAGTAGATCATTTCTCTCGCAGTGAAATGATCAATGTGGTGTGCATACAAACTGTTTGATCATGTGTCGAATGGAAAGATTTAAAAATTAAAACCAGAATGAAATTTAAAATATTCATAGCTTCATCAACACTAGAAATACCAGCAATCAATTTAACTGTTTTTTACTTTACTCATATAAAAAAAAATTCCAGTATCCATCTACCAAAATAATTAAGATTTATTACACAGTCTTCAATAGCAATAGATCATTGCACATAATCTTTAAATCATTTAAGATATAAGTAATAATTTATTGGAATACAGCCTTTCCATACCTTAGCCTGTCCCATGCTCTCCCAAGCCCTGAGTAATTCTTTCTTGTCTTCCCTGGCATTCATTTGCTTGTATGCCTTTAGGGTGGCATGGGAGCACTGTGCTGCCATCTTCCCTTTGCCCATCTTCAGGTCTGACCTAACCACTAACACCAACTTTGTTGAGCCCTGACTCACTGAACAGAAACCATCCTGTAGAAAAGAATGGAACAGTCATATTATTGAAACAAGAAAAATTATGGAGAATGAAGTCAATCAATTCCTTTGTAGCAATGGTAATTTATTGCTACAATAGAGAATAGTACCAAAAAACAAGGAAAAAATAATTTTAGCTCTAGTTTAAACATTTTCCATTTGATTAAAGAATAACTTGCTAATCAACATTTCATGATGTAACTACTTTGAAGCACCTAAGTTTGATAGATTAGCTTCAATAATTAATTTATTAGTGGTTTAAAGTCTGCTTTGGAACCAAAGGCCTTAACGGCTAACGCTGACGTCAAAAGGAAATTAAATACAAAAGACTAGAAGAAGCAGTCATAAAGGAAAGTTGTTCCATGAACAAAGTCACTTACCACTATCGGTGACATGACAAGCTCATGGATGCAGAAAAGCTACTCCGTGAATGCAGTCACTTATCAAGGAATGTGACGAAACGGGACACAAGCACAGGTGACTGCACTAACGAATGAAAGAGGAAAATGAAGAGGTGATAGTAAATGAAGCCTACGATCCTACCTAACCCAAAAATCTAAGACCTCGTAGTTGAAGAGCATAACCCTAATGCTATCCTCAAAAACTGCAAAGAGTTAAAAAAATGGTAAACAGACAATCCATAATCCAAATTACAACAGTTCGGGGCCCAAGGGACGCCACCCTCCTTCTCTTCCATTCACCACAGACAGACAGCTTCAGGATAGAGCCCCTGGGGGCGATTAGCTTCAATAGTTAATTTTGTGAATAGTATCAGAATAGGTTAGGAATTACTGAATAAAAAAGAACTGTTATAAAATATGATTGATACTATCGACAATATATCAAAGCATGAGATATTACAAAGCATTATCAAAACTTTGAAATAGCTAACTGAAAATTGATAATCACATCATATGTCTGGCCATAACAAATAATATTGATGATAATTAACAAATATAGAATAGTAACAGTCTGTGTTCCGAAGACATTAAATACAAAAATTTTGTCTACAAATGTAGACAAACACCAAGTTCTACTTAGTTCAAAAATTTAACCATATTTAAATTTATTAAAATTATTTTGTATCAAATTTTTTAAATAATTAATTAGCAAAGAAAATTTTAATAAAAACATCCATTATATATATTGACTAACTGACCTCATCCCATGCATTGTGATCTTCTGGTGCCCGAGATTTACTCACAGAATAATAACCGGCAATATAGCCAACAGACAGAGTGAGAAGTGTGGTGGGGGTGGGGAGGTACTGCAGCAACCTATTCACAAAATCCATTTTTTTTATTGAATAGTAGTAGTCTTATAAGGAAAAATATACTAATCTTAGTGGCAAATATATCTGAAATAAAATATTATTTAGCTACCTCAGAGAAAGTATAGGAGCTATGAGACTAAGGGAAAAGTTATTAGCTACCTGAAATCAACAAAACGGTGAATTTATGTAACGTCTCATGATTTCGCATTCCCATGATCCCAAGAATCCAGTCTGCAGAATATGGGACAATGGTCAATGGGGAGATGTCACTAGGGGTGCTAGGACGTTTTGTACCCTAACATTTTGTTGCCGGTCATTTCGTTTCCAGATGAACGCTTTTTTAAATTTGAAATGAGTTATATGCTACAAATTGTACCAATCCCATACATTATAAATTTAAATATACAACATTTTTTCACCCAATAATTTTTTTATTTTTTACCCAAAATCAACAGAAATTTTCGATCATATTAGATTAAAATGTTAAATTATGAAGTCTTTTCTTTTATGATCGAAAATATTTATTACCTTCGCAAATTTTCGGAGAGTTCTGCTTTTTAATTTTGATATTTTCATTCGGTAACATGTAACATCTGGTTATTGGATATTTACCCTAACATTAATTTTTTGCGGAAGTACCAAAATTAAATTTTTTTCCCAATGTAGCGCCAGACCGGATGGCCTTGCGCACTTCAACATTCCGGGTGAAGTTGCGCATCGGTAATTAACGGCGAATGCGTGAAAATATTTCAAATCTGACAACAACATTGGAAAGAGCAGCTCTTAAACCCCCTAGTCCATAAATTTCACGAAAATCGTAAGAGATTAAGTATAGAAACTAAGTGTTCAAACAGAGACCTATGTTTTTTATAGCAAAATAATTATTTTGGACTAGAATCGAATATCCGCGAACTATGCTGTAGTGTTGATTATTATGCTCAAGTTTGATTGCAATTTACGTTGGATACGCATAACTTACTGCAGAATAACGTCATGTAAGATGATTTTAATAATAATTATAAATTATTGAGATATAAGTTATAACCAATATACTAGATGCGCAAGAGCACCCTGGGAATATTTTAATTCACGGGTGGACTAGCGCACATTTTTTAATAAAGTTAAAGAGCTTTTATTCATTAATAAACCTGTGATATTCATCCCCGATACTCCTATATCACGGCAATTCCACAGCAGCCTCACGGCAATTCCACAGCAGCCTCAAGGCAATTGCACAGCAGCCTCACGGCAATTGCACAGCAGCCTCACGGCAATTGCACAGCAGCCTCACGGCAATTGCACAGCAGCCTCACGGCAATTGCACAGCAGCCTCACGGCAATTGCACAGCAGCCTCACAGCAATTCCACAGCAGCCTCACGGCAATTCCACAGCAGCCTCACGGCAATTCCACAGCAGTCTCACGGCAATTCCACAGCAGCCTCACGGAAATTTCACAGCAGCCTCACGGCAATTCCACAGCAGCCTCACGGCAATTCCACAGCAGCCTCACGGCAATTCCACAGCAGCCTCACGGCAATTCCACGCAGACTCACGGCAATTGCACCGCAGACTCACGGCAATTGCACCGCAGACTCACGGCAATTGCACAGCAGACTCACGGCAATTGCACAGCAGACTCACGGCAATTGCACAGCAGACTCACGGCAATTGCACAGCAGACTCACGGCAATTGCACAGCAGACTCACGGCAATTGCACAGCAGACTCACGGCAATTGCACAGCAGACTCACGGCAATTGCACAGCAGACTCACGGCAATAGCACAGCAGACTCACGGCAATAGCACAGCATACTCACGGCAATAGCACAGCATACTCACGAAAATTGCACAGCAGACTCACGAAAATTGCACAGCAGACTCACGGCAATTGCACAGCAGACTCACGGTAATTGCACAGCAGACTCCGGCAATTTCACAGCAGACCCAGGGCAATTTCACAGCAGACCCAGGGCAATTTCACAGCAGACTCACGGCAATTTCACAGCAGACTCACGGCAATTGCACAGCAGACTCACGGCAATTGCACAGCAGACTCACTGCAATTGTACAGCAGAC